>BDMV01000009.1:22895141-23382664 GCA_008326285.1 Oryza officinalis | reverse complement strand
CCAGAAGGACTGACAGATGTGCACAATGTGTTCCATGTGTCCCAGTTAAAGAAATGTCTTCGTGTTCCAGAGGAACAAGTTCCCTTGGGAAGTATAGAACTGGAAAAGAACCTAACCTACAAAGAGAGACCAATCAGAGTTCTTGAAGAGGCTGAACGTCAGACTCGAAGAAAGACCGTTAAGTTCTACAAGGTGCAGTGGAGCAACCACTCAGAGGATGAAGCAACTTGGGAACGCGAAGATCTTCTCCGTGCCCAGTTCCCGGAGCTGCTCCCTTAGGTGCTGAATCTCGGGGACGAGATTCTTGTTAGGGGGGTTGGTTTGTAACGCCCGTTTTGTCGCGGCGTTAGCGGGAAAACTAATCTGCTAAAAACCCTAATTGCGAAAATTTGCTCTTCGGTTGAGTCTTGTCGTGTGCCAAGGTCTCGTGTCTCCCCTCCCACTTCAATCCCGGAGAAAACCGCGAAATCGGATTTCAAATCCGAGCCCTAAACCTCCCAGAACCAAACCCTCAGAAAAAGTCTAATTTACCTCCCTTGCCCGGGCCGTTTTCCCTTCCCGGCCTGTTTCTTTTTCCCCTTTCTTCCCTGGGCCGCCCCTGGCCCAGCCCCTCTCGGCCGCCCTCTCTTTCCCTCTTCTTTTCCCTGGGCCGCCCCGGCCCAGCTCTTTCTCCTTCTTGGGCCGTCTCGGCCCAGCCGCCTGCCGACCGCCTTCTCTCCCGCTGGGCCGCGCCAGGCCGCTCGGCCCGGTCCGCGCCCGAGCCGCGCCGTCCTCTCTCTCTTCTCTCTCTTTCCCGTTTCTTCCCTCCCGAAGCCTTTCCACCGCCGGCGCCGTTCCGTCCCGCCGCTGGTCCCCCGCCTCGGCCCCGCCGCGGCGCTGCGCGCGCATGCCGCCAAGGCGCCGAGCGCCCCCTCCCCTCTCCGCTTTTCCCCCTACCCGTTTCGGCAAGGGGGCAAGGCCCCTTTCCTTCCCCCTTTTTCTCTTTTTTCCCGGCGACCGACCGCCGCCGACGTCACCCGGCCGCTTGGCCGCTTGCGCCGGTTCCCCGCCCCGCCTCTCGGCCGCACCGCCTCTCCCGGCCCAAAATCGGCATTTCTCCCCCCCCCGAAACCGACCTAAACCCCCTACAAATCCCCCCCCGCTCGGCCGCATCTTTTTCCCCTCGCCCCGGCCGCCATTGCCGCTCCACTCCGCCTCGCTGCCGCCGCCGTCCCGCCGTCCGCCGCCGCCGCAGCCGAGGACGCCCGAAGGAGCTCCGGGCGCCGCCTCCGCCGCCCTCTTCTCCGCCTCGCTGCCGCGCCGTGCCGCGCCCGCGCCGTCGGCCTCCTTCTCGGCTTGCCGCCGCCGTGGTAACCCCCTTTTTTCCTCCGCCCCCTCCCTTCTCCCCGGTCTAGGGCCGTAGTAGCGCCGTAGGCTTCCTCCCGGAGCGCCGCCAAGATCACCGCCCCTCTCCTCCGTTCCACCCCCGAGCCGCCGTGGCCGCCGTCGCACCGCGCCGTCGTCAGCCGCCGTCGCTTCCCCGCGGCTCGATCCGAGCCCATGGATCGGATCTCCTCGCTCCCCTCTTGCCCCGGCGCCGATCCCCGTCGTCGGCCTCGCACCGCACCGCCCGGAACGCCCTCTCCGCCGTCGCCGCCGTCGCCCGGCGCCCTCTCCTCTCTTTTTGCCCGGCCGGCCTACGTGGCTGCCACGCAGGCGCCACGCAAGCGCCAGCCGGCGCACCTTTTTCCTTCCCCTCCGTGCACCCGGTCTGCGTAGACCGCGCCGCTGCCAGGCGGGCCCCGCCCTAGCAACCGCGTGGTGGTTGCGGTCCACCGGATCGACCACCCGCGTAGGCCGCGGCCTGCACCGGCCCACCGGCCCACTCCTCTCGCTCGGCCCAGTCGGCCGCCGTGCCCGCGTCGGCCACTCGGCCTCATTCCCCCTTGGGCCATCGGCCCGAGTCCCTTGGTCCGGCTCGTCGGCCCGTTGACCGGACCAGGCCGCGCGCCGCTAACCAGGCCGCGCGCCGCACGGACCAGGCCGTGTCCCTCGGTTTGGGCCGCGCCCGTGAGCGCCGGTCCGCTCGGCCCTTTTCGGCCATCGGCCTTCCGCCATCGGCTCCCGGCCCATCGGCCCATTCCTCTCGCGCGCCGATCGACCTAGGCCGATCCCTTCGGGCCGCCGGCCCGATTAATTCGGCCGCGCCCGTTCTATTCTTTTGGGCTGCCCTTAGCCGCCCAAAATAAAGTCCAATTTCAGCCCTCCTTTCTTTTCTTTTTCCAGGGAATTATTAATTGATTATTAATTCCTTTTCTTTATTCCAGAAAATCCTTTAATCTTCGGAAATTCATATCTTTTCAACCGTTCGTCCGTTTAACTCCGTTCCACTTCCAAAATTCCTCAAAAATCGAGATCTACCTAATGGCACGCTTAGTGGTCTTTAATAGGGCTTCTTTTTATCGCTTTGTTGAGTCGTCTCGTTTCGCGTGTAGTCTCGGAGCCCGAAGACCCGCAGTGCGCGGATTTCGAGGAAGAAGCTCAAGATCTCGAGCAAGGCAAGTCACCTTTGATCAATTGAACCCATAATTTAAATTAAGTATTTTGATTCCGCAAACTATGCATTAATTAGGTCACACACTTGACACTTGGCCTCGGTTTGCAAGATAACCGCCAGGCCCTACCCATTTGCTGCATTCACCTTCCTTGATATTTGAATACCCTAACACCCTTGTCACCCCTCAGGTGATGCCTCGGTATCCGTACCTCGGTACGAATATCGGGACTCCCCTCAAACTTTAAAATTGATCACCTGGGTAAAACTTGAGTTTACAAAATGCTTGGAAAACCCGACACTTGGGTCGGTGTCTTGAAAACTAAAGTGAGTTTCTAAAACTCGCGGTACGGGAGACGTACTGGAGGTACGGTCTGCCCGTTCTCGCTCTAAGGACCGATTCCTTGGGAATTACATCCAAGCATATGTCAAGTACGACCACATGGGTGATATGGGACGCCCCTGGCTGAGTAATTAGCTAGGCCAGGGAAATCTTGATGCCAAGGGACAAGTGGATTCGCCGGGGTGGTGTCGGGGAGGACCCCTGGGCTTCCTGGCACAGTATGGTCTGGGACCTAACCTGGTGTTGGTCCGTGGGACCCCTCCCGTTGGCATAAGATGACCCTGAGTCGGCTTTCGAAATGCCTTGTCGTGAAAGCCTTAAGGTCGCCAGACGTGACCGAGGGTCGCGGGCTGGGTGATTCGGGGTTAGTAACGTCGTGTGGGTAAAGTGTACCCCCTCTGCAGAGGTTAACAACTGTTCGAACAGCCGTGCCCACGGTCATGGGCGGATGTGAGGTGATTCCTTAGCGTAGTTTTATTTGAACACCTTGTGAACTGCTGCTGGTGTGAGGTTTTCCGTTCTGTGCTTGGTTTAAGGCTGTTGAAGCAGCCGGGTCGGTGACGATTGGCAGGGAGCCTCTCGTACCGACGTGTTGACTTGTGGCTGTTGAAGCAGCCGGGTCGGTGACGATTGGCAGGGAGCCTCTCGTACCGGCGTGTGTGAGTTGTGGCTGTTGGAGCAGCCGGGTCGGTGAACGATTGGCAGGGAGCCTCTCGTGCCGACAAGAATCAATCGATACATTTTCACTGCTCCGGCCGGATGAGACGCACCTTCTCATCCGTGCCGTCGAGAAGCACTCACTTAGATGTTTCTAAAGTCTTAAACTAAAATCAATTGTGAAAAATAACTGGCTTTCCCTTGAAGCTTGCATTAAACACTTAATTCCCCTGACTTGCTGAGTACTCCCGTACTCACCCTTGCTCTATATAATTAAACCCCCCCCCAGTTCTCGAAGATGAAGAGGTGGACCCTGCTGACGAAGAGTTCTTCCAGGAGCAAGCGACTTCGAGCAGTAGTAGGGTTTCGGCCTTCCCCAAGGCTTTGCTTGTGGCTTAGGGCCAGTCGCCGCTTTCCGCTTCCGCCTTTTTGTAATGCTGTTGTGAACTCGGGTTCTGTCCGCAGTTCCAACCTTGGTTGTAATCCTACTCTTAAATAAAGAGACCGCTGTTGTTGTGATATTCAGTCTTCCTGTTGTACCAGCGCTATTTCCTGGGACTGGTACAGGCATACAGGTCAATCTGGACCGCTCTATCCTGGTCTCCGCCCGGGGCCAGTTTGGGGCGTGACAGATGTAACACCCCGACCCAAGGCATAATAGGATTGATAGGATACTCATGCCAACAAGTTGCAACTTCTTTTCCGGAAGCCCATCTCCAAAGAACTCTAAAGTTAAGCGTGCTTGGCCTGGAGAAATCTAGGGATGATGATCGACCGGGAAGTCTTTCCCGGGTGCGCATGAGTGAGGACAAAGTGCGCAGAAAAGACTGGTGTTGGTTTGTGAGGGCAGTCTATGTCCTATTTAAGCTGCTAGATGTAAGCGGGCCCGGCCTTGTGGAGGCGGGACGTTACACGTGTGGTGTGCGTGGTTAGTCTACGACCAATCACAGTGATTGATCGGTCGTAGACTGGCTAGATCACGGGTGAGACGGCGGCAGGACGCCTGCGCACGCTATCCGCGTGTCAGGCGGCGCGTAGCACGCCTTGCCCCGTCCCATCAGAATGATGAGGGCCTTTTGCCTCTCGTCCCTTGGCCGGAGTTGGCATGCCAACTCCAGTCAGATGGTTTTCGTTTCCCGATGCGAACAGAACACAGAAGTTTTTGTCCATTTAATGGAGTTTGACACGGGCATCCCCCGTGTCAGCCGCCTGACCGGGCAGGAGCCTTGCTGCAGCGACTGAGCGTGTGGCTTCCGAGTCAAGCAACAAGACAACCATGAAATGTAAAAGAATGTTTTCCTTCTGTCTTAGGCAGCCTTTTGGCCCATGTGGTAGCCCCTTGAGATATAAAAGAAGGCCCAGGCCTAAGGAGATGGGAGGACGAAGAACAGATAGATAGGAGAGAAGGGGAGGGCAAACACTTGTATTCCCTGATTTCTCAGTCGCATATCTATCACACACAGGAGTAGGGTATTACGCTTCCCAGCGACCCGAACCTGTATAAACGCTTGTGTCCCTGTCTCTCTCTCTCTCTCCCTCTCTCTTGTGTGATCAGGGAAGAAGGAATTTTACCCTGCTGTTGGCGTAGAATTTCGACCCGTCCAGCAACCAAACGGGTTCCGCGTTACCACGGCGGCCTGGGAGATCTGCTTAACTCCAGTGCAGGTCCAAATGGCTTACCTAGTTGTAAGTAGAGCGTGCCAGTTGATTTGATCTGCAATCAACAAGATTAAACAAATAAACCATATGAGAACCGATGGCCGATCGGCCGATAGGCCGATGTTGCATCGTGAAGGCCTGGCCGATAGGGCAAACCTATATCGGCTTACTTGAGGTAGTAATAAGATAGAACTAATAAAGCAGATCTAATCTCATCGGTCCATGCGATCATGTTTATAACAAATTACTGGAATCGGCCGATGAGGGTAGCATGAAGATAAATACACTAGCTAATACTCTAGTGTAAACTTATACAAACCAATCGGCCAATATAAACATACCAACCACAGAGAGATCCTGAGAATACCCTGTAATCAATGTGTTTATATTTACCAATCCGCCTGCATAAGTGGCAAACACATGCAAGAACATAAAATAATCACATGCATTAGGTAAGACCGGCTGAAACCCCGGCGCTATCCTTAATTACGATCAAAAACAGGCTTTAGGTTAAACCTCGAAACACGACTAAGGTCGATAGCAACTCAAAGTGTGGATCGAGAGCTAACATAAAGAAAATCAAGTCTTCGATCGCTTTTGGGGATGGTAAATGTATTGGACAATTTAGCCAAGCATAAGAATTAAACCATCGTCAGCAATACACCCTAAAACGAGTAAACCGCTGGCAAGGCTTAATTAAAACACCTGTCAAAACTATTCAAAACATGATAATCGACGATCACATCATTGAGGCTTAATGTGTCTAAAACGACACATTAGCCCCGACGATGCAGATCGTCGGGGACGAGTTCTTACCTCTGCTCCGAGAAAGCAAGAACTCGTTGAGGAAGACCTCTTGCGAGGGTTGGCGATGCGCCGAAAGTAGATTGAACTGGTTTTTGTGTGATTGATTCGAGAGCCTTTTACATGTACCAACTATCGGGATATTTATACCCGAGGTTACAACAGAACCCTCGTAGGGCACGATCTTATCTACAACAAACAAGTCCTTGCGGCAGACTTAAGCCACAGATTAGATCTATACTACTTAATTTACAAGATACAATTGCCTAAAACCGAGCTTTACCTCTATTTGGCAACTTCCTTGAAGCTTACTTCGAGCCCAGACCAAGCCCACGTTGACACTGTCAACTCACAACCCGCATCGGCCCATGACCAAGCCAAATCCGTATCGGCCGATACACTCTTTATAGCAACACATCCCCAGTCCGATACGGTTACCGGGTCCGATACGAAGCCTGGTCCGACTCCAACTCGATCCTTCTTCTCTGCTTCGGTTTCCTCTTTCCTTTCCAAGTCGATTACCAAAATCCGTCGTCAACACCTGCGCCCCTAGCCAAACTCACAAAGGGGGGCCCTTTCTGTCCCCCGTTGAGGAGCTAACCCTCCATCGGCTGGCGCGCCAGGTAGGGGGCGCGTGTGTGTTTCTCTGACTCCCCACTCTCTTTCGTGTGTGCCAAGTTTCGCCGAGTAAGCCCCATGGCCGAAGAGGCAGTGGCATACACCCCCACTCCGAGTGCTAGCGACGATGACGGGAAGCAGAATCCTTGTCGCCAAGCGCGCGCTCCATCACCTCCTGCCCGCCGGAGTCCTAGGCGAGAGACGGCGCCTCAGGAACCGGAGGAACTGCAACATTGCCGCTGGCCAGTGGCGGAGAGGAACGCCGCGGTGGGGTGCGTCGCCGCCTCACCTACGATGACGGCGGCATGCCCCAGGGTGCGCTCCAGGCTGCGGGAGTGCTCCTGCGTTACTCGCCCGTTCTCCCTAATCCGGAGACTCCCGTCCAGCGCTGGCTGGACGATGTGGCCGATTTGGTCATGACGGCGCAACAACGCCTTGGCACCGACGGACGGTCGTCCACGGCTGGGACATCTGGCGCTGCGATCGCCGCCTCTTTGTCATCAAGGCGAAGAGCTCGACGGGCGGTGGCCAACAACCGCCGCTCCTCCACAACCCCCTCGTCGACACCCTCGGCCAGCCGCGTTCGTCACGAGAGCATGCATGGAGGGCCAGATGCCCGGCTCGATATCGAGCGCCGGCGCAACGAGCATCGCGCCGCCCAGAGGGGGGACGATGCCTCTTCCTCCGGAGCGCCGCCCCAATCTAGCCTTGGGGGCAGGCCCCCCGTGTCTCCAGTTGGTGGTGCTGGCTGTCGAGCCTTCATGGCGAGTCTTCGGAATGTCCGATGGCCCCCGAGGTTTCGGCCCAGCATCACCGAGAAATATGACGGCAGCGTCAACCCCGCTGAGTTCCTCTAGATCTATACGACTAGGATAGAGGCCGTAGGGGGTGATGACAGGGTCATGGCGAATTTCTTTCCCATGGCCTTGAAAGGCCAGGCGCGGGGTTGGCTGATGAACCTGCCACCCGCATCGGTCTACTCCTGGGAGGATCTGTGCCAACAGTTCACCACGAACTTCCAGGGCACATATCCACGCCCAGGAGAAGAAACGGACTTGCACGCGGTGCAGCGGAGGGACGATGAGTCTCTCCGGTCGTACATCCAGCGGTTCTGCCAAGTCTGCAACACCATCCCTTGCATCCCTGCAAATGTGGTCATTTACGCAATCAGGGGGGCGTGCGGCACAACCGCAAGCTCGAAAAGATACCCTCCAAGGAGCCCCAGACCACCGCGCAGCTCTTTGAGCTCGCGGACCGCGTGGCCCGGAAGGAGGAGGCCTGGACCTGGAACTCCTTTGGCTCTGGAGCGGCGGCTGTAGCTGCCCTCGAGTCCGCTGCCCGCTCTGGGTGGTGGGAAAGGAGGAGAAAGAAAAGGTCAGCCCGTTCCGACGATGAGGGTCACATCCTCGCGGGCCCCGTGCAAGGGGAGGCTCGCAGGAGACAAGAAGAGGGAAGTCAGCGCTCCCGATGGAGAGCACTTGGCAGGCAAATGGTGCACAGTGCACAACACCTTCCTCCATGACCTCGCTAACTGCCGTGCGGTCAAGAATTCGGCCGAGCGAGTGAGGAAGTGGGAGAAGGAGAAGGGGCAGGGACGCCGTGAGGGCAAGGCCCCGGCGACCTCTGCCAGCAACTGGCGAAGTGAGGCCAAGCAGAAGGCCCTCGCCGACGACGCTAATGACGAGGACTTGGGCTTCTAGGAGCCCAAGGCCACCGTCGCCACCGTTGATGGGGGAGCGTGCGCTCACGCTTCCCGTCGTAGCTTCAAGGCCATGAAGTGAGAGCTTCTGGCCGCAGTCCCCACCCATGAGGCGACACGGCGGGTGCGTTGGACGGAGGTCACCCTCACCTTTGACCAGACCGACCACTCGTCTTGCGTTGCCCGGGGAGGGCAGCTCGCGAAGGTGGTCTCCCTCACCGTCTGCAACGTCAAGTTAAGGCGCGTCCTGATAGACGGCGGCGCAGCCCTCAACATCCTGTCCCCCGCGACCTTCGACATCATCAAGGCCCCAAGGATGATGCTCCGGCCATCCCTGCCGATCATCGGCGTGACGCCGGGGCACACATGGCCGTTAGATCACATCGACCTCCTGGTCACTTTTGGTGGCCTCGCCAACTTCCGCACCGAGCCACTCGACTTCGATGTGATGGATCTCAATCTTCCCTACAACGCGGTCCTTAGAAGGCCCGCGTTGGTGAAGTTCATGGCGGCCACCCACTACGCCTACCTCCAGATAAAGATGTCGGGCCCCAGCGGCTCCATCACCGTCCACGGCGACCAGCGGCCCCATCAAGATCGCGCTGGCTTGCATGGAACAGCGCGTGAACAACCTCGTCGCAGTCTCCAAGCCCACGAATGGCGACAAGAGGCCCGAGGCCTCCACCTCGCAAGCCCCGAGGCAACGGATGGCCACAGGCAACGAGGTCCCTGTGAAGGAGGTTGCGTTGGGCAACGACCCCGTCCAAGACTGCCAAGATTGGCGGATACTTGGGCGGCAAATAGGAAGACGTGCTCGTCTCCTTCCTGCGGGCAAACGCTGACGTCTTTGCATAGAGATCGGCGGATATGCCTGGGTTCCCTAGGGAGCTAATCGAGCATCGTCTCGCTGTGCGATCGGATGCAAGGCCAGTCCGGCAGAAGGTGCAGCGGCAGGCCCCGGAGCACCAGGCCTTCATCCGTGAAGAAGTGGCACGCCTCCTAGAGGCCGGATTCATCCGAGAGGTCGTCCACCCGGAGTGGCTTGCAAACCCGGTTGTCATCCCCAAGGCGAACGGCAAGCTCCAGATGTGCATCAACTACACCGACCTCAACAAGGCATGTCCTAAGGACCGTTATCCCCTACCACACATAGATCAGATTGTCAACTCTACTACGGGGTGTGACCTTTTGTGTTTTCTAGATGCATACTCAGGGTATCATCAGATTCGCATGGCTAGGGAAGATGAGAAAAAAACTACATTCATTACTCTTGTAGGCACTTATTCTTAAACAACCATGCCTTTCGGATTAAAGAATGCAGATCCTTCTTCTCAACGTACTACTCGCATCTTGTTGGGTAGTCAGATAGGGCGCAATGTTTAGGCATATGTCAATGACTTGGTTGTGAAAACGCGCAACCAAGAGACCTTGCTCTCGGATTTGGCGGAGACTTCCAAAAGTCTCCGCTCCACGCGCATAAAACTGAACCCCGAAAAGTGTGTGTTCGGTGTGCCGACAGGCAAGCTTCTCGGGTTCTTGATCTCGGCCCGAGGCATAGAGGCAATCCCAAGAAGATACGAGCAATAGAGCGGATGCGCCCCCCAGCAAGCTTAAGGTTGTGCAGTTTGTCACGGGATGCATGGCCGCCCTAAGCCGATTCATATCGTGGCTGGTAGAGAAGGCGCTGCCCCTATTTAAGCTCCTTAAGCGCTCCGGGCCATTTGTCTGGACAGAGGAGGCCGAGCAAGCCCTCACCCAGTTGAAGGTTTACCTCAGCTCTCCCCCAGTCCTAGTGGCCCCGGAGCCCGAAGAGCCGCTGCTGCTTTACTTAGCGGTGACCCTGTAGGTAGTTAGCGCAGCGTTGGTTGTGGAGCGCAACGAGAAAGATTCTCGGCCCGCGCGCCCCTATCCTATGTCGAGTCGACCTGGGCCAGAGAAGTGAGGAGAGGACCCCGAGCCGGACGATGGCCTAAGGCCCCTAACGATCGGATGTGGCCCTCTGCCTACTCGTCAGACAGCGCCGAGCACCCTCGACCCCCGGAAGGCCCCGAGGCCACTAGGGGAAGGAGCGGCCCGACGCCCTCCGACCCCGAGGTCACCGGCACAGAGGTCGAGCGTGCCCAGCAAGGCCCCTCTAGCAATGGGCGCCCCGAGACCAGTGGCCTCAACGAAGAGGCTAGGCCCCGCCGAAAGGTGCAGCGGCCAGTCTACTTCATTAGTGAGGTGTTGTGGGACGCCAAAACCAAATATCCTCAAGCCTAGAAAATGCTTTATGCAATTCTGATGGCTTCGAGGAAGCTGCGCCATTACTTCCAGGCGCATCGGGTCACCGTGGTCACGTCCTACCCCTCGGCCAGATCCTACATAACCGAGAAGGTACTGGATGGGTGGTAAAGTGGGCGATTGAACTTTCTAAGTTCGATATACACTTTGAGCCGCACCAAGCGATCAAGAGTCAGGCCCTCGCCGACTTCGTGGCCGAGTGGACTCCGACTCCCGAACCCGACCTTGGGCTCTCTACCCCCGAGGCCGAGGCAGGTCTCTCGCAATAGCCTCACGCCACCCATTGGGTGATGCAGTTTGATGGCTCCCTCGCCCTCCAGGGCGCTGGTTCCAGGGTCAACTTGACCTCGCTGAGCAGGGACGTCCTCAAATATCTAGTTCGCCTGGATTTCCAGGCAACCAACAACATGGCAGAGTACGAGGGACTCCTTGCGGGACTCAGAGCGGTGGCCGGAATGGGGATCCGTCACCTCCTGGTGTTAGGCGACTCTCAGCTAGTCGTGAACCAGCTCTCCAAGGAGTACCGGTGCTTCGAGCCGCAAATGGAGGTCTACGTCCGCGAGGTGCGACGTATGGAGCGCCATTTTGACGGGTTAGAGCTTCGGCACGTGCCCAGGTAGGACAACGCGTTTGCCGATGAGCTCTCAAGGCTCGCCTCCTCGCGAGCCCTGACCCCATCGGGTACCTTTGAGGAAAGGCTCGCCCAACCGTCGACGCGTCCCGATCCCCCGAGGGAGCCGGACGGTCCCGTGCTACCCCCGGGGCCCGTCGTAGTCCAGGCCTCGAGGCCCAAGGGGGTCGAGCCAAAACCCCCAAGACAGATCGCCTGGATGACTGAGATCCAGGCGTTCCATAAAGATGACTCTACCTGAGGATCGCGAGGGGAGTGAGCGCGTCGCTCGCGTCTTCAAACGGTACATGTTGGTAGAGGGGGCTCTCTACTGACGCGGAACCAACGGAGTCCCCCTGAAATGCATCCCTCGGGAGCAGGGCATCGAGCTCCTCGCTAATGTCCATGAAGGCGAGTGTGGAGCCCACTCCGCCTTGCATACCTTGGTCGGCAAGGCCTTTCGCCAGGGTTTCTACTGACCGACGGCGCTCCACGACGCAACCGACCTGGTCCGGCGATGCAGGGTGTGCCAGTTCCATGCCAAGCAGACGCATCAACCGGCCCAGGCCCTGCAGACCATTCCGCTTTCATGTCCGTTCATAGTCTGGGGGCTGGACATCCTGGGTCCCTTTAGGAAGGCCCCGAGTGGGTACGAGTACCTATATGTCGCCATCGACAAGTTCACCAAGTGGCCCGAGGCTTATCCTCACATCAAGATCAATAAGCACTCGGCCCTCAAGTTCATCAAGGGCATCACTGCCCAATTCAGGGTGCCCAAACGTATCATTACGGACAACGGCACCCAGTTCACCAGTGAATTGTTTGGCGACTACTGTGATGACATGGACATCAAGCTCTGCTTCGCCTCACCCGCCCACCCCAGAAGCAACAGTCAAGTGGAGCGTGCCAATGCAGAAATCCTCAAGGGCCTTAAGACCAAGACGTACAACGTCCTCAAGAAGCATGGGTACTCATGGATCGAGGAGTTACCAGCGGTGCTCTGGGCAAACTGGACTACCCCAAGCCGAGTGACAAGAGAAACACCTTTCTTCCTGGTCTACGGCGCGGAGGCGGTCATCCCATCCGAGCTCACCCTGCGGTCCCCTCGGGCCACCATGTACAACGAGGCTGATCAAGATCAGCTTCACCGAGACGACCTCGACTACCTGGAAGAGCGAAGGCGGCGCGCGGCCCTCCAAGCCGCGTGCTACCAGCAAAGCCTACGGCACTACAATCAGCGCCACATCTGGGCCCGATCACTCAGCATCAATGACCTCGTCCTACGCCGTGTCCAAACGCGTGCTGGATTGAGCAAGCTCTTACCCATGTGGGAGGGACCTTACAGAATGATCGGTGTCCCCTGGCCGAGCTCGGTTCGACTGGCCACGGAAGACGACACAGAGCTGCCTAACCCTTGGAACATCGAGCATCTTCGCCGCTTCTACCCATAAAGGGGTCGAGACTTGTGCCTCGGGCTCGGGCCAACCTCGCATGACCCCTTGGGCATACGGGATTGGCCGGAGGCTCCCACTATACATATATATGTTCCTTTCCGTACTTTAATAGCAAGCTTTCCTGATTTTTATTTAAGGCTGTGCCTGCGTTGTTTCTTCCCTTTTGAGTATTTTGGCTTGAGGTGGCTCGTTCGTGCTTGTTCTTGCCCCCAGCAGCCCGGGCCGTCTAAGACACCGACGGGGCCCAGAACCGAGCCGCGCCCTGGGACACGGCGAACTTCGGGGGGAATCGGTAATGGCCCACAATCAGGTCCCCACTAATCCTAGGTCACAGCGTTCTCGGCCTGGCCAGCCTCGCCATGTGGAACTCCCCAAGGCATTAGCACCGACCCTTGCTGCTTGAGGCCGCAACCCGAACCCGAACCCTCGCTCAAGCCAAACTCGGTGGGGTCACAAGATAGACCAGTCTTACCTTGAGCAAAAAGCATAATTAACATTGAATTAAAAACTTGTCTATTGTAGGCAAATGAAAATAGCAGGAAGTATATATACAAGCATGGCCCGGAGGCCTCAAAACAAAAAAAAGAAAAGATAAAGGCGTGCGGCAGCCCGGGGGTTGGCCTCGTCCGCTCACCCCGAGGCGCTCGGGCCGCCAGCCTCGCCGTCGCTGTCGCCGTTGTCGCCGTCATCGTTGCCGTCGTCCTCGTCGTCGGCATCCAGTGCGAAGACGAGCCGAGGAGCCGTCCCCTCGAAGTCGCGGACGATCTCCTCGGCGGCATCCCGGACTTGAGCACGCGTGCTATCCTTAGTCTCGAGGGGGAACTCCTCGAACGCAACCCACAGAGAGAAGTCGGGGTCGCGGGCCTAGTAGCTCGCTAGCACGAGCTCCATCGCCCCCCGTGCTAGGTCCATCGAGCAGGACTTCACCGTCTCCTCAATCTCCTCAGGGAGCTTCTCCAGGTCCCCGGCCATCTCCGAGAGGCGATGGGTGAGACCCCCCTGGTTGGTAGCGTACTTAGGATGCCGACCGCGCCATATGCCCGCCCGATGCCCCGCGCAGTCCAGATGGGCGATGGCATCCCGCAGCATGCCGGGCCCTACCTTATTCGCCAGCCAGAGGGCTTCGAGCTCCCCGGCGTACGAGTCCAGGGCCCTCTGCAGCTCGACAACGGCGCCCTCGGCAGCCGCGAGGCGGTCGGCCCCATCATCCTGGCCAGCGCGTCTAGCTCCCTTGCCCGCGCCTCGAGTTCGAAAGCGCGCTGCTCCAGCGCGGCCCTCTCGGCGCGAGCACTCTCCAGATGGCGGCGCTCGCGCGCCGTAACGGCCTCCTCGCGCTTGGCGAGTTGGTCCTTGTGTCGGCGCGCCGCCGCCTCGCGACAGGAGACGTCGGATTCACGTTCAGCGATCCCCCCGTCGCGCTCCTTCCACGTCTCCTCGCAGAGGCGCAGATCTTCCGCCAAGCCGCGCCGCGCCCTCGGCCTCCTCGAGGGCGCGCCCCCGCTCAGCAACCGCGTCCTCGCAGAGGTGGAGTACGGACTCCACCTTCGCAGCAGTGGTCTCATGCGCCACCAGCGTTGCCTCCCGCGCGTCCAGGGCGCGGGCGCGCTCCTCCAGCGCCTCCAGCGCTCGGGCGCATTGGTCGAGTGTTTTGGCCCGCTGGCGCACGGCGGCCTTCTTCACCTCCAGGCGCGTGGCCCGCTCTTCAAGCGTGCCAGTGTGCTCCTGTAGCGCCATGGTGTCAGCCTCCAGGGCCTCCTCGCATTGGCGCATCAACCCCTTGGCCTCCGTCGCCCTCCGCTCCTGGGCCACGGCAGCATCGAGCACCCCACGCACGGCGTCGAGCTTCTGCTCCAACTCCACTGCGCGGGCCCCATGCTGGAGGCAGAGGTCGGCCCATGCCTCGTCCATGACGGCGGTGGCAACAAGGGTCGTCTGTCTCTCCACCACCACCTCGCGGGCCACCTTGGCCAAGGCCTCGTAGCGAGCCTCGAGCTCCGCGAGGTGCCTCCCGTGTGCCGCGCGGCCGGCCTCCACTGAGCACCGCCCTTTGGCAACGCGTTCCCACGCCGCGTCGAGCTTGGCCTACTCCCCTAGTAGAGCCTACATCTGGGCATTCAGCCCATCCGGCACAGTGTTGTTGGCCGTGGCCAAGGCCTACAGGAGGGGCTCCGCGCTCAGCGGGGTGGCGGCGGAGAAGGGGGACTGTCGTCCCGGCGGTGGGTGTGCGGCCTCGGGGCCCCCTCCCAGGGCCTTTTTCGCCTCGGCCTCCGTCGTGGCGTCGGGCCTCGGGCGCGCCGTCTCCCTATCATCGTCGGTGGACCCAGAGGCCGCCTCGGCCGCCCGAGCGACCGCCTCGGCTTCCTGTGCACTGGCGCCCTCGGCCACCCGTGCTGCCGACTCGGCCTCGCGCATGAGTGCGGCCTCGGCCTCTTGTGCGGTCGCCTCAGCCGCCCGAGCGGCTGCCTTAGCCTGACGCACCCGGGACGCCTCCCGAGTGGCCTCCTCGGCCTCCCGCCGGTCGGCCTCCTGTCGCCGCGCCTCCTCGGTCGTCGGCTCTTCGGCTCCGTCACTCACAGGCCGGCCTGCCTTGGACTGGCGGGGGGGGNTCACCACCGCGGGCGTCGCGGGACGGGATCTTGCTGAGGCACAAAAGACAAATAAAAACAGAATAACGGGCTGGGGAATGGAGGATCGACTGCCTTGGGTGCGAGATAGTACCTGCGGGGAGGGCGGTTGAAAGACCACTATGGGGGCTTGACGAGGCTCCTCCTACAGGGTTCGATCTCCCCCATCCGGCAGAGCCGCTTCTTCTTCCTCTTGGCCTCGAGTGGGGACATTGACACGACGCTCGCCGGGTGCCTGCTGGTGGCGCACTCCGCACCGTCCCCATGGGGAGGAGATGGAGGAGGGGTCTTCCCTTGCTTCCTCTTTCCGTTGGTGTCGGTAGGGCGGCTGCCCCCCGAACCCCCACCGCGGGGCCCCACTGCGTGGCCTCCCCCAGGGAGGTCGCTCCTCTCCTCCTCCGCGGCTGCCGCCTACGCTATCGCTGCCACAGTGGGCCCGGTCTCCCGAGGCACCGACCATCTGCAGATGGCCAGGATGTTGGCACGTCCTGGGTCGCTGCAGAGGGGGAGGATCCCTGGAGGGATGAGGGATGACTCCACGGCACTGAGGTTTAGCACCCGCTGAACCACCATCCTGAGGTCCTCGGGGTCCCAGTCCCACTTACGGCCTTGGTGCATCCTCAGGAGATCGTCGGGGCCGGTGTACTCCCAGGCGCCCCGGGCGCGTCGTCGGAGCGGCGCGATCCGGCGGCGGAGGTAGTCGCCAAACACCATGGCACCTGTGAGCCCCAGGGTTCACAACCCGGCCAGGCGGTCAAAGACGGCGTCGTAGGTGTCCCCCAGTTCCACCGTCGCCCGCTAGCTCCGCGCCTGCACCAGCGGCCGGCTCGGGAGTCGAAGGCGCGCTTCGTCGGGGACAACGGTGTAGAACCAATCGCTCTTCCAGTCATCCCACTTATTGCGCAAGACGTAGGGGATGTAGCGGTTCACCACCTGCCCGCGTGGCTGGAAGTAACAGCCCCCGACCTCTGTCGGCGATGACACCGGCTCCACGGTGAAGAACCACCGGAACAGCTGAAGGAACGGGCGCACCTCGATGAACGTCTCACACAAGTACGCGAAGATGGCCAGCATCATCACGGCGTTGAGGGTGAGGTGCGCCATCTGGAGCCCGTAGAACTCTAGGACATCCATGAAGAAGGAGGTGAATGGCGGGATCAGCCCCGCCATAGCAAAAGAGAGAAAGAATATCGACCGTTCCGGGTAGCGTGGCACTGGGCGCCCTTCGCCCAGCACGACCACCTCTCGGCCGGTCGACGCCGGCATGAACCAGCGTGGCAGCCTGGCCTGCCTCTCGCTAGTAATGCGAGAGGGTGGCAGCACACTGCCGTCCAGTGGCACGGAGCTCGGCGTCATATCGCCGGCGAAGGGGAACATGAAGACGAGTGCGAGCGATGAGAAAGGGGCGAGGAAGACGAGAGAGCTAGGGCACGATTGCCAGAGTCGAGGAAAAAGTGGCGAGAGGAAGGAAACAAATCCCTTCCTCGGTGCCCTTTATACCCTCGCCCCCGTTGTGCTCGGCTCCTTATTTCCCGCACCCACTAACTCGCCCCCTCATTTTTCACTCCCATTTCTCCACTCGCCCCATTCGCCCGCTTCTGGCGCACGAGCCAGTCGAGCGGCTGTTGCGGTCGAGGTGGGGGCAAATGGTGTCCATGTTAATTGCGCACGGTTACCGTAAGAAACGCCATCATTATACTCCCTGGCAAAACAGACCAACGTGCCCCGGTCCATGCGCCGCCCCGAGTAATGCGGCGGCTACAAGGCGACTGCCCACTACTGCCGAGAGGCGGCTCCTTGCTGCGCGTGGGTTCGCGACCATTGGGGTTTTACCACGGGAACCCGAGCCCACGTGTCACTAGACCGAAAGAGTGGCGTCAAACCTGGGCGCCCCTTGAGAAGGCCTAGCCAGGCATAACGCCGGGGACTACTGTCGGTGATACTGGTCCGGTGGCCCCCTACATCCACGTGGCACCCCCTAAGGAGGGGTCAGGCCCGAGGGTGATGTGGCAACTACCCTCCCTAGTCCCCCCGAGGGTTGGGCCGCTCCCAGTCCTTCCCCGAGGGTCGGATCGCCCCGACCCATCTGCGCTGGTGCCACGTGTGCAAGGTTAGGTGAGCGTCGCCAGCGCCCACCTAACCGCATTAATGGCGGCTCAGGCAAGCGCACCACGCCGCATTTAATGAGCCGTGTGGCGTGCGTGGCTAGTCTATGACCGGTCATGGTGATTGACCAGTCGTAGACCGGCTAGATCACGGGTGAGACGGCGACAGGGCGGCTGCACGCTATCCGCGCGTCAGGCGGTGCGCAGCACGCCTTGCCCCGTCCCATCAGAATGATGAGGGTCTTTTGCCTCTCGTCCCTTGGTCAGAGTTGGTATGCCAACTCCAGTCAAATGGTTTTCGTTTCTCGATGCGAACGGAATACTGAAGTCTTCGTCCATTTAATGGAGTTTGACACGGATGTCCCCCATGTCAGCTGCCTGACCAGGTAGGAGCCTTGCTGCAGCGACTGAGCGTGTGGCTTCCGAGTCAAGCAACAAGACAGCCATTAAATGTAAAAGAATATTTTCCTTCTGTCTTAGGCAGCCTTTCGGCCCATGTGATAGCCCCTTGAGATATAAAAGGAGGCCTAGGGCTGAGAACGAAGAACAGATAGATAGGATAGAAGGGGAGGGCAAACACTTGTATTCCTTGATTTCCCAGTCACATATCCATCACACACAGGAGTAGGGTATTACGCTTCCCAGTGGCCCGAACCTGTATAAACGCTTATGTCCCTGTCTCTCTCTCTCTCCCTCTCTCTTGTATGATAAGGGAAGAAGGAATTTTACCCTGCGCCCCCGGCCAAACTCACAAAGGGGCCCTCTCTGTCCCCCGTTGAGGAGCTAACCCTCCGTCAATGACATTATAAAACAATACAATATTTGAAGAAAAATAAGACATTCGCAATTTAGCTACAATATGTTCAAATGATAAGGATGACTTGTCTTGCTCTGGCGCTGTAACGTCCCGCCTCCACGAGGCCGGGCCCGCTTACATCTAGCAGCTTAAATAGGACATAGACTGCCCTCACAAACCAACACCAGTCTTTTCTGCGCACTTTGTGCTCACTCGTGCGCACCCGGGAAGGACTTCTCGATCGGTCACCCATCCCTAGATTTCTCCAGGCCAAGCACGCTTAACTTTAGAGTTCTTTGGAGATGGGCTTCCGGAAAAGAAGTTGCAACTTGTTGGCATGAGTATCCTATCAATCCTATTATGCCTTGGGCCGGGGTGTTACATCCTCACCCCCTTAAGAGATCGACGTCCTCGTCGATCAACCCCAAGCCAGGAACTCCCTCTCTTGGCCACGTCCATGTGTCCAGTGCCAGCGCATGTGCCATGCTGTGTGACCATACCGGGTCCACATCAGCCATGCACACCATGCCTGCACAAACTGCGACACACCCATGTCCAGTGCCAGCGCATGTGCCATGCTGTGTGACCACGCCGGGTCCACACCAGCCATGCGCACCATGCCTGCGCAACTGCAACACACGCGCCCGTGAAACCGCGAGAGTAGATTACAAAACTACGCTAAGGAATCACCTCACATCCGTCCATGACCGTGGGCACGGCTGTTCGAACAGTTATTAACCTCTGCAGAGGAGGTACACTTTACCCACACGACGTTACTAACCCCGAGCCACCCAGCCCGTGACTCTCAGCCACGTCTGGCGACCTTGAGGCTTTCACGACAAGGCATTTCGAAAGCCGACTCAGGGTCATCTTATGCCAACGGGAGGGGTCCCACGGACCAACACCAGATTAGGTCCCAGACCATACTGTGCCAGGAAGCCCAGGGGTCCTCCCCGACACCACCCCGGCGAATCCACTTGTCCCTTGGCATCAAGATTTCCCTAGCCTAGCTAGTTACTCAGCCAGGGGTGTCCCATATCACCCATGTGGTCGTACTTGACATATGCTCGGATGTAATTCCCAAGGAATCGGTCCTTAGAGCGAGAACGGGCAGACCGTACCTCCAGTACGTCTCCCGTACCACGAGTTTTAGAAACTCACTTTAATTTCAAGGCACCGACCCAAGTGTCGGGTTTTCCAAGCATTTTGTAAACTCAAGTTTTACCCAGGTGATCATTTTAAATTTTGAGGGGAGTCTCGATATTCGTACGCGAGGTGCGAATACCGAGGTCTCACCTGAGGGGTGACAAGGATGTTAGGGTATTCAACATTCAAGGAGGGTAAATGCAGCAAGTGGGTAGGACCTGCCGGTTGTATTGCAAACCAAGGCCAAGTGTCAAGTGTAACCTAAAGAATGCATAATTTGCGGAATCAAAATACTTAATTTTAAATTATAGGTTCAATTGATCAAAGGTGACTTGCCTTGCTCGAGATCTTAAGCTTCTTCCTCGAAATCCGTGCACTGCGGGTCTTCGGGCTCCGAAACTACACGTGAAACGAGACAACTCAACAAAACGATAAAAAGAAGCCCTATTAATGACCACTAAGTGTGCCATTGGATAGATCTTGATTTTTGAGGAATTTTGGAAGTGGAACGGAGTCAATCGGACGAATGGTCGAGAAGATATGAATTTTCGAAGATTAAATGATTTTCTGTCTAAAGGAAAAAGGAATTATTAATTCCCTAGAAAAAGAAAAAGAGAAGAGGGACGGGAATTGGACTTTTATTGGAAAGGATACGGCCCAAGGCCGATTCGAACGCGGCCGGGTCAAATGAACCGGCGCACGGGAAGGGGCCCAAGGCTGATCAGGCGCGGCCGAATTAGTGGGCCGACGGCCCGAAAGGATCGGCCCACGGCCGATCGACGTGCGAGGGGGAGGCTGGTGGGCCAAGCGGCCGATGGGCCGAGGCCGATGGCGCGCGGAGCCGAGTGGGGCACGGCCTGGTCCGGGAAGGAGGCCGACCGGGCCGGCGAGGGATGAAGGCCGAGCGGGCCAAGGGGGAGCGAGGCCGTGTGGGCCAAGGAGGAAAGGGGGCCGATGAGCCGAGGCAGGCCGTGGCCTACGCGGGCGGTTGGATTGGTGGACCGTGTCCACCGCGCGGGCGCTAGGGCGGGACCCACTGGTCGGCGGCTTGGTCTACGCGAGCTGAGCGCACGGAGGGGCGAGTCCGTCGGTGCTCGCGTGGCGCCTACGTGGCGGCCACGGAAGCCGGCGGGAGGAGGGAGTGCGCCGGCTGGAGATCGCGTGGCGCCTATGTGGCTGCCATGGAGGCCGGCCGGGAGAGGCGAAGGGGAGAAAGGGAGCAGCTCGGCCGGGAGCGGATGGTGCGCTCCGGCGGGGGGGGGGGGGGAAGGCGGCGAGCCGGAGCGGCAAACGGCGTCGGGAGGCCTCGGAGCGAAGAGGGGAGAGGGGATAAGCGAGCCCTCGGCTCGGAGTGGGAGAGAGGGCGCGACGGCGGTAACGGCGGTGCTCCGAGGTTGAAAGGACACTCGACGGCGGAGGGGGTGGCACACGAAGGCGGCGGAGACGGGCTAACGGCCTAGAGAGAGGGAGGCTACGGGGAAGGAAGAAGAGAGGGAAAAAGATTACCGCGGGGAGGGAGAGCTCGCCGGGGACGGAGGCCGATGGCGCGGGGTGGCGGTGCGGCTTGGCTCCGGGCCGAGGGAGAGGGGGAGGGAGGCGGCGTCCGAAGCTCCTTCGGGCGCCCTCGGCTGCAGCGGCAGGCGGCAAGAGCGAAGGCGGCACGGCGCGGTGGGTTGGAGTGGTTGGAGCTCGGCAGCGGACAGCAATGGCGGCCGAGAGGGGAGGGTTTAAAAAGGAAGAGCGCAAGTTGGTTTGGGGCGGAGGTCGGTTCGGCGGGGGGAGAGGTGGTGGAGTGCGCGAGAGGGCACCGGCACTCACGCTAGCAGACAAGGCGGCACTCCGGTGACATCGGCGCCCTATGCCTCCGCGCGCAAGGAGACAAGAGGCGGAAGGGAGCGGTCGAGCCCGGGAGGGAAAAAAGGAGAAAGGCGGTGGAAAGGGAGCTTTGCCCCTTCCGCTTTGGGGCGGCGTGGCTGGCAAGGCGCGCAGAGGCGGGGTCGGGAGCGGTGGTCGGCGGCGACGGAACAGAGAAGAAGAGAGAGAGAGAGAAACGGCAAGGGGGAGAGAGCAGAGAGCGGGCACTCTCTCGCTCGGCTCGGGCGCGTGCGGCGCACGCGCGGCGCGCGCGGGCCGAGCGGCCTGGCACGGCCCAGCGGGGAGGGAGCGAGGCCGAAGGGCTGGGCTAAACGGCGGCCCGAGAGGGAAGAGGGGAGAGGGAGCGGCCGAAAGGAAATCGGCCAGAGGGCAGAGGGAGGTAAAGTGGACTTTTCCTAAGAGAGAGAGGAGTTTTAGGGTTCGGATTTGAAATCCGACTTCACGGTTTTCTCTGGGATTGAGGCGAGAGGGGAAACACGATACCTTGGCACACGACAAGACTCAACCGAAGAGCAAAACTTTCGCAACTAGGGTTTTTAGCAATTAGGTTTTCCCGCTAACGCCATAACAAAACGGGCGTTACAAACCAACCCCCCTAACAAGAATCTCATCCCCGAGATTCCGCACCTAAGGGAGCAGCTCCGGGAACTCGGCACGGAGAAGATCTTCGCGTTCCTAAGTTGCTTCATCCTCTGAGTGGTTGCTCCACTGCACCTTGTAGAACTTGACGGTCTTTCTTCGAGTCTGACGTTCAGCCTCTTCAAGAACTCTGATCGGTCTCTCTTTATAGGTTAGGTTCTTCTCCAGTTCAATGCTTCCCAAGGGAACCTGTTCCTCTGGAACACGAAGACATTTCTTCAACTGGGACACATGGAACACATTGTGCACGTCTGTCAGTCCTTCAGGTAGTTCAAGCTGGTAGGCAACTTCGCCGCGTCTGGCGGCGATGAGGTAGGGGCCGATATAGCAAGGAGCTAACTTGCCGGACATCCCAAACCTCTTTAGACCACGGAGTGGAGACACTCGCAGGTACACGTGATCTCCTACTGCAAACTCGAGATCACATCTCCGATTATCTGCATAACTTTTCTGTCGGGTCTGAGCTGTCTTCAAACGGTCTCGAATCAGCTTGACTTGCCTTTCAGCTTCCTTCAGTATGTCAGGTCCAAACACTTGCGCTTCGCCTACCTCATTCCAACACAACGGAGTGCGACACTTTCGTCCAAACAAGGCTTCATTTGGGGGCATCTGGATACTGGATTAGTAACTGTTGTTGTATGAGAACTCAGCGTATTCCTTGATGTCTTGGTATATTTTGGTACTTCCAGGATGGATGGAGTAAGCAGACTCATGAGCCTCTCTCAGAATGAGGTCCTTTAATTCCTTTTTGTCTGGCACGCAGATGCGGGATCCGAACCAAATAGTATCCTGGTCGTCAATGGTGAATCCTTTGAGTCTTTTCTTACGGATCTTATCCTCCATCTCCTTGATGACTGCATCATCTCGTTGTGCCTCTCGAATTTGGGCTTCTAGGGTAGGTTGCACTATGAGACTGGCAAGGTTTCCGGTAGGGACCATGGTCAATTTCAACTTCTTGAATTCGCAACACAGGTCTTTTTGGGTCGGCCACACTAGGGCGGTAGTACAGTAGGTCTTGTGACTTAACGCGTCGGCGACCACATTTGCTTTTCCAGGATGGTAATGTATACCGAGATTATAATCCTTGATTAGTTCCAACCATCTTCTCTGTCTCATGTTAAGTTCACTCTGAGTAAAGATGTATTTGAGGCTTTTGTGGTCGGTGTAAATCTCACATCTGTTTCCAATCAGGTAATGATGCCATATCTTCAGGGCATGAATCACGACTGCCAATGGTCATGCGTAGGATAGTTGACTTCATGGGGCCTGAGTTGCCTTGAAGCGTAGGCTACCACCTTTCGGTCTTGCAATAGGACGCATCCCAGACCTTGTCTCCATGCATCACAGAAGATCTCAAAATCCCTTCTGATGTCTGGTAGGGTGAGAACAGGAGCAGTCGTAAATCTTTTCTTAAGTTCTGGAAAACTGCGTTCGCATGCTTCCGACCATTCAAACTTCTTTTCCTTCTTTAGTAGTTCCGTCATTGGTCGGGCCAGCTTGGAGAATCCTTCAATGAACCTTCGATAGTAACCCGCTAAACCGAGGAAACTATGGATCTCGGACACCGTCTTGGGTGCATTCCAGGCGAGGACGGTCTCAACCTTACTAGGGTCTACTTTAACACCTTTGGTGGAGATGACGTGGCCGAGGAAGGCTACTTTATCCAACCAGAACTCACACTTCGAGTACTTGGCGAATAGCTGGTGTTCCCTCAATCTTTCCATCACTTTCCATAGATGATCAGCATGATCTTGCTCATGCCTTGAGTATATCAGAATGTCGTCGATGAAGACCACAACGAACTTACCCAGGTAGTCCATGAAAACTTTGTTCATCAAGTTCATGAAGAAGGCCGGAGCATTGGTGAGTCTGAAGGACATTACGGTGAACTCATAAAGGCCATACCGCGTTGAGAAAGCGGTCTTGGGGATGTCTTCTGGTCTGATCTTAAGTTGGTGATACTCAGATCGCAAGTCGATCTTGGAGAATACTCTGGCTCCTTCTAATTGGTCGAACAAATCGTCAATTCGTGGTAGGGGATACGTATTCTTTATGGTCACTTCATTTAGGGCTCTATAGTCTATCACCATTCTCTCAGAGCCATCTTTCTTCTTTACCAGGAGCACAGGGGCTCCCCAAGGGGACGAGCTGGGTCGTACGTAACCCTTGTTCTGAAGTTCTTCGATCTGTTTCTTAATTTCTGCCTATTCGTTGGCGGCCATTCTGTAAGGTCTCTTGGCAATGGGAGCTGTGCCTGGGGCAAGTTCTATGGAGAACTCGATTTCTCGATCTGGTGGCATTCCTGGTAGTTCCCCTGGGAACACATCGGGATACTCATTGACTATAGGTACCATTTCCAAAGGAGTGGCTTGCAGACTATTTAGTGTTGACCGGTTTCTGGAAAGGAGGGGAGTGAAACACACTTGTCTTCCTCCGGGTCATTGCAGAGTGATGGTTCTTTCAACACAATCTATTTGTCCTTTGTGCTTAGCCAACCAATCCATCCCTAGGATGACATCCAGACCTTGGGAGTCTAGGACTATGGGTTTGGCTGCGAAGCTAACCCCTTCTATCACTAGGTCAACCTTGGGGCATAGTTTATCTGCCCTTATATCCCTTCCAGGGGAATGTATTACCATAGGTACTTGTAAATTTTGTGTTTTCCAACCATTTCTTTTCACAAAAGCTTGCGATATGAACGAATGAGAAGCTCCTGAATCAAATAGGACGAGTGCGGGTATGGAGTTGATAGAGAACATACCCATCACCACGTCGGGGGCCTCTTGGGCGGTTTCAGCTTGAATGCGGTTCACTCAGCCTCGTCCAAAGTTGTTGGAGGCGCGAGAACCTTGTCCACTTGGCTGAGTGACTGGACGGGATGGAACAGGTGCTGGGGTCCTGGGGAAGCCAGCGTCGGAGCGTCCGGGGTTAGAGTTTCCCTGATTCCAAGGACACTGCCTGGCGTAATGTCCCATTTGTTTGCAAGTGAAGCACTGCACATTCGCCATTCCTGTGGGCGAATTGAAGGAGGTGACACTGTTTCCTGCGGTATTACCACTAGGGGCATGCTGCTGGGGCGACGGAGTTGGGCGGGAGTAAAGCCTGGTTGGCGACTGACTTGATGAGCAGGTTGGTGGTACTACATGGGGTGTCTAACTCAAGGGCGTGGTGCTCCACGGAACGGGTGCGCTTGGTGAGTAGACTTGCGCTTCTTGTATTCCTCAGTTGCCTCTTTTCTGGCATCCTCTAGAAGCAAGGCCTTGTTGACCATGTGCTGAAAAGTAGGGAAGTCATGGGCAAGCAACTGGATACTCAAACCTACTGCGATTCCCTTTAAGAACTTCCTGATCTTTTTCTTGTCAGAGTCCACTTCCTCGGGAGCATACCGAGCCAACTTGTTGAAGCGACTTAGGTACTCATTGACACTTCCTGTACCTTGTTTCTAGTGATTGAATTCTTCCTTCTTCATGTTAATGGTGCTTTCGGGCACATGAGCTGCATGGAAGGCTTCGGCAAACTCTGTCCACTCAATGTTGACTGAGTCCGGATGGGCATTACAGTAATTCTCCCACCAGTCGGCTGCAGGGCCTCTCAGTTGGTGTGCAGCGAACAGAGTCTTCTCTATCGGGGTGCACTGCACTAGGTTGAGCTTTCTCTCGACATCCTTTAGCCAATCGTCGGCCTCGACGGGCTCGACGGTATGAGAGAATTCTGGTGAATGGGATCTTAGGAAATCGGTCAGCTTAGATCTGTGGTTGTTATTGTTGAAGGGCACTGGGTGTGGAGCCTGCGGCTGCAAATTCTGCTGGATGCCTGCAATGGCTTGGGCTAAGCCCTGCAAGATCTGAGTCTGAACTGCCATCATATGCTGATAATCTGCCTGAAGCTGGGAAGGCGGGGGTAAGTCCTGTGCACGATTTGCACGGTCTGCTGTAGGATCTGCCCGAGCTGGAGCATCAACCGGTTCATTTCCTGACTCATGTTCTGACTCTGGTTCTTCCCTGTGGGTTTCATAGCCCAAACGAGCGGGAGCATGAGCCACATGACGAGGACGACCAACCATCTAATCTCCCAGAAAGGGGCGGGGTAAGAAGACAGAACAGAACTTAAAAGGGAAGGAGTAAAGTAAACGAGCATAGAAAGCACACACTAGTCATAAAGCTTTTCTCAATTCGGAAAGCACCTAATACAATGGGTGTGGACAAGTCATAGAGCTGCGTCGAGCTTGACTGTACGCACACCACCTCAGAGATCCAGGCTACCAGATAACACCCACAACAACACACTCACACACTACCTCGCCACGACTCCAAAAGAGTTGGCGGCGGTACAAAAGGTCTAGCACACGAACTCCACCTGCAGCAGACGAACTCTACTGCTCTCCTGCCTGGCTGGCTCCGATGGTCGGCTCATCTGAAGAGGACACATTGATCGGCGCACGCGAAGGGACCGGCGGAACCTGTCGAGGGCCGGCAGCAGGACGGCCTGCTGGCGGGGTAGGAGCTGGGTAGTCGAAACAGAACACGGTGGAGGAACCCACAACACGCTTTCGCGCTGTGCGGATCAGTCGGAGCCCACGACAACTGACGACTGGGGTGTGGCCTGGGGTGTAGGAAGGGCTGGCACGATGGGGGTAGGGAGAGTAAACTGGTGAGTACGGCACATGCGGACTGGGGGAGCGTGGGCCGCTGGGAGTGCGAGTAGAGCCACGAGAACTGTAGAAGGACAGGTGGCTGGAGTGGCAAAGGCGGCCAGAGTCCCAGGAGGTAGTGTCCACGAAGGTGACACCCTCCTCAGCGAGGCGGGCCTCCAGCGCGGCATAGCGGCGAGCCAGAGAGCGGTAAGCCTCAAGGAGAAGGTCGTGCTGAGTGGCCTGGGAGCCAGAAAGCTCCACCATGCGCGTCAGTGCAGGGTGCGACTCGCGGTAAGGGCAAGGGTAGCAGCTATCTGCACGGCCAGGAGGGAGCTGCGGGATCAACCGGAAGGCCGAACCTGCAAGGCGACGACGGTAGTCGTAGGCCAAGCGACGCAGAGCGGTCCAGGAGAGGTCCTGGTACGCGAGCTGGAGTGTGGGGCGAGCCAAGTTGAAGTGGTGAGGGCGAAGGCCAGCGCCGTGTGTACCTCCGCAGGGGTAAAGGTACACGGACAGCTCACAGCGGGGAGGGAAGCGGTCCACATAGTACCCAGCGTACTCGGGACAAGAGAAGCCAAGGAAGCCAGCGAGGTCTCTCAGCTGGTTGACGTGGTGACCCTCACCAACGCCGTGGGAACTGTGGGTGGCATTGACTGCCATCTACAATTTTGAAAAAACAAAGAGAAGTCAGTAACCAGTTTTGTAAACAGAGTAAGAGAAGAAGAAAGAACCGAGCTTTTCGCAAATAGCTTTTTAGAACTTAGCATCCTTATGGTCATCTAACGTCGGGTTTCGTCCTAAGGCCAAAGCTGCGCTCTGATACCATCTTCTGTCACGCCCCAAAACTAGCCCCGACGGAGGCCAAATTAAGGCGATCCAAATTAACTTGTATGCCTGTACCAGTCCCAGGAAATAGCGCTGGTATAACAGGAAGATAGAATATCACAACAACAGCGGTCTCTTTATTAAGAGTAGAATTACAAGCAGGGTTGGAACCGCGGACAGAACCCGAGTTCGCAACGACATTACAAAAAGGCGGAAGCGGAAAAAGGCGGAGACTGGCCCTAAGCCACAAGCAAAGCCTTGGGGAAAGGCCGAAACCCTACTACTGCTCGTAGACTGCTTGTTCCTGGAAGAACTCTTCATCAGCAGGGTCCACTTCTTCATCTTCGAGAACTGGGGGGTTTAATTATATAGAGCAAGGGTGAGTATAGGAGTACTCAGCAAGTCAAGGGAATTAAGTGTTTGATGCAAGCTTCAAAGGAGAGCCAGTTATTTTTCACATTCGATTTTAGTTTAAGAAGTTCTGAAACATCTAAGTGAGTGCTTCTCAACGGCACGGACGAGAAAGTGCGTCTCATCCGGTCGGAGCAGTGAAATTGTATCGATTGATCCTTGTCAGCACGAGAGGCTCCCTGCCCATCGTTCACCGACTCCGGCTGTACCAATAGCCACATGCGCTGGATCGACCTCTGCAACGACCTTGAAATACACAGGGGTGTTGGAAATACCGGAATCTAAACGAAAAACAAAACACACAAGCAAAATGGCTATAAGTCTACTGAAACAGGGAACAAAACCATTTTTAATGGATTCCCGGCATTTTTATGAATTTTCTGCAACTTGAATGGACTCAAACGAAGTACGGATGAATTAGTTATGAATTTTAAAAGATTAACTGTGTTTTTACTATAAACAAAAAGTCCTTATTTAATTTATTGCGCAACAACTCCCAGGGCTGACGTCAGCGGAGGAAGGGGCAGCGGCGTCGACAAGTGGGCCCCACCTGTCGATGGCATGGGCCCCGGTAGTCCGAGTCCACAGGATCTGCGGGCGCGCGGCGTGCCACGTGGCGCACGTGTGGCGCCAACGTAGCGGCCACACGGCGGCCATGGCAGCAGGCAGCGGACGCGGGCGGTGGGCCGAGTAGCGGCCGGCGCAGGATGGTACGGGCGGCGATGCGGGCGGCGGCCAAGAGGGCGACATGAGAGAGAGAGGAGGGAGAGGAGTTCTCACTGGAACCGGGGAAGACGACGGCGGCGCGGCGCTAGATGGCACGAGAGCGGGCGACGATTAGGGGAAAAGAGAGAGGGGAGAGCGGGGGGGTTTTATAAGGAGCCGGGGAGCTCGGGGTGGCCGGTTGAGGCCGGATTTCTCACCGGAGTGGGAGAGTGGAGAGAGGAGAGAGGAGAGAGGAAGCCGGGATTCGGTTTCGAATCCCGCACTCCACGATGCGGCACGGGCGACGTGGAGTAGGGGAGTGGGTGCGGGTGGCGTGGGCGACGCGGGGAGGTGGGCGGCGGTGGTTTCGGCGGCGGTTGCGGGAGGTGCGGGCGGCGCGGGCCGGCCGGAGGATGGGGAAGGGAGGTGATGCGGACTTCGGCGGGGAAAGGCACGGCCTTGGGCCGGCCCGGGGGAAGGGGAGGCGCGCGCGGGGCGGCCAGGAGGGAAGGTGGGCCGGCCCGAGAAAAAAAGGAAAAGAAAGAAAAAAAGGTTTTTCTGGGATTTAATTATTGCGGAGAGAGTTTTTAATTGGTTAAAATTATTTTTGATGCTCTGAAAATTCCACTAAAAATTCTGTTAATGTATTTTAATATGGGAAACTCAAGAAAAATTCCACCATGCCATTTCCACTTAATTAATGCATTTATCAATTGGGGTTTTGCTCTAGGTTAATTAAACAATTTCTTTTAGGCGATTTATTTAATGAATTTAAAGCTGGAAGGGGAAACTCCAGGGTGTGACAGCAGACTTATTTTGTTAAGAAAACATGTTAAAACTAAGGCATTATTCTTTTTGATCGAATTTTTAGGGACTCTCTTTTTTAATAAATCATTGAAATTATTATTACTAATAAATGTGTTTTATTTATACCATCAAGCTAGCCCTCCTTATAATTGATTCACATTTACACAATTTACTACATACTTACAGATAAATCAATAAAGACACAGAAGATATATCTTAGGCCTCGCTTTTGTACGATCTGTAAGATATGTGTGATCTATACTATTTTTTAAAAAAAACATGCAGTCAATATAAGTCCTAGAATTTAAATTTAACATTAAAAATATCACTTTTAAACCAACTACATACTACTACCTTAATATGGTTTATATATGCAATAATACGTGAAGAGAAACTTATAATGCCAAGATATAGGATAGATGGAAGATGGTTAATACCTAATCACTTAAAAATAGTTATGGCAATGGTCGTTCCAATTTGAAGGAAAAGTAAGAACTAATTCTTTTTATGAATTTATTAGATTTTCTCTAATTGGTTCAATTTACTCCCTATTGATATTTCCTATTTTCTGTTTTATTTCATACAAGCCTTTTTTTTCAAAATATAGGCATTATGGATCTTAAATTGTTGGTTCAATTATAAGTAGAGTAATGATTATATTAGAAATCAGATGCGTGGATTAAAAAATAAGGACATTTCAAATATTATTGATTATGTCTCTACTAAAAGTAGGAGGTGGAGAGAAGTGGGGAGTAGTTCCTAATTATTGATTGTTTTATATTAAATTGTTAGCTTAAAAAATAAGAAGGGGGCATAACGGGAAAACGGGGGAGGAGGCGTGCGATACATGTGCAGGGTCAAAAGGGAGATTTTGTTTTGTTCAAGATAGATCAGAATATTGGTTAATGTAACTAGGTAGTCAGATGTTTTACTATTTTTCTCATAACTTTTATGATTTTCCTAAATTTAGAGACGATACATGTGGTATTCTACGAGATCTATAAAGGTTTATGATCATTTGAATATTTAATCTTTGATCTTTGAATTATTGATATGATTATAAATAAAGTAATAGATATATTAAAAATCAGTATATGATTTCACGATTATGATCCTTTGAATATTTAATATATGATCATTTCTATGTTGAGTTGCACGTTAAGAATTTAAAAGGGGATTAGAGGACACGGGAGGGACCGAATTGCATGCATACGTCGTGCAGTGTGTGATGGAAGCTGCACAAAGGGAGGAGATTAATATTTCTTATCCATCCAACAAACTTTAAAATTTTGGTTTCTATTTTAATTAATCACCTTAGAAAATAGAAGAGGTGCGTTGCGCCATGCTAACAGAATAGGTGCGTACATTTTTTAACTGAGTATGTGAGCACTTGCAGGGCCAGAAAGCAAGAAGGGTATTCTATAAAATGATTCAATGGTTAAAAATAATGAATCCACCGTATTAAATGAAAACCAACAATTAGATCTTTGTCTGTTTCTAGAATTTCTTAGAATTACTCTAATTTATTAGAATGACACGTGATGGCCTAAAAACGTTTGTAGGATTCCCGGTGACGGTTTATGAGCGTCCGGCAGCTCCCGATTAAGAGAAGATTTTTCTCGTTCTTCGTGCGCATGTTTCCCGAGCTACTAAACGGTATGTTTTTTACAAAAGAAAAATTATATAAGAATGTTGCTTTAAAAATTCATATTGATCCTTTTTCAAATTTAAAATAGTTAATACTCAATTAATCATGCGATAATGGCTTATCTCGTTTCGCATATCTTTTAATCTCGTTTTACGTATATAATAGATAGATAGATAGAAAGATAGACATATAGATAGATATCTCATTGCTATTTGGTTGTCATGTACAGGATATGGTCTATGTCATATGGTGTATTTTTATATATACTCCCTCTATTTCATATTATAAGTCATTTTGATTTTTCTTAAATTTATTTAAGTTTGATCAAATTTATAAAAAAAATTATAGTAACATTTTTAACACAAAATAAACATATTATCAAAATATATTCAATGTTAGATTTAATAAAACTAATTTGATGTTTTAGATATTGCTATTTTTTTATATATTTGGTCAAATTTAAAAATATTTAACTATGAAAAATCAAAACAACTTATAATATAATATATAATATAATATGTAACAGAGGAAAACGAAGGGAGTACCAACATATGAAGCAATGCTCATATAGATCTTAAATGGTTGATTTAATTATAAATTAAGTAACAGTTTAAATAATTAAAAATTGAAGATATTTCTTAAAAATTATGGTCCTAGTAAGCAGATGGTGGTGGAAGTGATTTGTTTTCTTTTAAAGGTTGGTCTAATGGTCTAACTAATATTAAAATAAGAGACAACTAATATTGCATAGATTTGAAGGGAGGAGAGACCCACATGATTAGGATGGTGCAGGGGTGTCAATACACGTACCGTACGTACGTACATGGCGGGAGTAACCGAGGAGGGTGGGAACAATGTGGGCTTTTTTTTCCTTGAAAAAAAAAATCTAATAGTGGGTTCATCATATTAAGTAAAAATGAAGGGCTAGATATTTCTTTTTTTCTTAAAATTTCTTAGATTTTCTCTATTTTTTAAGCGTCACGTGGTAGTATTATAGCGTTCGTCACTGTCAAGGATAAGACATACCTTCTATACATGAATTAATGGAATATGACAACATCATATACCCGATAGTATACGAGAAGATGTTTTTGATTAAAAAAATATGATGGATAAAGAAAAAAATTATCTTTCGGAATAAAAGGTGTCAATGTGTCAGAGTTTTTGTCGGAGGAGATAAGGTCTCCTTAGGCCCGTATTATTTTTAATCTCTTCGAGTTTTACTTGAAGAAGAAAATAATCTACGCTATATATACAAGGCCCCCTTATTTATGAAAAGGCGTCGAATTATAAGCCATAGCAAAAGCCACATCTAGAATCAATCCGGAGAAAGCCAGCGTCCTATTTGCTGAATAGATCTCATTGGATCGTTCTCGACGGCTTTTAGTTGACGGATTAATCTAGTCATCATATTCCTCATTATACTTTGTGTGGTATTCTCATCCATAATACATATAAATAGAGTAAGAAGGATGTTACTCATCTTGAGAACCTGAACCAGTATAAATCTATATCCTTTGTCTGCTTGATCTGATCTCGCGTACACTCTGGTTCCAACGATCCTCATAGTCAACAAATACCATCTGCGAATATAGCCCGTCGACATATATAATAGATTTAAACTTCATATCATTTTTAGCGGTTTAAAATTCAATGTAAAAAAATAAAGTACAATAAAGAAAACCTTGAAATCAACTTAAAATTTAAAATTTAGAATTTAAATTTTGGTTGTTGCTAATAGGACAACAAGCAAACATTGAGAGAGGCTCTAAAACAGCTTCATTTGCCATTTTGCCTCGGCTTCATGTCGCTATGTTCCTTCATCATCCAGCACTTGATAGCTCCACCTGTTTAGGTGATCCGCATGGAGCGATTAATTTGTTCTGTCAACCATTGCTTTCGATTAGGGGGCACATAGAGTCGACCCATTCCCGTCCGGTTTTGCACCTTACCTTGTAATTGCAACGCGGCCGTGTACTGTGATGTCGCTAGCAGAGTAGCAGTGTCAGTTTTGGGTGAACGACAGGTGAATGAACTGGCACCATCTAATGCCAGCGCACTGGACGCTTGCTGGATTGCTGGCAACCTTTCGCTGAGTTGAGTATATTATACTCTCTTCGGTTTTCATAATTTTTATATTTTTTAACGTCTAACTTTGATTGCTTTTTTTCCTCAAAAATAGGTTACATTATCGACGTGTGTAGTGTATAACCATACAACTTTTATTTGTTACAAAATTCTATTTTAATACCGTTAAACTTTCTACAAACGTTCCAAGCCGTCACATAGCACCTCTATAAATGTTTTAAAACCGTCATATAATGCCTACAAACTTTTCTAAGCCACCACATAGCATCCCTATAAACACTTCTAAACCATCACGTGATGTAATAATAAATTATAAAAATTCTAAAAAAGCAAAACATCTAACGGTTGGTTTTCATTTACTGAACCCATTGTTTTTATCCATTTAGATATATCTTAAAAAAACTATCAATTAAATTTATTGCTAAAAATCCCCGTCTAGGTGCACATAATTATAAGTACGGTACATACATACCCACGCAGGCCCCCCCCCCTCCCTCTCTTTCGTTTTGTTTTCTTTGTGAAATCCAAAAAACCAATACACCGTTAAAAAACTGAATTCAGCTCAAAGCTATATTTGAGATTTAAAATTAAAATTCAGGGCTCTTTGGATTATATGAAAAACAAAAAAGTGTGCGATTGGGATTCCTATTGATAACATCATTATACCATCCTTTGATTTGCACGTACGAATATGTCACAGTAATTCTGAACGAAAAATTCCTATCCTACCGGTACCATGCAAAAAACATAGAAAAGTTTAAGTCAATTAGACATTTTATGAACACTTCTAAACTACTATTTGATATCCTACAAACGTTACTAAGTCACTACATGACACTATAATAAATTTTAAAAAATCATAAAAACTATGAGAAAAAATAAAATATTACATATTAACAGTTCAAAAAACGACGTGCTCGCTGTAAATAAGGGAGTAGCCAATCTGATAAGCACTTTAGAACTCAGCCTTAAATTATTACTTAGATACTAAAAACACTTAATATTTAATATACAATACACTCGGTCAATTATAGCTTACGATGTATATCCTTACTACCACTATCTGCTAATCCCAAATCATATTTCTTATAAGGTATCCATGCAACATGCATGGTACACTTAACGATTAGTAAATATTCAACAAGAAGCATATGTGTCATCAGGCATCGAAGATAAAGATCAGTACTAACTGTGCAACCATCAATAAATTGTAGGTAAGCAGAGGATGCAACCAATCTACTTACAATAGTTGACTGCAAGTAAATTGTACCTATGAGTAATAGCATTCTTACGCTTCTACAAAACGTTCCTAAGATGCCACGTGACGCTCTAATAAATTAGAAAGATTCTATGAAAAATTATATAAAATAGTAAAATATCTATCCATCTATTTACACTTAAATCGATGATCCATTATTTTTAACCATTAAATTAGATCTATTAAAGTAATCCTTCTATCCTAACTTAAACCGATGGACCATTATTTCTAACCGTTAGATCAATCCTTAAAAAAAACATATCACATCCACCTCCACCTCCCTCCCGATGTACTCTTCCCTCCCCAACGTCCATACGTACATGAGCATATATCTTACGTACAACATAATTTTAAATAATCATATTAGAGTAAAAGTAAAAAAACACATGAAATGTTTTGTGGTAAGTAGATGTTTAAAAAGTAAATTTACATTAATCATTGCCTTTCTTAGAAACAATGGGGGTGTAGTTCCAACCTTTTGATATAAAAAGTTGTGTTGCCCAAATGTGCTTTGTTGCTCACTCTTTTTTTACAGTAGCACAAAAATATTACAAATAATCAGTTTGAAATATATATTCTATATTTTGATAAATAAGAAAATATTCAGAACATGTGACAAGTTATAATGCACACAATTGAAAAAGGATATAATGGTATGATGCCGGACTCAGTCATCATATAGAATATAATTATGATTTTAATGTTTTACTGCCTAAATATGTTAATGATTGTTAGGATAACTAACACTCAACATTTAATTTTGAAAATATCAAACACTCATATTCAAAAAAAAATATATGGTTGTACAATTTTATGTGATATTAACAAGGTATCCGTAGAGTGAGCTGTAGATATTAATCTTGATGATTCTATAAATATATATAATCTGGCAAGTGTTGAAATACTAAACATCTTTCAAGACAAAGATCATACATTGAAATTATTATCAAATAATATCTTAAGTAAAAGTTGTTGTATATCTCTACGGCAATAAAATTAACATAATAGAAATAAGATGTCCACGCATATTTTTTCCTTCATGTGGGATCAAGACAATCAAGCCGCTAATGCAAAGGTTGTTTGGTTAACTACAGTTTATTTATGCACCGATAGATGATGATTTGATCTAGATGGATTAACAAAATTTGAAATTCCTGTTATTTATGTACTCCATCCAAAATTCGTTTATTCTCTGTTTTACATATGTATTCCTAACCTATTTTTATACCTTTTCTATTCTTTTTTTTCAATCATGTGTTATAAAGGAACCTTCAAATTCTTTCACGGATAGACAAAGTCATAATATTCAAAATCCTAATAACAAAAATTATGATAGTTTAAATAAGATGCCCACGCAACTGTGCGGGCTACCTTCATAGTTATTAAAAAATATTCTATGGTCAAAGTAATCAACAAGATCAGTTATTCAAGAACATTGGGAAGTAAGCTTTTATCGGGAAAAAGAAATACTCCCTCCATCTCAAAATACCGCAACTCCAGCGTTCAAACTTTGATCTAAATATAGCAATTTCTACGGCTACTGTCCCATATCAATAAATTATAATAATCCCTTATTTAATTTATGTTTACTTTCACACATCAACCAATTACAACCCTTCCTATTTAATTTCTCATACTTTCTTAGCCACGGTATAAAACTTCATAAATCTTTATATTTTTATTTTTAGATGAAGAAAGCGGAGTTTTTTTTAGAAATAATATTTTTTTAATAGATAATTGCAAAAATAGAGGTCGATTGAATAAAATTGCAAGTTTAGCATCCCATCGAACAACCAAAGTTCGACAGGGGACATATCGAATTGCGGCAGTTCGACAGGCCCCCGTCAAGGGCCTGTCGAACTACGGCAGTTCGACAGGGGGATAAAAGGTTTTTTTATTAAAAAATCACTGTTTGACACTGTTCATGTACTGTTTGGCACTGTTCATGCGTTGTTTGACACTGTTCATGCGCTGTTTACCACTGTTTTTCGGGCTCGCCAATCCTGTCGAACTGCGGCAGTTCGACAGGTCCTCAACGGGGGCCTGTCGAACTGCCGCAGTTCGATATGTCCCCTGTCGAACTTTGGTTGTTCGATGGGGTGCTAAACTTGCAATTTTATTCAATCGACCTCTATTTTTACAATTATCTATTAAAAAAATATTATTTCTAAAAAAAACTCAAGAAAGCGCGCAGGAAGCTGGCAAGTTGCCAACTGGACAGGAACACCCAAGCAGAGTTCATCAATAGACTGCGATGGCTCTCGTCTATTCAGTCCTAACTTCACAAGGGTGTATGCAGAAATTGTCACCGAAGTCCCCAATTATTCGCTAGCATTAATTCTCATTAAGAACATTTTCTCCTTGCAACCGTGTGCTGCTTATTCTTCGGCTAACTAATTTTCCTGTGATCTGTCCACCTTTTTCAGATGCGTCCCCATCAATTCCTCCGGTGCCCTGTTAATCGCATAACCTGGTAAGCTAATTAAGCCGGAAAGAAAAGTGCGTGCTCTTTTCCACGTACACGTACCATACACACAAGCAACCTGCAGCTAGCCCGTCGCTGCGCGTACGACAGAATGCCAGCAAATGGCGTTCGAGATGCGTCCAAGCGATCGATGTGAACAGCGACCCAAGTCTCTTGCAGTGAGACTAGTAGCAGGCTAACATTCTTGCCGTTCAAACCAATTATTGGTTGATTTGATCCGGACGAAGTACACATCGCCATTGACGGAACCGGCTAGAGCTGTGGACGAGACGACGACTAACTCGCAAATGGCGTGTGGACACCGCAGGCGACGAGCTGACGAAGCTGTAGCTGTTGCAGCGTGGTTGCTGGCGACCTCTTAACGGGGTCACGGTGATGCTGATGTGGTTGGTCGCTCAGTCATTAGTAGAGAGTTTGCTGGGTTCACTCTTCCGTCTTCTGAAGGGGGCATTCATTGGTGATTGGTGTCTGATACCGCTAATCAAGATGCTGGTCCTCACTCAGGCTTGGTATATCCCCAAAAGAATGATATACTATAAGATAATTCTTTTTTGTCGTTGGTATAATGATTCTGTGCATCATAGATATGCAACAATTCAAAATGTTTACTTTTCTTATAAAAATAAAGTAAATTTTATATTGGACTATTTTCTTTCATTATTAAAACGTGAATCAAGCATAAACCAATCTTTTTATTTTGGACTGACGACGCTATATATGTTACACAGCTCTGGTAGCATCGGTGTTGCGCTTGAACATAAGCTTGACATCCCACACATAGAGATTTCTTCTGTCCTTTTCTTCTTTATTTCTGTCAAATGCGAAAGGGGGAAGATCCAGTTGCTTCAAGCATATGATGTGTCGACGCCGGTGCCAGCAAAGCTACGACATGAGCACGGTACCGGTGGTGGCTACTCGACCTATTCACAGGACATTTGACTATCTATCATTATTAAATTTAGCGTTTGATTATTTATTATTTTTTATTAATGATATGTAAACTCTTATGTGTCTATGAAATGTGTGGATCCAGATGATAAATGATTAATTGTTACATCTAAAAATAATAAATAGTTAAATATCTCACTCACTCATAGGTGGTTCAATTCCTCTAGCCTGGCATGGAAGAGAGTAAGAGGATGGAGAGAGCTGGAGTAAAAAGAACAAGCCCTGAAAATATTGATTTATCCTTATCCAAGCTATGGTAATATTTTAAAAGTGGCCCAATATACAATTTACTTATAAAAAAATCTTTTGTTTTGGTGCTAACAAACAGTTGGGTGTCTAATAACACATGCTAAGGATACAAGTAGTAAATACTCCATTGTAACATAGAATTTAGAAATACTTCTAAAAAAATCGATAAATGCATTTTGGAAATTATGTACTCCTAATGCCTAAAATGACAATATTTTGGGCTTTATAAAAATTGATGTGAAATTACAAACTGTGCATGATACATGGATGGTTATGATCAAACATGAGAGAGATCTAATGGCTTTTATTTTTAGGTGATATGGCTTAATGAATGTTAGGACATAGTAATAAATATATAAAGTGGGTTGTAAATGTATATTACATATGAGTGGTTGTGATCAAAACGTAAGAGAGATAAATGGTGTTATTTTTCAGATGATGTGCTTTAATATATGTTGAGCTTTTGTTTAGGATATATAGATCTGTTTATTTTGTCTCAAAAATTATTCGTGCTAACAGGTGAACTTGTGATATACACGTGCTAGCACAAAGGTCCCGTTCGAAGAAGATTAAAAACGGACACGCAAAACAAGAAAACCATTAACACATAATTAATTAAATTTTAATTATTATAAATTTGAAAATATATATATATAATATTTTAAAGTAACTTTTTTATATAAAGTTTTCGCACAAAACGTATCGTTTAATAATTTAAAAAACGTGCTAACAAAAAAAATCCCCACCAAAGAAAGAGTTTCACCACCAGTCGATACAAAGGGACAAGATTCCGGTGGCAACTGTGCTGTATTTTATTCTACCTGAGACGGTTAAAAGACTTTTTCTGGCACCTCTAAACTTAAGCCAAGTTGGCGCAAACCACCGGCCCATGTAAGTGAAGCAACGCGATTCCAGTAGTCGACAACACCAGTACTCCACCTTATTATTATCTCAGTGAGATTATGTGTGCAAAGCTCACTGTATCTTTACTTACCCAATCAACTGTGGCATTATGACCTTGCCTGGCCTCATGCGGCAAACTGGACGGCGACCTCTGCGTGCAGTTGCAGCTGCACTGCTGCAAATCAATGGGCCGTGGACAGGTGTTGCCGAGGCTCGCTGTCTGATCCGGCGAAGTGGGCCCCGACACCTCATGGCCGTCGACGGCGAAGGCCGTGGCGTGTCCTGTGTCCTGCGGCCATCCATCCATCCATCCATCCTGTTTGTCGCGGTACAGGGAGGAAAGCAACTTCAGATGTTGATCTTTCACTTTTGAGAGTTGAACGTCTCACTTAGCTTTGTCGATTCGCCATGGTTAAAATCAGCTGCCAAGCATGTTTCAAAATGTGAGGATAGCCAGTGGTTGTCGACCAAATCGCGCCGGTCCACATTTAGAAACCTCTCGATAAACCGGCCAAGTTATAAAAAAAAACTCAAGCTTACAAATTTTGCTTGAATTTCACTTGTTTCACCGATAACAGCTTGTTATCATGGTTACCGACGAAATCGCTTAGTAGTGGTTTTCGACGGGCAAACGGTTCTGCGAGCTTCCAAACTTTCTAAGACAAACGTTTCTGCTGCTGTCCAGGTTGCTTCTTGTCTCAGATTGTTCTGAATGAAAAGTTTTAAGGCTTAAGCAACAATAGACGCGTGTGTTGATCTGCTACAGTATTGACTTTGGAAGGGTCTATCAAAAGCACAGCATCCTCTATCAGAGATTCAGATTCCGTTGTCCAAAGAGCAAAAGCACAGGGAAATTTGCAATAATGCAATCTGTTCCTTTCCAGCAGCTAACAAGTCACACCACACAGCCCCAAATCCGTAGGTCAGAGGATCCCCAATTCCGTGGTGGTACACAAATTAAACGGATATATTCGTGCGTGAACCAGGCGTCGACAAGTGACAGTGGTGGAGGTGACCACAGCCAGTTCATCCGAACAAGAAAGAGAAAATGCAAAAATATGTCATTGGTAAACACCTAAATTCAAGAAATACCATCGACGAATATAAATTTTATAAAAAAAAAATTTATCATCCTTAAGAAAATATCTCAAGGTACCAATATTTTACACTTATCTCAAAATACCTACAAGTATAATATTTTTACACTAAAAATACGGTATCTTTTTAAGATGGTAAAATTGTCTTTTATAAAATGCTATCGTACAAACGATTTTGTTTTAGAAATGATATCATCGTTAGGGTTTCGTTCATCCCGCGCCATAAAATGCATGGTTTATCCTACAGCACTTAACGGAGAGTTACTAATGAAACTCTAACAACGATGATATTTCTGACACAAAATCGCTTGTATAATGATATTTTTTAGATTTTCTCACCAAGAAATGGCCCGGCTCACCGGCAGTAACGACCGTCGCCGTCGGAGAAATCTCATGGACGACAAGAGAAGAGGAACGCGTGTGCACCCGCGGGGCAATAATTCCCGTCCTCTCCGACGGCAACGTCGCCGGCCGGCATAGCGCCGTCGCGCGGGTAGGAGGGCTCAATTATTCAGAGAGGACGTTTGTTCCGGTGGTGTTTGTGCCTTTACAGGAACACGTCGTATGCGCTGCACCGGATGGTGAGATGAAAGAACGCAAACGTGACGCCCATGCGAGCGGCGGCAGAAGCGGCGGGTTGGATACCCGTAGATTATTTGGATTTTTGGATAGCATGGGGAGAAAGGGACATGTCGGCATGGCCAGTGGCGACTTTGGACTTTTGGAGAGCATGGATAGGCATAGTTTTGCATTGTCACCATGTTTTATGTTAGTTTTTTTAATGTAAAGAAATGTTTTGCGGATGTCATGTCAAGCAACCGTATATTAGTATATAAAGTATAATATCGTTAGGATAAATTTGAGAAAGAGCGATGCTATGATGCTTTTTATGGGTAGTATTATACTATCAGTAGAAATGATATGAACCGTTCGTTATTAAAGGGAATCAGTAAATTACCAGTATATTGATTAGGGTAACTTTGTTATTTATGATTTCTTTCCCCGGTTAAATTGATATGTGGTCATTCATTGCACTGACATTGCTCATATTTTATCGAAAAAGCCAAAAGAGAAGAAAAAAAGTTTAGTTACTGCTAAATGACGATTATATCCCTTCGCATCTTTTTTTAACGATAATATCTCTCCACGTTTCTATCGCCGCTAACTAAGGTGATAGTGTAAATAGATCTAAACTTTTTTATCAAATAAGATCAATGGTTTATATTGCTTTCTACTACCAATAAAAAGCATTGTAGTGAGTCTCTTTGAGAAAAGGATACAAGTATTTTGATAAACAAAACTACCAAATGTAAGTCACAGTATCTAAAAAAAGGAGAGAAAAATTTTATCAATAGCACAAACTTTTCACCGGAACTAGAAAATACCACAGACTTGTCATCTTCTCAAAAATACCACAAAACTGTATGAGAACGGGAGTAGAAAGATGGTAAATAGGATAAATTTTTTAGACAAAATTGCCCCTCCAGTAAGGGTGCTAATTGGAGCAATTTTTTGGCCTACAAAATGAAAGGGCTAAGCACAAACAAAAAGGATTGGATTAAAATTTAGTATTTTTTGTGCTAAAAATATTTAAGGGCTGAGGTAGATTATAAAAGAGCCCCTGAACCTTGACCCATAACCCATTACCATCCTGTCCTCCGGATTTCGTCAACCCATCCTCTGCCCCTGTCGTGAGTCCTCACTCCTTTTTCTCCTTCTCTTTCTCTTCTCTACCAAATCCTACATGGCAGTAGCGGCGAGAGCGCTTGTGGTTATGGAGAATGGACTCGCCGGGCAGAGATCTTGCAGCCGCTTCTTGCAGTATGTGCTCTGCTTCGACATTGGACCTACTCTTCCCACATGTCCGGTCGTGTGAGTGTCGCATGACTGATGGCTCCTCCAGACGAAGCCCCTAACGGATAAGTTGTTGAATCTTCCCAATGGTGATGGACAAACAGCATGAAGATGACCAAGGACGAGTAGAACGAGCGTGTTCGACATCCCTCCTGCCGCACACGGCCAATTTCCTCGCGCAAGCACGCAGATGCACGTCCTCCCTTAAGCAGGGGTATTTTTGTCCTAGAAAATATGAACAACACTTCCTGTCATGTTTCCGTTCAATTTTGTGGTATTTTTGAGAGGGTGAGAGAATCTTGGTATTTTCTGATATTGGTGAAAAGTTTGTGCTATATATATGAAATTTCTCCTCACAAAACTATATATCTATCATGTAGTTTAATACAGTATAGTTTATCAAAGAACTATAGATGCAAGCTAACAAATCGTAAAGCTACAGATTCAGATTAATTACATCACAAAAACACAAATTTAGTGTCAACTTAAACTCTTGAGTGGACTGGTATTCTGGTAGTGCATAGAATTTATTGTACCAGAGTCAAGAGAATATTGTATATTGCTCACTTCACTCATGGCACCTTCGTCTCATGCATGATGTATGATGTCAACAGAAGGAATTATTTGAGTTGATATTTTGTAGCATAATAATGTGACATAATTTGTCGCTTATAAACTGATATCACAATTGTGGTAATCAGTTTATGACTTTACAGGTGCGTCCAAAGGAATTTGCTTAGTTGTATTTACAAGGTAGTAATTGGGAAATATTCTAGAGGGGCCGGAAAGAGACCAGCAATGACTCACTGTATTTATAGTCAGAGGACGGTGGCCAATTAACAATTGTGGTTGGATTATTGGATACGATCAGATCCCAGTCGCATGATACTATGATAGAATTACAAATAGTAAAATACTTTCCCAAAGATGTGTGGTTTTGTGGGTGAGTGGATGAGTATGATGGGTTCTCAGGGTCGCATAGTTTGGAAGCTTCTTGTCTTCAACAGGGGCGAAGCCAGGATTTTTTTTGTCACTGGGGTCGGGACAAACCCATAATAATACTAACTTTATGGTTGCAATAATACACTAACATACAGTACATCGAAAAATATAAAATAGCACTATAGCGACCGATAAATAATAGCAAAATAAGTTTACACAACATTAGTTACCTCCTATAGGTTCCCTCTGCGGTTACGGTCCTCCATCTTGTGAAAGGCGAGTGATCACATCATCAATTGGAATTGTGGCTAAAAATTCTTGTTCCACGAAGCATACGATACAATCATTCAAGAATCCATCTCCAATTCGATTCCGTAGTATTGTCTTCACAATTTTCATTGCTGAAAAGCACCTCTCAACTGATGCAGTTGCAACTGGAAGAACTAGTACTAGCTTGAGAAGTCGATACACCAAAGGAAAACCCAGATGCTTGTTTGTACCCACCATCAACTTAGCAAGCTTATAAATAGTGTTCAAGTTGGCAAATCTTTCATCAGCTTTCACATTGTCAATATAAATATTAAGCTCACGACCAAGATCCCTTAGTTGTGTTGAATCGAAATCATCAGGATATGACTTTGCCAACTCCATTAAACTCTCAAATTTGAAAGCCTCAAAAGAATTCTTGGGATTGAAAGCAGCAATCTGAGTGAGCAATTGAGAGTTTGCCTCATTGAAACGATCATTGAACTCTGCAAGTTGCAAGTCAATAATTGAATTGAAGCAATCATATTTGTAATGCTGATAGTTGGTCCGGTTGGTCTTCTTTCTTGGCCTATGACGATTAATATATTCCTCATCCATATCCAACTTGGGAATGCCATGTTTTTCACAAAATGACTGAACATCCTGCAACAAAGAATCCCAACCATCATCTCTAATTTGCTGAAATTTCTGCTTGGTTAACTTCACCTCCAACATGGCCTCCAAAATATCTTTATCTTTTCACTGCAAGGACAGTGACAAACAATTTGCATGTCCTAAAATAAGCATCATTAAGTGCAAGTGGAACACAAAGTCAAAATCCTTAAGGTAGTCTAGAAGACCATGAGCCTGCCGTCTCTTTGCATCATTTGGACCTTCCTTTTCGACATATTGGAGAACTTCAATAACTTCTGGAAACAGATTGCTTACGCTGTTGAGTGTTTTATAATGAGAACCCCAACGTGTGTCTCCGGCTCTTTGAAGGGACTGCTCTTGATTCAACCCAGTTTCACTATGTAGCTGTCCACTTCCAATGGCTTTTCTAACTCTCTCTTGTTGCTTTTCTCGGATCATATCTTTACGTTTGCAAGAAGCTCCAGCCACAGTAAGCAAAAGGGATATCATGTCAAAGAAATCACTAGCATCATCGTTCTTTTTAGCCACTGCTACAATGACCAACTGTAGCTGATGAGCAAAGCAATGTATATAATGGGCTGAGTTGTTTTCTCTCATGATTAAAGCTCTTAATCCATTGAACTCACCTCTCATGTTGCTGGCCCCATCGTAACCTTGTCCTCTAATTTTTTTTATGCTCAAGCCATACTTAGCAAATAAATTATCAATGTTCGATTTCAGACATGAAGCTGATGTCTCTTGCACATGAACAACAGCAATAAGTCTCTCCTTTATTTCCCCAAGTTTGTCAACATACCGTAAGACAACTACCATTTGTTCCTTGCCAGAAACATTAGCTGACTCATCTACTAATAGGCAAAACACATCCCCACCTATTTCTTCAATGATAGATTTCACAATGAGATGAAAAAATATGGCTAACCATTAGTTTCTTTATATAAATGAGAGAACATAAATTGCAAACAAAATAGTATGCTGAAATTCTCTATTACCTCAGCAAAACAATTTGCAATGTCCCTTTGAATTTCTGGAGAAATCATCTTATTATTTTTGGGAGCGCTTCCAACTACTTTCTTTACTTTGTCATTTTCCTCAACCAAAAGATGTACTAACTCTTGAAAGTTTCCCTTATTTGTAGATTCCTCTGCTTCATCATGGCCACGAAAAGCTAAGCCTTGATGCAACAAGTATCGGACAGCTTTAATGGTTGTCTTCAATCGAATCAAATGGTTCTCTTTAGTGATATTACTCTGCTTGTTTATGGCTTCACCAATTGACTGGCCGGGCTTCAATAAATTGTCACATCTTTTCACAGCCGTGTTATGAAAACTGTCACATTTGCTGCCTACATGATCTCTAAGCCTATCAGATTTGTTATACCCATCCCAACCATCTATTACAAATGCATCATTCCCACCTTGGCCCTTGTTGCAATCTCTGAACAAGTAGCAATATAAACAAAAACACTTATCCATCTTCTCACTATACTCTAGCCAACCATACTTTTTGAACCATTCATGTTGACACCGGCGTGGAAACTCGGCGATCATTATTACTGGAAACTTAAACCCTGGTGGTGGCTTACAAGGACCTCTTGTCAAATACTTTCTCCTTACATCATTCTGTAGCTGGTCACCTATGTAATCTGAAATTCTCCTTCTATCGACTGGATCATATGGAAGCTCATCAAACCTGCCGTGATATCCATGAAGAGCGATGATTAGTATGATTTGTATTTGATGCAGTGCCATCTCTTCTTGTTCTTGAAATATCCCCTTCATTATTCTCGTTATTATCATTGGGCGGAGGTGATTTCCTTTTCAAGAACCGATCCAATTTGCTTTGATTGCCTATCCAATTAGTCACATACTCACATGATTAATTGATTAAACATTGAAGATTTGAAGTACATAGAATCATAGATATTGATGTGCTCATGTGCAAGTAGCCTGCAGCTATACATACCTGACATACTAACATAGAGAATGTCCTGTCGATCTCCAAATTTAGACTTCAGAGTTCGGACTTCAGAGAGCTGAGAGCAAGTGAGCAATGTGAATGTCACGGTGCACGGCGGCCAGCGGCCAGCGAGCGTTCCGGGCGCTGGCGTCGGTGCCGCCGAGTCGCGACCTTTCCTGTCGATCGCCGCCGCACGCTACCCTAGGTACGGTTGCGAGATGGGAGCTGTAGCGTCGGAGGCGTCGAGGGTCGAGACGATGATGTTTGGACTTCTGGTTTCTGCTGTGTAGACTCGTGGGCAATAGAAAATCGGCCTTCGGGGTTCAGAGTGGGCTTATTAGCCTGAACGAGTGAACGTGCACACCTTGAATGTGCCTGATGACTTGCCGATTTGTTAATGGACTGCTGAACGATGGGCCAAAACTACAGATGCTGGACAGGCTGCCGGGGTCATACGTATTTTTTACCGGGGTCTTGTACGGTGAAAATTTGGTACCTATAAGGCCTTCGCTGGAAGTCGTCGGTGTCGTTCGACACCAGCGCTTGAACGTAGCTTCGCCACTGGTCTTCAAGGCTTCATGTAGAGTGATTACAAAATAAGGCTGCCAAAAAGTTCAAGGAAAACAAGCTACTTACCTCAGTTTACTGTGGCTAAAATCGAGCTTGGCTTGAGCTCTCCAAACAAACCAAGCTCAAGACTGGACCACTAAATCTCGAGAGCCTAACGACCTTGAGCTTGGATAATTTGGTTAAGTATCCAACGACTATTCCTTCACTTCCCAACTCTTTTCTTCAAAAACAATAAGAATCATGCTCAAGCTTTCATACAAAGGATTTGTCGACGGAGTAGATCGCGACTACGGTATTTGCAGAGTATGAAAATCGTTGGAATCAAAGTATATGCGAGACTGAAGTAAAAAAGACAAGAGACAGAGATTTTTACACAGGTTCGAACCCCTTAACTGATAGGTAATAGCCCTACTCCTGTTGGCCGAAACCGGTGATACTCTTATATATCAAAATCGCACGAGTACAATATTTGGGAGAACCTAATCTAGTCATCGTCGACTTGACGGCATAGATCTCCAACACGTAGTCGACGGCAGGGTAGTCTTCTTCCTCGAATATGAACTCGGCGAGATTGGGGATAACGCTAGATCTCTCATGTCAACCTTTGTGGCTACAGATTGGGTCTGTCTAGGCTTGTCCCTCATGTTGGTGTTTGTCAACATATATTGATGTGTCTTTTCTTCTCCTAGAGGATCTTGTATTTATACCCACAAATGTCCCCTTACCCAAGTAGAACTAGGGAGATAAATATGGATACGATCCGAGTAGTTCTTATAGTTTTCAACTTGAACTCTGCTTCTTCTTCCTTATCCGGAACACCTTCCCTATATGAGGCATGATTTCATATAAGACTGGTCATATGGTGGGCCCATCAAGTCCAACCAAAGATCATTGGATATGCCTTATCCATAACACTGACAGTATTGTATTGAAGAATAATCACTGATATTTTAAGCAAAGTTTGAGCTTCAATCATACTTGAAATACTGTTATCAAACTTCATTAAGTTGGCACCAAATTAAGTTTACCTTACCTGGTGCGAAGGATTTATCGCATCTGTTGACGAAAAATCCACGCTCGACCGATGGTGCCAGATCTGTGTTGGCGCGAACCGAGTCGACGAACACACGAAGGCCTGGGAGATCTGCTTAGCTCCAGTGCAGGTCGTAAAATTGATAAGATGTGAGCGTGTCAGTCAGTTTGATCCTGCAACTGACAAGATATATAAATTGAAGATTGTAGAGCCGATTGGCTGACATGCCGATATAGTAATTCTAGTCGATGCCGATACTAGCCAATGTCGATAGGGTTTTAAACAATTGGCTATATATCCAATGTAGATTCTGACACTTGATGTAAATAACAATATAAAGACAATCGTCTGATGATAATGCAATAAAACAATAATATAATCTAATAGAAACCAATCGGCTAATAGTGATATGATAGAATAAGCGTTGATCCGAAGGTTAAAGCATACATTGACTAGATGTCCGATGTCATTGAATCCAAACGATCAGATAATCAATGAAACCTTTGTTGCATGGCTAAATCCAACTTGTATGTAATATTTCTGGGCCGATGCAACGTTCAGATAACTCATCGACTGAAACCCTGACGAAACCCTTATTGGCAATCAAAAAGTAGGCTACAGATTATGGTTCTAAGCATGACTAGGGCTGATGCAGTGCAAAGTATGAAAAGAAACATAATATCTAGACAATCAAACCTTCGACTGATTTTTAGGGTAGTAGATACCTTAGCTAAACTAGATTGACAAAACAATTTACCCTAGAAAAGATCTGACTGATACAAGTAAATTGAATAATAGACTTAGATTAACTAAGATATATGATAAATAGGTGGACAAATATATCAACCGAAACAGAGCGATCCAAGAGGTCGAAGCAATGCAGTCTTGAACAACACCAATGTAGCCGATACGATTGCTAGGACCGGTGAAACATAGGACTTACCCCTTCGCCAAAGATCGAAAGCCGATGCAGCCCCGCATCAGGGGCCAAGTTCCACTAGTTGATAAATAAAAATCTTGGGAAAGAGGATGGCGATGCACCGAGAGTAGTTGTATTGATCGAGAGATATATTACATAGATCCCAGGTGTACATATTTATACGCATAGGTAGATACTAGTCCTTATTGGACAAGACACAAACTTTCCTAAAGATAAAATAAAAGATACAAGCTGAATATATTATATAGATCCCAGGTGTACATTTTTATACGCATAGGTAGATACTAGTCCTTATTGGACAAGACACAAACTTTCCTAAAGATAAAATAAAAGATACAAGTCCTATTCGGCTCTAAACAATCTTTCCTAAAAGTAAAAGAAAACTAACTGACTCTGTCTAATTAATAGATAACTTGCCATGCTGCATTCTCCTCGAACTTGGTCTCTTCTAGATAAGTTTTCTTTAATTGATTAATTTTCTTAACCGAAGCCATCAAGAATTCAACTGCTGGCAACTTAATATGTCCATCGGCTAATTCCAAGACTCCGAAGCCAATACGATTCCTAAGCCGATGATAACTTCGGGGCTTACCAAATTTTGGCGTTAACAACATTCCAATGATAAGCCTGGTAACTCCATAACCTGGTTACTGCATTATAAAAATTTAAAATTTTATTTAAATTTCTTTTGAACTTGGTGGGGTTTACTTGGCTTACTGATGTGGTGGGGAAAAAAGCTTGGCCAGCTTTTTAGCAAGGTTTCTTCAAAATTATTTATCTATAGTTTGTTGTATTCTTCTCAATCATTTGAGCATAGTATTGTTAACAAGCCGAGCCGAGGCAGGGTGAAAACAATTTTCATTCAAAATTGAATAATTTCCATTTTGAAAGAAAAATCATATTAATCGGAACAATTTTGAAACCAAGCCACCGCGAGCCAGCTAAACGTGCTTTTTTTTTCACCCATGCACATTGTTAGTAACTCCAGTAACCGGCAGTAAGAAAAACCCTGGCCAAGGTGAAACCTCACCCAAGCTCAACTGCCAACTTAGGCTCATCTTGTATCAACCACGGTCCTGAAAAGGCAAGTGTCTTGTTGTCGTTTACCTATTGCAACTACATTAGTTATCTAACAATACGAAATATCCTTTTTTTTAGTTGTTATAAACTAAGTAGATGTTAGGTATTTTGAGTTGAGATTATAATAGTAAATAGTAAAGTAAAAGGTTGAATTCAAAATCTTAAATAGGTTACCGGTATTGGTGAGAGTGTTCAAGCGGAAACTTCAAAACTCAACCCAATTGGAACACATGAACTTCACACGATTTTTGCAAAAAGAAGTAAAGGGAACCATCTAATTTTGCATGTTCCAAACATGACCTAGTTAGAAGTTTAGAACTCTCATCCTCTACGTTAAAAACTCGTGATGGAAGCTTCAGTGTAGAGCCACCTTGATGGACGGTAGACATGACTCTTAGTAGTCGTCGTAGCCAGGTCCAAGTCTGAGGAAGTACGGTGCACCTAAAGAGCTCAACCTGACTCGTGTTGAACTCCCATAGGGGCGGACAGCTCCGGTCTGACTTGTTCCACGCTTCCACGTTCCACCAAAACCAGTTCGTTCCAAGTCGATCGCCCTTGGCAGAAGCAGAGACGACAATACTCCAGGTAGTCTGTCACGCCAAACGACCCAATCAGCCGCCACATGCGCCTCCCCTTCCAACCTCACCGGTAGCAAAGCAAGCACCCCACACGGCGGATGGGCCCTTAGCCCCACCACTCCCCGCCTCCCACCGCAACGCCCAACCTTTGGTTTTTTGTCCCCTCTCCGCGGCCCCGTCTCCCGCATCGCACCGCTCCGCACGTCGCAGCAACCAGCATCCACCTGCCCGCCTCCCGTTGGCCCGCGCCCCCCGCCCCCACACCCCAATCACGCTACAAATAGGCAGCAGCCCGCTCCATCCCGTGTGCCGCCCGCTTCAAAACCAACCGCGTCCCCCCGTCAAAACCATGTGCCACCCCGCCCCATTCCTACGTGCCGCGCGCAACATATTAACCATCCGCACACCGGTGGCCGCCTACTACTACTACCACCACTGATCACAGTTGCTACTACGACCAGTGAGACACATGACGAGGAGAGGGCGGGAAGAGGAAGGGGAGGAGAAGAAGCTGGTGCTGGGGCGGTACGAGCTCGGGAGGCTGCTGGGGCAGGGCACGTTCGCCAAGGTGTACTACGGCCGTGATCTCCGGTCAGGGGAGAGCGTGGCGATCAAGGTGATCGACAAGGCGCGGCTCCGGCGCACGGAGGGGATGGTGGAGCAGCTGCGGCGTGAGATCTCCATCATGCGGATGGTGCGCCACCCAAACGTGGTGGGCATCCGCGAGGTGCTCGCCAGCCGCGCCCGCGTGTTCGTCGTCATGGAGTACGCCCGCGGCGGGGAGCTGTTCGCCAAGGTCGCGCGCGGGCGGCTCACCGAGGAGCACGCCAGGCGGTACTTCCAGCAGCTCGTCGCCGCCGTCGGGTTCTGCCACGGCCGCGGCGTCGCGCACCGGGACCTCAAGCCCGAGAACCTGCTGCTCGACGAGGAGGGGCGGCTCAAGGTCACCGACTTCGGCCTCGCCGCGCTGCCCGAGCAGCTCCGGCAGGACGGCCTCCTCCACACGCAGTGCGGCACCCCGGCGTACGTCGCGCCCGAGGTGCTCCGGAAGCGCGGGTACGACGGCGCCCGCGCCGACCTCTGGTCATGCGGCGTCGTGCTCTACGTGCTCCTCTGCGGCTTCCTCCCGTTCCAGCACGAGAACTACGCCAAGATGTACCAGAAGATCTTCAAGGCGGAGTACCAGGTACCCCCCTGGGTGTCCGGCGACGCGCGCCGCCTCATCGCCCGCCTGCTCGTCGTCGACCCAGCCAAGCGCATCTCTGTCCCGGATATCATGCGCACGCCATGGTTCAAGAAGGGCTTCGTGCCGCCCGTCCCCACCTCCCCTGTCTCCCCCAAGAAATGGGAGGACGATGATGTCCTCCTCGACGGCGGCGACGACGCCGCCTCCGGCGCCATGTCAACCCGGACGTGCAACGCGTTCCAGCTCATATCCTCCATGTCCTCCGGGTTCGACCTGTCGGGGATGTTCGAGAGCGAGCAGAAGGCCGCCACGGTGTTCACGTCCCGCGCGCCGGCGGCCACCGTCATCCAGAAGCTGGAGGCCGTAGGGCGGTCGCTGGGTTACAGCGTCACGAGAGGGAAAGGGTGGAAGCTGAGGTTGGAGGCGACGGCGGACGGAGCAAACGGGCGGCTCGCGGTCACCGTCGAGGCGCTCGAGGTGGCCGCGGACGTCGCCGTGGTCGAGTTCGCGCACGACGCCGGCGACGAGCTCGAGTTCAACAAGTTCTGCTCCGTGGACGTGCGGCCGGGGCTCGCCGACATTGTCTGGGCGTGGCAGGGCGACGGGCCGGCGGCGCCCGACGTTGCCGCCGCGGCCGTCGAGTGCGCGCCGGCGTGATCAGAGCCGTCCGTTCAGCGCGACGTGGAATCTATAGGATGTTAGCTTTAGCTTCTTTGCTTGCGGTTTTGTACAGGCAAATCGAGAGATGTGTAAATACAAAAGTTTTGTTACTTGATCAATCTAATTTGGGTCCAAGATTATGGCAATTGGAGTTCCTGCACTTTGCCATATGAAAATTCAAAAGGGAAAACTCAAAAACATGAATCATGGCGTGTTGATTTAAGAAAAAACATGCAATTCTTGCTCTCCTCTCCTTGTTTTGAATTCCGTGGAAGTAATCCTTCGGACTCCTGAAAGCTTGATTTAGGTTTCGTGGGCCTGTTGGATTTAAATGAATTTGTCTTTTATTTGATTAAGATGTTTCATATATGATGTGAAGTCATAAATAAAAGGCATTTTCATTTCCAGGTTCCTGATCATTGTACCTTCTCTTTTGAGGGGAACCTAATAGCTGTACTTTTGTGTTATTTCAGCATTGAGAAAAGAACAAACCCCTTTGTGCTCTCAGAAAAATATAATGTTCAGAAAAGAAAGACTGCTTACAGGAGGAGTATCAAATATATATCATAGTATGATTTGCTTTATTATTTGATTAAGATGTATCATTCATGATGTGAAGTTATAATTAAAAGGCATTTCCATTTCCCATGTTTCTGATCATTTTGCATTTAATTTTCGAAGGGGACCTCACAACTGTACTTTTGTACTTCTTTCATACTATAAAATGATTTGTCTTTTATTCTAAGTTAAACATTTTTAAGTTTAATCAAGATTATAGAAAAACATAGCAATATTTTCAGTTCCAAACAAATATACCATCAAAATATATTCAATGTTAAATTTAATAAAATTATATTATAAGTGTTGTTATGTTTCTTTATAAACTTGATCAGAAAAAGTTTGACTTGAAAAAAGTCAAAACGATTTATAATATGAAACGAAATGGAGGGAGCATTATCGTGAGAATGTTCAGAAAAGTAAGACTGCTTACAAAAGCAGCATCAAATAGATATAATATAATTTGAGTGTGTGTTTTGAATATAACAGGCAAACAAAACTTCATTTCGGAGAAAAAGAATTCAATCCAAACAAGTTCATAATTGCTCTTAGAAAAAGAGCACAAAAGCCGGAGGGGGACAGTCCTTTAGGTAGCTTAGGTCACTCATAATGCAATTGATTCCCTCTTAATAATTTCTAACTAAATAATGTTTGCTTAAGCAAGAGCATCTGTCCACCTTTTTTATTTTTAAAGAAAAGCAATTTGCAGATAACCTGCTCATTAGCACTTTGTGATTGACAATCTCATCCTCACTTTACATAACCTCTTGAACTTGACAGTACTAATTGAAAAAGGTAACCAAGAAAAACACAAGTCAGAGTACACATACGTGTTACATCAGAATCCAGGATTAATTATGCTTTAACCTCTACAAATCAACGACTTTGTTTGATGTTCATATCCTGTTTCAGAATTAGTTCGTCGAGTCACCGTGTGACCACTAGAGCCGTCAAGAAACACCACCACGCACACGATGGAGACATTGAGAGCAGAGACATTTCTTGGCTTCAACCATTGGAAAACTGACCGGAATCCATCATATATTGCGTGCACTGGTTAATGTCCTAAATTTTCAGAAAAATTCACCAAAAGTTCTGCCAACTTCTGAAGAAGTAGATAAGCAGTTGTATGCCAGTCTAAAATTTAGACCCAATAAACCACGGATTGAACAATTAACCAACTTACCGAAAAAACTTAAACAGATAAGCTTATCTTAGTTCTCACCCAATGTGTTATGCATGTGTGTGCGCTGTTTCAGTTCCTGAAATTTCGATTCTGCCGTGTCATTTTACTTGCATGTGAGTAGGATAGTGGTCGCACTGCACTAAGTTTCCACCTAAGCATCGGACTCTAGGGCGTTATTAGTCGCTGAAAGTCTCCATTTCTCCAGTTTGGATAAGTGCTAAGCTTAATCCATCTTCAGGCTGCAGGGATCTGATTGGCCAAAGCCAGAGAGCATGCCATATGCCGTGCAATCTTGGCGTTCTTTAGCTGACATGCATGTGCGACGCTTGGATTCTTCCTACTCAATTGTACTCCGTATTGCACACGTAAGAGTCCAGTAATTGCATACTGCAGCTACCGGTAATACTGACGAGAGAGAACTCAATGTCAGAAACTGTGCACAACTCTGATTACATTTGGGCTACAAATCGAAGAAGCAGCAGGTTGGCAAATCTTGTAGGAGAAAAACTGTGTGTGTCTCAAGTTCATGTCTCCCTTTCAGATGGAGAGAGCTGCCTAAACCAGGTCCTAATGCAGTGTTGGATCAGTTAACAGTTTCATGCCTGTATGGCCATTACTGCGATTCCAGAATCTTAGGTACTACCCTTCAGAGTTCAGAGTAACTAAGATGGACGCCAAGCTTAGCTGCTCATGCCATGTCTGATGTCTCCATCGTCCATCAAACACTGTATTGCCGGATCATTCGCCAATTAAGATGAACAGAAACACCACCGATTCTATCAACCTCGGGAAGGTCACACAAAAGACACGCGATTACCTGGCGATATAGCGGCGATTGGCATAGCAAAAATCAGCTCAGATCAGATGTTTCTGGCCTTTCCGGGGCCTACGCATTTTGGCAGGTTGCTGCTGATGTATCATATGGCATGGTAAGAGCTCGCTTTTGAGGATTTGATCGAGGTTGTTTTTAGGGAAGAGAGAATGAATCAGAGAATGTGTCTCTGTCAGGGTTAGCTGATCGGGTTATCCTGATATACTCTGCCCATAATGCCGGAGATTTAGGATATGTGAGAGCTGGTGCGCTTGTGCAGTCTAATGCGGCGGCTAATCTAACTTGTGGTACTATATTAGGCGAAGTACACGCAGGTAGATGATTATTAAAGGATACCAACCAATATATATCTCCGGATGAGCTTAATTAGCACCAAATAATCACGCATATTTCGTGTTACCTATGTTGTATGCAGTTCATCAAGAGTATAGTTTCTCATGTCTAGTCTTCTTCGAGTTTCATACGCGAAATACAAACGTGTTCTATTTTTTTATGTCAATCATATAAATTGAGAATCTCAACTCTGACGACATAATAAATCACATGATAGTACTAGGTAATTCATCCCCATTTTGACACGAGAATTAACCATATTTATTAATTTAACTATTCAACATCGATAACACAAATACAATGCTAAAAAAATTAGAAAAATAAATTTTATATATAGCTAAAATCAGAAATGGTGCCACTTATGCAGAAACGATGCTTGGTCAATCAGAAATATTTGTGACTGCTTTCATCCCTTACCTCAATTCTTTTGCAAAACTATATTATTATATATATCTCATGTTTTCCCTTTGTGTTACTCTTGGTTGAAGGCTATAGATAAATGTTTTAGTCCTGAAATAGTCCAGAAGATTGTGGATGCTACGGTGGTTAATGTTTCTTTTACTTTTACCTCCAAATCTATGGCCATGTAGCGTTTTCGTTTTCACTAAACATGAGTAAGCAGATAATGGAATCTCAAAGCAATTTTCTCAAGTACTACTTCAAGTATGTCGCATCTCATGTTTGGTCCTTCAAGTGGTGTTCTTAAAGTTTAGCGAATATTATATATTAGTGATCAAGTACCTATGGTACAGAGGTAAAGTTTTAAGTAATTAGGAATCTGTTTGTGGCATACAAATTTATATACTTGTAGCTTATAAGTCATTTTGTAATGTTCACATATTACCTGCATACTCTGTTAAAATGCCTCTTTTCTTCTCCAGTGCAGGGCATTAGAACATGGCTTCTAGGCAAGAAAGCTCAAAAGGTAATTGCTTTGCTGGTTGTATAATTGGTTCTTCTGTTGATTGTAAGAGGGAAAAAAAATATGTCATGCACTGTTTTTTCCATAAAATTATCTTCTTACAGTGGGATTCTTATTTAGTAGGCCCTATGGTGTGTATTTCTTAGAAATCAATACACGTCATGTTTCTCCGTGCAAAAGTTAAGGTCATATATACATATGAATATGCGAATGCATTTTTTTCCTAGAGTATATATTTTAACTTTTGTATGTAAATATATAACCAATTTACCACAGTTTATAGAAAGTTGGATCTTAATATACATTGACAAATCTTTTGTATTTACAGTCAACTATACTGCATATATGTATCGTTGTCAGGTATTGTGCATTTCAGTGAAACATTTTCCCCCAGAAATGGTGGGTTTATTCTGTTAGTCCCAAATTCAGTTCCTTTCCATGCTTATATTGGCAATATTTCCTTTCAGTGCAATTTATCTTAATATTTAGTTTGGCCTAAATAATGGTTAGATGTATATATCTTATTTTTCTGATCAGTGACATTGTTAAATATTTCTATGGGATATTAGTATCTGGTACATCAGCTTTTGATCTATATGCATAGCATGCTTGCTGTTACTTCCAACCATATTGAATTATCATGACATTTATATCTCAGGATCTAAGATATATTTTAACATAAAAACATTATGATCTTTTAGAATTTTCATTGCAAAATAATATAGTAGTTCAAGTTGTTGTATTGCTCGAGGATGGGCTGGAGCTGTTTGGTTCGATTCATGTAGGTATGATTGTTGCTGCCATTTGTGTAAATCAAGAAAATATTTTAAAGTTAACCTGACTTGCTGCAACAAAGGGAAGCATAGGAAGGAGACCGACCAATGCTTGCATCACCAATGCAATCAACTCAGTTTTGAAGGCACTCACCTTTCCTTCATCTCCTTTTTATGATTTTCTCTGATTCATGGATATTGAAAGTCTGTAGGGCATAGATTGTATGCTCTTTAATCATCGAATCTCTCTAAAAGAAGATGTGTCTTTCTCTTTTATCACCAAATTTTGAAACAAATGTAGGATCGAAAAACAAGAACTAAGCCAACCAGAGGGAGGGTGAATGGTTGTAGTACCCCAAAACCAAAACTTTTAGCGGAATTAAAAGTTACCCTCAAATCGATGTAGATCGGTCTGACCGGAATAGATCGGCTGGTCTAACCGCCCTGTCCTGAAAGTCTGACCGCCCTGTATCGCCGGTCTAACCGCCGTGATGCCGTCGGTCTGACCGCCGGTGTCTCGCTGGTTAGACCGCCGAAACCCGTGCAAACACAAATTGAACATCTCTCAAAGTAGATGACAACTTTATTACTTCTCTCTGTGTTTACAAAGTGCAACAACAACACTCCTCACGAAAATCTCGACTAAACTCGAAACCCTAACCAAACTTTCAACTCAATGCACTTTAAAGCCGATACCGAGAGATCACACCCTCCCTCTCTATTTATACATGAGGTAGGTAGTCTAAAGCCACGAACCAAACTCATACAAGAAGTCCTAATCCACCTAGAAAACCTTCCGTACAAGAAACCAACTTTACATACTCCAATCATACCAAATTTGGACTCCTTCCAAATTCGACTCCGCATCCCATACGCACATAATATCTCCATCGTATGCCATATGGAATCATTACCAACCACGTGCATTAATCTTTATCCTAAGTATCCCGCATGATCTCTGACCGTCCGGACGTCACCTTATCTTCAAGTTGACTCCCGATCCATCACCGGCAATACTCTCCCGAGACGTAAAGATTACCTACACATGAATCAAACAAAGAAACCATATCCGAGCACAAGCTATCCCAAACTTGACTCATTGTTAGCACACAACAGTATTACATACGCATAGTATCCATCTAGAAGCCATAAACAAGAGTTAACCACGGATATCCAATAAAACAACCCGAAACCGAAACCGACACAGAATCGGCCGGTCAGACCGCGGGCTTGCTAGTCTGACCGCACACATACTGCCGGTCTGACCGGCCTTCCCTGCCCGGTCTGACCAGACCCAACAAAAATAGCAACTCCTGTTCACCGTGTAAAAATTCAATCATCTCAAGAACCACTTTGCCAATAATCTTCAAATATCAAAACCAATAACCTCAGATGCCAATTGTTCATCACAACAGAAGAATCACACACCTTTGATTTTACAATCTCCCCTTGATGAACACATTGCAAACTCCATCAAAAATGCTTGTTTTGGTGTTTGAAAAAATAAAAAACAAAAATAAAAATTTCTCTTCCTTTGAAAGAAAAACAAAAGAAAAACACTTGCATTTGCATTGTTGCATTGTTTGTAACTCTTCTCCCCCTTTTGACAATGATTTCATCAAGCATTGGAATGATAGTCAGTTAATATTCAAGAGCTTAATACCAGACATATAGTAAGTCATGTCATGTGTTGCAACAAAGAGAAGATAAACCCATCAACTATATAGCAAGCATAAACTAGAGTATAATCATAAATCAAAGATTTTACAATTAAGTTCAATAACGCAATCAAGATTCATGTATTCAAAAGATTTATAATGCAACATCGTTACAAACACATAGATTGAAAAATAAATCCATACATATAGACCTATTGCAATCATTAGTCTTTCCCAAATTAACTTTAACTCAAAACAACCAAGAGAAATTTTAAAGCTTTTTCATATTTTTGCTCATTTTTTTAATTATTTCGGGTACGTCCTTGTCGTCAAGACTGTTTCCAAGGATTCGGCACCCATTATTTTCTCATATCGAATACGTCCTTGTCGTCAAGACTGTTTCTAAGGATTCAGTATTCATTTTTTTCACATAAATATTTTTTATTCTCTTATACAATGAGCAATTTCAAAGCTATTCGAGGAATAACAATTCAATAAAACATGTACATAAGCATTTACAATCCAACCTATGCATTAGAATCAATATTGCATATTTCATTAATTCAAATATGAAATTTAAGTGTTATGCATCATCTCTCTTAAAAGCAATATCTAAGCCTTATGAAAACACTAAAATTCATACAAGCTATAAAATAGACAAATAAACCTTCAAAGTATTGCTAGCATGAACAAAAACACTATATGCATAATACAAAGCTCTCTTTCAATTTGTTTTTTTATTGTTGCTTGATAAAACAAAGAGCACAAAAACTCTCCCTCAAACCATGCCAAAAGGATGAATAATTCTCAACTCTCCACGAAGAAAAATCAAGAAGAAATCAAAGATTTTAAAAGAAAACATGACCTTCTCCACTTTGAACACATATGGGGAGTATGCCGCCAAAATACCTACGAACAAGATGATGTCGAGACCTCCATATTGGGGTTAGAAATAAGAAATTTTGGAATCTAACACTGAGTCACACAACCATTTGAACTAGTAGGTACATATGTACGAACAAAATCAGAATTAGACTTACCTGAAAACTTACCTTGTCGCTTCACAAAAATCCGATTTGAATTACGCGCAAAATTACCACGAGACCGGTCTGACCACTACTGTCTAGCTAGTCTGCCCGGGCCTGGCCAGCCTGACCGCCTGAACACCTGTGGTCGGACCGTGCTCTTTGAACCAAAACCCGATTTTTGCCATCTTTGTTTCTCAAAAACAATCTCTTTTTCTTTTTTCTGTTTACGGGCAAGTCTAAAACAAAAACCAACCAAATGTCCATCTTTTCAACAAAAAGAACAAGTGTACTTCTCACGACAAGAAGTTTTTGAATTAGACAGTTTTGAAATCGGTGGTTTCGCAATCAAAGACTTTGTTTCTTGAACCGTTGACGAACGAGAAGACAAAATCTCAGCAGATTTAAAAACCGTTTTCTTTGTTTCAGGTTTTGTTACAACTTTACCTTTTTCAGTTACGCTCAAAACAGCAAGTTGATGATTTGTAAAATAGGCATTAGTTTCAAAACCTATACCACGATTATAAGTGCTCACTTTTGATTGATCCAAAATCATATTAAGTTTCTTTTTGCCATCAGAAAACCTTTCCAAAGAACTTTTCAAGTAAGAAACTTCTTTTGTCAAATTTGCACAATTTTCACAATCAACCAAAATACTTTTGTTCTTGTGACACTTAGAACACAAAAGCACATCACATTTCACAATGTTTTCCATGTACTCAACACGTCCTAAAGCATCTTTCAATTTCATCTCATTCAAAAAGCACTTTGAGCAATTTTGCGAAATCAAAATATCCTTGTGTTATTTAACCCTTTTTGCACTCAAAATATTGAACAAAGAATTTGCACAAAAAGCAGTTTTATATTTTTTCAATACGTTCTTTGTCAAAATCAACTCATCAACAACACGAGCATGCAAAGCAAATCCAAGAGCAAAAGAGGACTCAAACCTTTTGGTATTTTCAACCTCATATTTCAATTTCAAGCAATTAACAAAATTAACATCTCGTAAAGCATTAATTTCAGAAAATAAAACTTCACAAGATTTGCAATCATCATCATTAGGAATCGAAGATTTTAATCTACCAATTTCAGCATTTAGAATCTCAATAATGTGATCTTTCTCATCAAGCATATTAGAACATGTTTTAAGTTTGTCAGCAAATTTGAAAGCAGCATGTTCTAATTGATCATAACTAAGTTTTTCTTCACTATCACTATCAGATTCATCTTCATCAGAACTTGCATTGCGAGCAACAAAAGCTAAATCAACAACATGCTTACCTTTGCCATTGCTCTCTTTTTCTAAGTCTGATTCATCGCTCTCACAAGCTTCTATGAGTTCTCGAATTAGCCTTTGCATGCAACTCTTTTTCTTCTCCTGTTTGATATTCTTCTTGTCGACCTCCTTCTCCTTGTTTACCTTCTTGCGGTTAGGACAATTGAACTTAATATGATTCAACTCTCCGCACTCAAAGCACCGAATGAGACCTCCTCGCTTCATGTTCTTAACATTGTTCACAGCTCGAGAAACCTTGTTAGCAGCCAAAACCAAGTCCTCCTCCTCGAACTGTTCGAGTTGCTCATCGGACATGGTATTAATCAAAGCAAGAGCGATAGAATTTGATGAAGAAGCACCAACATTCAAAGAAGTCGAGGGAGAAACCAAAGCACTAGACTTAGAATCTATCTTGCGCGAAAGAATATTCATCTCATGAGTTTTGAGTTTTGTGTAAAGTGAATTCAACGTCAAAGTAGACATATCAACAGACTCTTGAATAGATGTAACCTTCATCTCTCAAATTGACATATCAAGACCATTCAAAAAGTGGCGAGAAACCTCAGATTGTGTGTAATTTAAATCATAAGAAGAATCAATAGATCTACGATCACTCAAAATCTTATTAAATCTACCAAGATAATCATCCAAAACTTCTCCAGGTTTCATCTCAAATTTTATATATTCCTTTTTGAAAAGATCTTGATGAAGTTCTTTAATATTAGTAGTTCCTTGATGAAAGTTTTTCAAAGCAATCCAAATCTCATGAGCGGTTTTAAGATGTGACACACGATCAAAATCCGAACGAGAAATTTCACTCAACAAAATATTACGAGCTTTGCAATTGTTATTAAACTCAGTTTTCAAAGGTTTAGTAGAAATTTGATCAGGAATCACATAAGGAAAAGCAACCTTTTGCCATATATCATAATCTTGAGCCATAATGTAAGTTTGCATCTTGTCATACCAATAAACAAAATCCGAACCATCAAAAATATGTGGCTTAGTTGAAAACTTGTTAGCCATGGCTTAAAACTCTAGATCGGTAAAAATCCAAAGAAAAAAAACAAGGCTCTGATACCACCTGTAGGATCGAAGAACAAGAACTAAGCCAACCAGAGGGGGGTGAATGGTTGTAGTACCCAAAAACCAAAACTTTTAGCGAAATTAAAAGTTACCCTCAAATCGATGTAGATCGGTATGACCGGAATAGATTGGCTGGTCTGACCGCCCTGTCCTGAAAGTCTGACCGCCCTGTATCGCCGGTCTGACCGCTGTGATGCCGTCGGTCTGACCGCCGGTGTCTCGCTGGTTAGATCGCCGAAACCCGTGCAAACACAAATTGAACATCTCTCAAAGTAGATGACAACTTTATTACTTCTCTCTGTGTTTACAAAGTGCAACAACAGCACTCCTCACGAAAATCTCGACTAAACTCGAAACCCTAACCAAACTTTCAACTCAATGCACTCTAAAGCCGATACCGAGAGATCACACCCTCCCTCTCTATTTATACATGAGGTAGGTAGCCTAAAGCCACGAACCAAACTCATACAAGAAGTCCTAATCCACCTAGAAAACCTTCCCGTACAAGAAACCAACTTTACATACTCAAATCATACCAAATTTGGACTCCTTCCAAATTCGACTCCGCATCCCATACGCACATAATATCTCCATCGTATGCCATATGGAATCATCACCAACCAAGTGCATTAATCTTTAGCCTAAGTATCCCGCATGATCTCTGACCGTCCGGACGTCATCTTATCTTCAAGTTGACTCCCGATCCATCACCGGCAATACTCTCCCGAGACGTAAAGATTACCTACACATGAATCAAACAAAGAAACCATATCCGAGCACAAGCTATCCCAAACTTGACTCATTGTTAGCACACAACAGTATTACATATGCATAGTATCCATCTAGAAGCCATAAACAAGAGTTAACCACGGATATCCAATAAAACAACCCGAAACCGACACAGAATCGGCCGGTCAGACTGCGGGCTTGCTGGTCTGACCGCACACATACTGTCGGTCTGACCGGCCTTGCCTGCCCGGTCTGACCGGACCCAACAAAAACAACAACTCCTGTTCACCGTCTGAAAATTCAATCATCTCAAGAACCACTTTGCCAATAATCTCCAAATATCAAAACCAATAACCTCAGATGCCAATTGTTCATCACAACAGAAGAATCACACACCTTTGATTTTACAACAAATGTAGCGTATTTTGGTGTGGTTCATTTTTCCCGGAAGTATCCTTGCACATCATTGCACTGCGATAACACAAATAAATTCAATCTTATAGTGATGTGCAATTTACGTAGATGTGCCATTTTTCCTGTTGCTGAAGCTTCTGTTGTTTATTATGTTACATGAAGTTGGAGATTTTGAGAACTGAATGAAGATCGTGTATTTTGATTGTAAAAGTATAAATGCAGTCTCCACTAACATTTACCAATTCTGAGTATCTAACTCTGTCTACGATATGATGTTAGGAAGATTTTATTTTGTTCATGCTCAATTTTTATTTCAGCCGTGAACTGTATTGTTTAGGTCTATTTTTTTTGGTGTTCTGTACACAATCCAAAAACAAAAATCTTACCAATCCTTTTTATTGTCATACTATAAGACCTTTGTTGCTCATCCTCTAAGCCTGGCATTTTATTCTCCCTGGAAAATTTTGGTGTAAACACTCCTTGTGGATAGAGATATCCATCGCTTATAAGCCACTACTAATGAAAGATCAATCTATATGTTGTTATCAGTACAACAAGGTAGTTATATTTTCTTCTAACATTCTGGACACATTTTTTGCTCAACTTTAGTATGAGCTGCATGGTCTCATAAACACTTTTTTTCTTTCATTTTTAAATCGATATTTTAGTTTTCGTGCGTGTATGTGAACTGACCATAGTCAACATGCAATGCAGGAAGTTTTGTTATGAATCAAGACTGTAATGGATGAGATTGATAGTAGTGACATTACAACTGATCAGCTCACAGAGTATGTGTTGAAGACACTAAAAAGTGCAAAGGTAGCTTTATCTCAGTGTTTCATCTGCTTGATATGGAAGTGCATTGGATCATGTTTTAATGCAAACCTTTTTTCATGGGAAGTTTAAAATATGTAACTCAACTCTCTGAAAGTTCATTGCCAAGCAGTGGGCCTAAGTTGATTGCTCTATACTATATTTTTTTCTTTAGCTGATTATACAAATGTTCTATCTCCAATAATCTAATAACCTTTATTTACCATCATTATTTTTTTAGTACTTAGATTAAAATTCAAATATGCTATCACTTTGACCCTTTTTTTTTGCTAAACTTGAATTGAAATTCAAATATACTAATATCGGGACACATTTATTCGTAGGTTGTTCTTGGTTTTGGTCATGGAGTTCTATGTCAGATTGATTCCATTTCGCTTGCTACGTGTATCATATTGGAGCCTCCCACCCACATGCAAGTCTCCTCTCCGCCAGCAGAAAGCCAGATACCCCCCCTCCTGCCTGCAGCTTCTCTGCGTCCGATGTGTGTGTTCCAAGGAAGAAGAAAGGCAATTTACAACGACGCGATGGTTAGCGCATGATGCACGGGAGTATAGCGTAAGCGTAAGTGCGTAACCAGGTAAATCAGTGAGTGAACATACAGAACCAATTCAGAATTGCAATTTAAGAACTGCACACACGATTTCAATGTTTTCTATTGACACCACTGCACACGATTTGTGGCCACGTATAAACGGTGCTCCGTGCATAAGTTAATGTTTTACTACTGTGACTGCATGCAGTAGACACACGCTCTAGCATTAGCTAGAGCGGTACAGCTTATAGCCTTACAGACCCTGGATTTTTTTTTATTATTTAACCTTTTTTTTACCAAAACTTATTTTTAAAAATAAACCTTTTGGTCACGCCAATCCGAATGATATAAACAAATTACACTATCACGTCATATACACCAACGTGACCAGAGATGTCACGTGTACGACTCATCACATCAGAGCGTTGTCATGTTAGCATGCTTGGTGTTGCAAGTAAATGCTGCAACGCCATTCTTGATAGAGTGGCAAGGCCTGCCCTCGTCAGGAGTGCGGCTATATAAATTAACCACCATTTGTCATTTGGTTTTGTATGCTTAAGTTAACACATGCATATTTGGTTGTGCCGATGCACACATATCTAGTAGATAAGGCTAATGAAAAAGGGTTCACATATCAAAAGTGTTTGCCGTGGCTTCTCACTTCATTAAAGATAATGATCATATGTTGTTAATCACAGCAAACCAGCAAACCAACAAAGTACTTACTGCTAGTATTAGTTGATTTTTCTTCTTTGCCATCTCATATTTCTTCAATGGTATATCATATTAGAAATATGTTTGAACCATTATTTTTCATTTGAAATATACAACAAAATGAGTCCAATATTCAATATATTTAGACATCGGTTGATATTTGATTATTTAGTCAGATCTATTTAAATGTCATACATAGTGTTAACGTGTGCATCAGTACAACCAAATACATACACCTGCCTTCAAACCTAGGTTATGCAATGCATGCGTACATTAAATGGAGCATATAAAACCAAATGGCAATCATGATTAATTCATGTGATGACACTCTCATAACGGACAAGCCTAGCCACGCCATCAAGAATGACGTTGCAGCACTTACTTGCAACGCCAAACATGCTGGCGTGATTGCGCTCTGACGTGATAAGTCGATCCACGTAGCTTCTCTTGTCACGTCGGTGCATGTGACGTGACAGTGTAATTTAACCACGTCTTTTGAACTGGTATAGCCAAAATGTTCATTTTTAAAAATAAATTTTTGAGAGGATCTGTTTTTAAAATTATTTAATAAAAAGGGTTAAATAATAAAAAAAATTCCAGGCCCTGGAGGGCTCCAGCATAAAGCATGGAGTGCAAGCAACTTAAGCATGGTGTCTCGTCAGTCGTACGTCTCCACGGGGACGCATGTACCATCTTGGGGTTGAGTGTTCGGCAACCCCCGCTCGCTTTACTTGCAGCGAATCCAGTATTGAATCCACACCGTCCGTCACGTTCACGAAGGGCACGTCCACTTGAACGCGCGCTTGCGCTGCACAGGAGGACCGCGTCGTGTACTCGTGTGCTTGTTGGTGGGCCAACACAGGAGAGGCACGCGTTGATGGGCCAACCAACAGATCGGGCCCATTTCACGGAACCAACCATGCGAATATGGGCCATTTTCCAGCTATGGGCCTACGCGAGGGTGAGGCCGTCGCGAAACGACCGGCGGGCCGGACATGTACGGAGCCATGCCTACTTTCTCGGATTCTCGTCGTCGATGGAACTTGCGAAGAAGGCAGTGGTACTAACCGGCAGCTGTGGCTGCGTACACGGGGCACGTTGTCGCCGCCACTGCCTCTACTTTTAGGGCCACGCGCGGCGGTCACGCGCAGCTGTTGATTCGAGTTGACGCCAACGGAGATGTTCGTTGACAGTCAATCCGGGTGTCAGGTTACTGTCAAAGAGAGGGAAAAGAGGTGTGCTGTTTGTCTGAAACGGTGAAATTAACCTCGTGCTGCATGCACGGAAGCAGACAGGCAAAACCGACGAAGGTACTGTACTAGCTAAGCTAGGGAGAAACACCAAAAACGCGAGGAAACTACACGGGAGAATTGATTAACACGGAAGAGCACAAATTAACTAACAGAGTCTTTCTCTGCATCGATTAGTGGCGACACGTTTTTTTTGTTCGTTCAACGCATGTATCCATATCGATCTTTCATCAAGACGTGGTCGTGGCTATCCATTCGTGCGGATCAACACAGTTTTCCCCGTTCCTTTTCTTCAGGCCTACCGCGCACGTAGGAATGTAGGGCACTCTTCTAACCCAAGAAAAGACTAATGTGAAATAAGTCAACTGACCTAACATACTTTATTGCCTAACATACTACCCACTGTTTAAAGGCTAGTGGAAATACTGAAAAACACAAACCTGTTTTTTTTAAAGAAAAGACAAAAGCATTGTCACTTTTATATTGAGAAAAACACAAACCTGTTTATGTTTTCAATAGATAAATATGCAAAGAAAATAGGCGAAAGAGCCTTGCCTGGTCTTTGACTAGAGACAACAGTGTCAATGTCTATAGACATTGTTATTCTCCTTAAAGGCATCACAATAGTAACTCTTTATTCTTCAGGTGAAAACGTAGTCTAGTTTTGGATAGGCGTTGGCAGTTTTTGAATTTATTCTCAAAGGTTTTACGTAGAAGGTCTTACTCCATGATCGAGGGTTTGTGTTTGTTATGTCTTCTGTCATAGGAAGTTGAAGATGCTTGTTCGTTTTGTGTTCAGCTTGGCAACAATGAGTTGTGGCGGGTTTTGGTAGTTGTGTCGCTACATGTTTTTTTCTTTATGTGGGTTTTTATCCTTTTTTTTCAATTAATCATGCAGATGTAAGGTTCTTAGGCCTGATTCTCTTATAAACTAGGTTAAAACCTTTTATCTTCTTAAAACAAAGCATGAGCCCTCTTCTACCCTCTTTCTTTTGGTTCACCTAAAAAAATTGACAAGCACCAGACAAGGAGAAAAAGTCTAATTGGCTGGACCATTTCGTTCTCAGGAATGGAATGATCGTAGAATGTGCATGCTTATAGAACTTCTAAACAGTGTAATTTTTATAAAACTTTCTATATATTTTTAAAAAAACTATTTTAAATCTAATTTTGAAATTTATAATAGTTAAATAATTATTATAAATCATTCACCTATTCATTCATTCAGCGAAAAAGAACGAAAAACTTTCTTAGATTTTTCCTTTTTATTACACGGCAGACGTAAACACACACCACTAAACACATAGCACCATACTCATATACCCACAAATACCCTTAATATATGCTAAAAAGACGAAAACTAACAACATATTCTTAATGTCACTAAAATTCTATAAAAGCCTCTTGCTTGTGCACAATATTCATATACACCAGGATTTGAATAATGATGGATGAAGTCATATACATCCACATCACCCTAACTTTATTAGATTTACCGCTCTAGCATCCCACATACCGGGTTAAAGTCATCATTTTAAATGTGTATTGTGGGGATTGAACTAAATCCTGATTTGGTATTGACACAACATATAGGAAAAAGAACAAATTTGACATCACGTTGTAAGCTCAATGTCAATGAATTAAGTTTTCTGTAAACGTCAGTCCGCATCTGTGAAGCACAGTAAAAGATCAGTCTTAAGAGAAGGTAAAATAGTGATGCTGTAGAAGAAAAAGTAAAATTTGATATCCTACGAGGCCATGAGTCACATAGTAAGAGGCTCCATCACGTAAGCACGGCAGCGTCATCGATGATGCCACTTGCTGTAGTGAGCACAATCGGTCAAGTCAATGGAGAGAATGCAAATCTCCTTGTGGCCTTACCTTATATGTGGATCATCGCTATCCCCGCACAAAGTTGACGTTTTGGTCCCCGTGCTCGGCGACGGGAGACGTACGGCCACTATTCGCAACGTGCCTATTGCAGTCACGCCGTACTTCCTAGTTCCTCCCGCCCACCGGGCAGCTCGCTCGCTCGCTAGCTAGCTGCTGCCATGGACGACGACGACGGCTCATCGTCACCGACCGACGACAGCGCCGCCGCTGGGCTTCTGCCGCTCTTCAGCCGATCGCCGGTCTGTCTGTCCAGCGATCGATCTTGTGTGTCGTCGTCAATGGCTGATTTGGATTGTGGTGTTAATTCGAACATGTGGTTATTGCGTGGTGGTGGCTGGGACTACAGGTCGAGGATCTTGAGGAGAAGCTGAGGCGGGCGACGGAGGTGAACGCGCGGCTCACGCGAGCGCTCGACGCCATTCTGGGCGGTCACCACGCCCACCAGCGCGCGGTCTTGGCGCCGTCGCCGTCGCCGCCGTCCGCCACAACAAGGGCGCGGAGCGTGTCCACCAGCTGCGCGGCGAGGGAGGACGCACCGGCGGTCGCCGCCGCCGCCGCGTCGACGGCAGGTCCGTCAAGACAGCCGCCGCCGACCGCGGAGCCACGGCCCAAGGTCAGGACGGTCCGCGTGCGCGCCGACGCCACCGACACCGACGCCAACAACATGGTAAAACTCGACCGAACACTTTGAATGCATTGCCATGCCGCTCGATTTCGAGCATGATCTGGACTGAATCTTCCTTTTCCTGGCATCGCCAGGCTGAGACCGTGAAGGATGGGTACCAATGGAGGAAGTATGGGCAGAAGGTGACGCGTGACAACCCCTACCCTAGAGCTTACTTCCGCTGCGCATTCGCGCCGTCTTGCCCTGTCAAGAAGAAGGTACAGAGCAAGAGAAACAACACATAAACATAACAGAAAATGATTGCATTTTTTAGTGTAATCTTACTATGCACATGAGGTCTCAGATTTTACAATAAAAAAATTAATGTCTTTTCGGTTATACCATTTTTTAAATTCAAATCTACAATGAACCGAAATTACCGACATCTCTCTTAGGAGTGGCGAATTCAGAGTTGTTTAAAAAGTCACAAGCTAGCCCGTAAAAACATGTGTTAAACAACCTATGATAAACGGATCCTCATATACGGGGCATGAATCTCAAAAGCTCGGGTTAAGATTCGAACTATACAGACGGATCCGTATTATTTGTGGCTTTCGCTGAGATTTTTTCTTAGCTTAAAAAAAGCCATGGGGATATATTTTTTCCTTGTCGATTGAGTTTTTATTACATGTTTTATTTCTGAAACTATGTAGTAAGAAACATTCAGTTTATTGCTGAATTTTGACCTCGGGCCCTGTGTTCTATGTAGGTCCAAAGATGTGCGGAGGATAGGTCAATGCTAGTGGCGACCTACGAGGGAGAACACAACCATGCCCTGTCCACGCAGACAACCGAATTCGTCGGCAGCGGCTGCACGAGCCAGCACGCCGGGGGGTCGTCGTCGCTGCCGTGCTCCATCTCCATCAACTCTTCAGGCCGCACGATCACACTCGACCTGACGAACCAAGGGTCCGGATCCATCGCGAGCTGCGGCGTCGAGGCCGTCTCCCGGGAGCTCGTCACGGTACTCTCGCCGGAGTTCAGGAGGCATCTCGTGGAGGAGGTGGTGCAGGTGCTCAAGAACGACGCCGAGTTCGTGGAGGCCGTGACCAACGCCGTGGCCGCTAGAGTTGTGGATCAAATCCCACACAGTCCTGTTGATTTGTAGTTGTAGGCAGTATATATACATCCCCAAAATGCTTGCAAGTATATGTATACATGTATTCGCAAATGTCAGTATATACCTAAGCCGCTTTTGCTCTACGTCAGTTGCCTAATAGTTTTATTACTTTCTTATTTAGCGATCCCCAAATACACTTTTTATTTGTTAGCGAGCTAAATTTATATAATGTATAAATTAAATATTGCAATATGTAAATCTGTAATCTTAGTATAACTAGCTTTGTCACGACTTTTAATATGAATTATTGTGTAGGTAAAAATTTTAGCACCAAGATTTAAATGGAACCAATATATACCACCAAAACTTAATTAATGTCTAACAAATTGAAAACATTCCATAAGCTGAGCTTTTAACACCGTAACCTCATAAAGCTTCCAAAAATGCACTTCCCTCAGAAATATAAGAATTTATAAAGTTTTTTAATAGAGAATTAATTGTTGTGTTGGTTGAGATGAAAAAATAGATATAGAAATTAAATGATAGATGGTTGTGATTGGTTCAAATAAGGGAGTAGGTGAAGAAGTTTGAATTTCTAAGATAAATTTTAAGTGCTACAAATCGTTATATTTTAAAAATTTAGAGAGTACTATGTAAAATAAAATATAGCCATGTGCATCCTATTTAGTAGAAAGGTCATAATTTATACCCACTATAAAAACCAATTTTCCCACATACTCCAATATTATTTGTACAGGCAGATCATAAAGGAAATCCCCTTGAGATAATGGTGTGTGTCTAGGGGCGGCCCAGCTCAACTTAAGGTATTAAGATGAATACCCAAAATTCTTGATAAAAAATAGGTATATATAATATGTGATGTATATGTATATGAAAAAGACAAAAAAAATATAGGTTGCATTCAACGCAAGAGGCATTATTCAACACATAATATATACGCTATATATTATATCATTAACACTATGTGATAATGCATGTCAAATATTAGGTAATGCATGTCAAATATTAGGCTTTTGGCTATATTTTTTTTTACCCCTTCACATTTTGAATACACAACATCAAAATCCTAGACCTGCCCGTGAGTGAGCCTTATGGTCTAAAACTGCATATGAAAATCATTTTTCAGATACGGTTGTATGGAAGAACCACCTTTGAAAATTAAACATTCCTATTTTTAAATATATAGATATATATTTTTTCATATAAAGTCGGATGAAGAAAAACTTATATGAATATTGTATCTCTCAACGAAGTTTGTAGTTGAAGGTTTTTACTCTCTCCGTTTTATATTATAAGTTGTTTGACTTTTTTAAATTAAATTTTTTAAGTTTGATCAAATTTATAGTAAAATATACTAATATGTTTAATACAAAACAATTATATTATTAAAATATATCCAATGTTAGATTTAATGAAACTAATTTGATATTATAGATATTGCTAATTTTTTTATAAACTTGATCGAAACTAAAGAATTTTAACTTTAAAAAAAGTCAAACGACTTATAATATAAAAACGGAGGGAGTAGATAGCTCAGGGGTTTAAATACTCGTTGTAAGCTCTAAAAATAGAAATTATATTTATAGAGACAATTGTCGTAAGATGATGTTTGGTAACCGTAAGGATTTCTCAGACAGGATAAAAACCCAAACAGATGAAGAATACAAGACTTTGGAAAGATCTTTAATAGCCTCTAGGATTCGACCAAGACTACGCTAAGGATTCCAAATATATCTTTATGAGTCCCTTCCAAATACTGAAGTGATCCAAGGGTTTAAATATATGGCCCCAAGTGAGGTTCATGCATAGAATCAACTCACCTACTATCTATCAGCTATCGAGCCATACACCAGTCGAGGAGTAATTGACGACTGATCCGTCGACCACCATCCAACAAGCCATCTCATTAGAATCTCCGACGAGATTAACCTATTAGGTCCAGATTAGGTCCATACATATCTTTATAACCATATTATTTTCATATATCAAACCCGATATGGTGTAGGGTTACTATTCTGAGGAGGACCCAAACCCCTATAAAAATCTCTCTGCATCGAACTTGCATATTCGAAGGAGGAGGCAAAACACAAGACCTAGGTATACATTTTACTCTACCGACGACAACGACCATATAAAAATGCATTTCTAGAGATGGCTGGCTTAACCAATCTCAAGTGAAAGTGCAACATTTTCTCTGGCTGTTTGTTACAAGGTATGCAGTTGCTTAATTATACACATGTGCAAATCTCATTTTAGCTACATGTAGAAATGTTTTTAGCAGGATACAAGTGGACAATTTCACATGATAGTTGAGAGTTTGGATGAAAAAAAATAATTGCAATGGTGACAAGCGGGCAAAAGAAGGGTATATCCTATATTTAAATAATGACTTCTACAAAAAGAAGGGTGTATTTGTAACATTGACTCATAATCTATTTTGCCTATTATAAATCCAAGAGAAAAATAATAGAAGTATATGAGAGTAACATGCCCGATGTTGTAGATGTTCTAGACTAGCTAGCACGTTACTTATTCGAATTTTTTTTAGAAATAAAATTTTTTTAATGGAAAATCGTAAAAATAGTTGGCTTTTTGGACAAAATCGCAAAAATATGGGCCTATCGAACAACGGCTATTCAACAAGGTCCAATCGAACGGCGGCGGAATGAGTGCCTGGATCGATCAAAGGGCCGTGGTTCGACTGGGCCAAGTCGAATAGCGGTAGTTTGACAAGGCCCAGTCGAACGTCGGCTGTTCGATAGGCTGGCCCAGTCGAACAACGGCCGTTCGACAGGCCTAGCCGGCTAGCCCTTTTTTTTTAATTTGTTAAGAATTGTTTTTAAGTTATTAATTAATATTAATTTGTTAAGAATTGTTTTTAAGTTGTTAATAATTAATTAATGACAGAATTTTTTAGAATTGATTAATTATAATTTTTAAGTTATTTTTATAATTAAGTTTTTAAGTTGTTTTTATAAATATAATTTTGCTATAATTGAGTAATACCCATTTGTAATTGAATATTTAGAGAAACACATCGGATTTATAATTTATTAATTTTAGATATATCCATATGTAATTTATTAATTTACAGAACTTTTTTTTAATTTGGTAAGAATTGTTTTTATGTTGTTAATAATTAATTAATGATAGAATTTTTTATAATTGATTAATTATAATTTTTAAGTTGTTTTTACAATTAAGTTTTTAAGTTGTTTTATAATTATAATTTTTTATAATTGATTAATACCCATTTGTAATTGAATATTTGGAGAAACATATCGGATTTATAATTTATTAATTTTAGATATATCCATTTGTAATTTATTAATTTACAGAACCTTATTTTGCTTCTCGGTTATTTTGGGAAATTCCGAAAATCACTTTCGGATAGGGCCGAAAATTTCCAAAAGCCAAAATTGGTTCTGTCTATTTTGGGAAATTCCGTAAATCGTTACGACTCCGAAAATTTTCAGAACACAGAACATGTTTTTAGAAACCGAGAAGAAACATTTTTTTAGAATTGATGTTGAGCACATCCATCACTCCTCATATGTCAATTCATCATCCTTTTTAATAGAGCGGTTTTCCTAATGACCAAAAGGAATGAAAATATACAATACAAAGGTAAAGTACACTTAAAAAATTTGCTGTTGATAATATTTTGAAAACTCTATTGAAGTCGATAGTTTTGCAATTTCATATTTTAAGTAAGAGTTGATGTTGTAACTTATTTGTGGTATTAATGTATGAAATTGATATTGCCCTATCGTAGTCTCGGTCGCAGAAACATTATATGTACTGAAACAAGGAGATGTTGTAGTACAATTTAAACATGATACATCTGGTTCCATTGCGGTTACATAGATAAGATTAGATTCGAACTAGAAGGAAGGTAGTGCAAGAGTTGAACATGACGACGATATAGTAATGGGACAACGAAACATGACATTACATATTTGACTAAGGTAAGTTATCCGATAGTAGCTAACCCCTATGTGAGGATCCCTCTCCCCTCTCAAACTGCGCTTTAGTAAACCTATATTGCTCTGGCAATTCAAGCTGCACCACACGGGAAGTTGGATCACTTAGAACCTTTTCGGTGTCTATCCATTGTCTGTATTGACATCCTTTTCGGTGTCTATCCATTGTCTATATTGACATCTTCTTGGCAGTTCCTGGGAGGAACGAATAGACGTGAAGCGAACAAAGTTACTGAATGTTGTGATAAAATAAGGATTCATGATAATGAAAATATTTTCACCATGAAATCGTCGTCTAGAATATTTGGGCAAACAAAGAATCTCTGACCCAAAGTACTTGGCTTGATGGAACGGAGAACCTGACAACGATCACCGCATCTGCATTTTGGACGGGCTTCCCATGGAGGGAGTGCCATCGTTAGCACCCGCTAGTCGCACTGTTGTTCATGACATTGTCGTTCATAAGCTGCTTTGAACTTCAAGTATTGCTCAGTACTTTCTGATGCGAAATACTAGCGTCCTTCTTGTAAACAAGTGGTTAGGTCGAGAACGGGATTTTTTGTATTGACCCACTCGATGAATCCACAAGCCGTAGCGCGGGCCTGACGAATAGATTTGGAAGAAGAATAAACAATCGCTTATGCAAACTGAATAAGCATATGCAGAGAATGAAATACCTCACGGTCATAGTTAGGGCACCTAAAAAAATGCCTTCCTCGAATGTCTGGATTCCTCGAAGCCATTAGTTGGCATCGGTCACCGCAAAGGCAGAGAGGCCGCTGGCACCAAGGTGGGAATGGATATACACAAGGATCGTTATGCCTGTTGGGATCCTCAACACCCTGGCGTCTAGCCATTGCCGAAAGCTGGTGCGATAAAGGATTGTGGTAGCGCTTGTTGCCTACACAGATGAAGAAATTTTGTGCTGCATCGCTCGTTATGGGGACTTATGTAGGCACCAAAATCGCAGTGATAACCTTTACATGTCTACATCATGGGGCACGATGGGTCGGCTTGATTACCGCCGAAAGTAAGAGTGGACGTATGCGGAATAAGGCCTTTCGCCCTTTTAGAGGGCGGGATGGAGCTGAAAGTAAGATTGGATGCATGCCAATGTGACATGTAAGGGCGTGAGAAGCTATTCTGCAGTCGTATCGCACGTGAAAAAGGAGGTTGCATCGGTGCAACCGAAAGTACTCGTGCATGCGCCGAAAGGGATCGTGCTTTTGTAAAAAGTAACAGTGAAGTGTACGAATGCGAAGTCGATCTTGCATTGTATTCTCGGTGTGTCCGATTTTTCGACAACGAAATGACATAGGTGCCGAAAGTAGTTTGTAACCACGCGCGAGCACTATTATGTCGATAGTGACTTTTTTCTAAATCTTGTAGAAAAAAATTTAAAAGAAGTCATACTTTAGCACAAGTAGAAAAGACATAGAAAGGCAGCTTATCAAATAAGTGTATGTCATGACGTAGTTCATACATATAATATGACATAAGTAGTACATGCACAAAAAAAATAATCCAGCACATAAATAACATTACAAGTCAAGCAAAACCCCCTCTCGCACGCTTGCTCGGCCCTCTCTTCTTGCATTGTCTGATTTGCTCTGTCGGATAAGTCAAATTATCTGGTGGGTGCCTATGTCGTGTCGGCTGCTGTGGAGTGGCATCCTCTGGCTGCACGAACTCACTCTGCTGTGTAGGCTGCGTGACCGGAGGAGCACCGTACCAGTAGTCTAGGCCAGCTTGCGCATCGGGTGCATCCGTCGCGAAGAAATCATCCACAAACTGTGTTCGAGGAGAGACAGCAGGAACTGCAGAATGCCCCTGGGAAAACCCGTAGTCGTCGCATGTTGCAAAATAGAGGGAATGCCACATTATAATAGTTAGTAACTATGCATAAAAATTAAGAGAACGATGATGGTAACTACGTTGTAAACAATACTTATGTGTGTGTTGTGTGTACCCTGACTCCGGTGCGCACGGAGTAACGTAAAGTCCCCAACCCGGTGTGGGCGCCAGGTTGTCCCCTGTCGGCAGGTAAGGAAAGTTTGCCTCCGCATAAGCTCCCTGGGTATCATACACCTGCTGTGGCTGTGGATATTGCGTAGGTTACGATATGGTATAAAACGGAGATTGAGTACGATATGAACTGGATGTTAAGCAAGGTAAACGTGCTATACCTGTGGCCGTGGTGGTGCCATACTCGATGCCAGAACCCCAAAGTCAGACGACCTCCCTGGGCGGACAGGGGGAGGCATCTCCTGAAGCAAAGGCCGAGCGTGCAATGGACCGGCGTCGTCGTAGGCGCGACGTGACGTAGAGGAACGGAACTGGTCCATACTAGAGCGTCGTGGTAGTGGTGGCGATCCTGCCCGCCTGGAAGGCTGCGCCACATCAGTCGCGCTCTGACAGGAGACACGACGAAGTAGCGCCGTAGCACGCGAACGGAAACTGCGAAGGACGGTCGCCACGTTGTCCTGCCTGACGAGCTGAGGCCTCGTCTCTAGTCTCCGTAACAACATGTTCGACTCAACGTGAACCTGTTCAACAAACTCGGCCTATTGAACGAATAGGGAAGGGCGTTATAACAATTGAACGTGTTCCACATTTGATGATAATCAACGAAAGCAACGACATACCATTGAGTTGTATGCAGCTCGAGGTTGTGGGGCAAACGTGTCCGTGATCATCGGCTGGTGGGGGAGAGATGTATCCCCTTGTGGCGGGAAACACCTCCAGCGCGTAACACTACGGTACCAACGAAGGCACTGTCCGTACGAAGCTCCGTCGTCTGGAGGTGTTTGGAGAACCAAGTGTTCCGCCGCATGTTCCCACTCCGCAACGGTTGGCGCGATCGTCCGAACAATGGTCCCCTCGTGGGACAGACCGAGTCCCTTCCAGGAGTACCTGCGTAGGACGTAATGAGCACGTAAGAAACATATACAATGGGGTAAAACACACTACTTGAAATTAACATTGTCGGACGTATACTTACTTATGGAGGCTAACAACTAAAGGGCGTCCACCTCTCGGAGGGTAGTCTTGGTACATGTCGAGCTATTTAAGTACCCTCTGCACGTGGTACGGCTCGACGTGCACGTCCAGCACGAGGTGACAAGTGGTCCACCAGAACTCTACATCGCGCGTGCAGAGCTGTGCAAGACCGTGCGGTGCCCGCTCTACTACATCGTGATGCGTATATGGGGTCCAGCGAACATGGTCGGGCGTAAGCTGATCGAAGTCGACCACGAACTGTGTGTACACACGACGTGTCGTTCCGCTCACCCACCTCGGCTGCAATAGCAAGAAATATATGATTAGTGCCCGTAAATCGAGATAATGCGCAAAATAGAAAAGTGTTATGCAAAATGCATTGCAATGTACAATTTACCTCGCGGTGTGTCCACAGCGAGCCCATGGTGGGATGATCGCCGATGTTTTCAAGACCAGACTTGTACATCTCATCGACGCCGTAGCTTGCGTATGACTCTAGCTGTGGCCTCTCAATGTCAAAGCACTCATGCGCCCATAACATTAGAAGTAGAGGGCATCCTGTCAGAGAACTTTGCTTGCTATTCCTGGTGCAAGCATCGCAGAGCCTGGTGTACGTCGCCGCAAGAATAGCCGACCCCCAACTGTACTGTGGAATCTCCTCAACAGGTAGCTCGACGATCTGCTCCGCGTAGTGGATGAAGTGCTTGCCCACGGAGTCAGCGTGAGTCCTCGTGAACATCACCCACCCAAACAACCATAGTAGATACGCGACTAAGTGTCGGCGCACTACCCAGTTCTCCTGATCCTCTGGGAAAACCTCCTGGTGGAACTGCTGCGACCAACTCCTTGTGGGCCCATGCCCATCTGTGAGATCCTCTAGCGGAGCAGCCACCACTCCACCAAAACTGGCCAACAAATCATCCGCCCATCCAGCATGGACCAATGTTGGGCCAACTACTGCACCCGCTATCGGTAGACCCAACAAATGTGACACATCTTCTAGAGTGGGTAACATCTCTCCAACTGTCAGGTGAAATGTGTGTGTCTCGGGCCTCCATCTATCGACCAAAGCACTCAACAAGGCCGCATCAATATTGAAACGTGGTGACCTTCAACGTGAATGCTCAACCAAGCGTGCGAAGGTCAACAACCCAGCGGCTCTCAACCTGTTACATGTCAAAAAGAAATAATTAGCAATGCGAAAAAATTTAAATGACGGTACATTTAAATTTTCAACACGATCCTTGGAACCCAACGAGGATCGATACGCCAATACTGATCCGGTCCCCGCATTTTCAACACGTTGCAGAAAGTCCCTCGACTAAGTCGTCACGATCGATGATGTTTATTGATGACCTCGTCGATCAGCGGTACGTCATCCCTGTCAGCCATATCTACAAAATGCATGATTATCAGTGTCATGAGCATCAGCAAGGAATTAAAAAATGACAAATTGAGCGTGAAAAATTATGCAACGCGAAATTATAATAGCAGAAGTCAAATACTGATAAATTGAAGTGAACACACTGCAGTGCTGGTAAATATAAATATTACAAGCCAGAAACATGAAAAATTTTGCGTGAAAAAGTTATGCAACGCGATAGTATAGTAGTACATGTAAAATACTAATAAGTTAAAGTGAACACACTCTAGGACTTGTAAATATAAATATTACAAGACGAATAACTAAGGATTATTTCTCTTCGTCGACCTCTGCGTTGGAACATGACGAATATCGCCACCTTCTGCATCTTTGCCTACATTGTACATGCTGCAATCTTTACGGGCATGGTCTCCGCTGCATACAATGCAAGCTTTTGGACGCCGCGAACGTGAGTTCGTTTCAGCTTCATCCATGTGGTTCTTGATTCGACGCGTCTTGCGACGCCCCTTCGTGTCAACTAGCAAATTAGAGTCAGGCACCCAGTTGGCTTCTCCTGGAGGTGGGCGAGTGAAATCGCATACCGCACGTCAACCACACAATTCATCGTGCCAGGTTGCCTCCCATGCTTCCTTAGTAAAGGAAGGCGAGACGAATATGTTCGCATCGACACCACCTTTTGCGGAAGCGGCAAGAACATGAGAGCATGGCAGATGTCGAAGGAAAGGCTTGTTGCAGTTGCATCTGTAAGTATGATAGTCTGGCCACAACGTGCACTCCAATGTGATGTCCGTACTCCCAATGCCAACTCCACTCTTGTCATGCAGTCGTACCTCAAACAACAACTCCCTATTCCCAGCAGGCCAGACCCTGTGCATTCCATGTATTGTGTGATAGCGGGGCTATACCTTACATTAGGATTGGCAATGTTAAGACTAGCCATGGCGTGTATCTTTTACAAAGATACTTTTGTGTACCCCTTGTGATGCCCTCCAGGATAGCAACAAGTGGTAAATGACGTGTATTTTTCATCACCCAATTGTACACTTCTGCAAGATTTGTTGTCATCACACCATATTGTGAACCATTGGTATCGTACAACAAGGACCACTTTTCCCTTGGCTCATGTTCTATCCAGTCAGTGAAGCACTTCGTAGCTCTCCCCTGCTTCCTACATCGAGTAACAGATGGTGATTCATTTGGAACAGGTTGCAGGCCTTCTGGCTCCTCTTGTCGGGCAAGAACGGGTTTTTTCCGAACCTCTTGCATGTGAGTAGTGGTCAACCGATCCAGCTGTTCCCATATAGCGTCAAACTTTCTTTGCTGATTCTGCTTGCACAACTTTTTGAACAGGTCCATTAACCTCTTACTCCTGAATTGTCTGTAAAATTTGCACCGAGATGTCGCATACACCATCTGCTATGCAAATCTGGCCAGCACACCTCCTCTGTTACATCTTCCTTTAACTGCTGCACCGCCGATAGAATGCCGACATGTCGGTCATGCAGAACACACACGTTTGGTCTGTTTTGAACAACACACCTTTTATTGTAACACTGGAACCATAGCAAGCTCGATGTGTTCTCGCTTTCAACAAAAGTGAAGGCAACGGGGATGACATGGCTATCAGCGTCGACTCCGATTGCGGTTATAATAGTTCCCCTATACTTGCCTGTCATAAAAGTACCATCAACACATAACAACGGAATGCAATTTCGGAAGGCCTCTATCATGCACCCAAATGACCAAAATGCACGACGAAATACATTTTTTCCATTTTTATTAACCTCCTCGAGAATAGCCATATATGTGCCCGGGTTTCTGGCCTGCAACACCTCCAAAAGTGAGGGAAGGTTGTGGTATGAATCTTCGTAACTTCCAAATTTCATCTCCAGTGCTTTCTGCTTACCCCTTCAAGCCTTGTCGTACGATATCTTATACCCGTACTCTTTCTCCACGTCATTCATTATTGTGAACGGTGACAAAGAGGTTTTTTTAACAACCTTTGAGTACACCATTTGTGCCACGAATGCAGCCGTTATGTTCCTGTGTACCAAAGGGGTATTGTCCAACAAACAGGTATGCTCCTCAACCCTTGAAGCTACCCATAAGTTGTCATGTTGTGGCTTGTAACCATGCACTCTCCAAGGGCATCCGGGATTTGTGCACTTCACGTCATATGTCGTCCTATTTGAAACCTTCACCCTGAACTCCCGCCTCTGCAGAAAAGCCCACCTCTTCACCGCGTCTTGTAGGTGCCCTTTGTCGTGAAACATCTGTCCAACTTGCACCTTCTTACAATCATATCGCCAGTGGGCATCTAAACCATCGTTAACCCCCAGACGGCTCATCGATATAGTCGTCCAATCTTCAGGTACGTTGGTTTTCTCGTCCCACTGTGCTGTATCTTGCCCTTCCACCACGAACGAAATATATTCCTCGTTCTCCAGTTCCATCTCTTCCACTACCGCATCGTTCTCCTGCGCTGCATCAACAGCCAAAGGTGAGTCCGGCTCATTGTCATCCAATTCGTTAGGCGGACAATTGCCACCGGGCACAACTAAATCTACCGGTGCAGTAATCTCCTCTACTGCTTCCTCTTGCCCACTCCTGCAAATATTAATCTCTTCCACGATATGAGTTTGTTCCACCTCCGTGCGGCTGGTCTCGCCGGTTCCAACAACATCTATTTACTTTTGTACCAATATTGCCAGGCTATAACCTCTCTCTTACTTTAGCCACAAAGTTTCTCCAACTCCCAGTAGATGCAAGCTCTACTACTGTCCACTGTCATCCGTATTCACTCCTTACTGGCCACACGGCTTTTATGATGAATTTCTCCATCAAAGGATCTATCCCGAACATATTATGCAGTCACCCTAGCATGTCGTTCAAAATCAACTGGCCTGGTGTATTTAGGGTAGTATCAACGAATGCATATACGGCCAAATCTACCCCGCTATCACAAAGTTGTATTGGAGCGTCGCCATAATACACCCGAACGGACACATCACCTAACATCCTGAAATAGCATGCCAATTGCTATTAATACATTACTACCCAGTAAAGTGTCGGTTGCTCTATGCCTATACTATTTCTCTAACATATTCAAACTATATTTCATTACTTAAATATAAGTTTCATTCGATTTTTACTAAGAATAAACGTATAATACTTCCATTCGATTTTAATTAATAATAAACGTATCATACCTCCGGTCAATTTTTAACTAATAATAAATGTATAATACATGTACTAACAACCAACAATGATTAACAAAAAAAATTACCGCCATCCTAAGGGATTACAAATTTATACCTTCGCTGTCGTTGCTCTTTTCTGTACAGTTGCGAACGTCTCCTTTCCAACCGCGTAGTTATTCCCTCCGGCCGAATGACACAACTCCTTACTAAATTTGACTACTTAAATATAACTTCCTTTTGATTTGTACTAATGCTCAACATTCATTTCTCCCCGATGATAACTATTTCAACATTACAAAATTACTAATCACCTCAGCAAACATATACTAACTTCAAATTATTTGCAACATACAACTAAATAACTATATATGCTAACATTAAACAATGACAAATGGTTCACACATTATACGTACTAACATTCAACAATGACTAACGATTCACAAATAATAGCATCGAAATAACAAGCCTCATACTTACAAATTAAAAATTCACAACTTAACTTAGGGATTACATATTTATACCTTAACCATCGCAGTTACTCTTGGCCGTCACATTCCTTTCCCTTCTAGTGCTGCTACCTCTACGACGATGACACGCAACGGCAGCAATGGCAATGGCGACGGCACCGGCGGTGGGCGCGACGGTGGCCTGCGGCAGAGGCTTGCGGCGAGCGAGGCGAGGCGAAGTGGTCCTCTCAGTTGGGTTCGGGACGATTTCAAACCGGGGAGCGGCTTATAAAAGGGTTTGTCGAATGCCCGTTGTTCGACAGGGGCGGGGGGCCTGTCGAACGCCCATTGTGCAACAGGTGCGGTGCATGACAGGTGGTGGGCCCTGTCGAACTCCCGCTGTTCGATAAGCCGGTCTGTCGTTCGGCCGTAGTTCGATAGGTGCTGTCGACACCCCGCTGTTCGACAGGCCCTCGTGTCGTTTCCCTGCCGTTCGACAGGCCCATATTTTCGCGATTTTGTCCGAAAGCCAACTATTTTTGTGATTTTCTATTAAAATAATATTATTTCTATAAAAAATTCTACTTATTCCCGTGGCTAGAGTAGTACTCGACAAAGAAGAGAAAACTCCCCGTTAACTGAATAAATAGAAAAGAAAATTGACGGCGACCGTGAAGAAAACTTGAAATTCTGGAGGGATCAGAAAACCAAAGCCAAAGCGACGTCATTCCGCGTGACGTCTGCGGGATGCGTCACGGAGACACACGCAACCGGACACGCGCAGAACGTTTTCAGCGATCGATTCTCCGTTTTCACCGGGTCCTCTCGACCGTCATGGCGGCGTCGTCGTCGTACGTGGTTTTGATAACGTCTCTACCTGCTTTGGCAACTTGAGAAAAAAGATTAAAAGTTTAGAAAAAAAAATTGATGACAAGATTAACATGAGAAATTAATTTTTAGTCTCAATTTTTTGTTGGTAGAGATGTTGAAAATTGATGGGAGTTTAGTTAAAGATTAGATCTTTAATGAAAATAGATAATTAAGATTTGTTTAGCAAAGTAAATGAGAAATTCGAGGGAGTTTCTTTCTCAACTTCTCATCCCCATCTTACCAAAACTCTCATGTTTGTAATCAAACAAAATAGTTAATAGTCTTATCACACTGAACTCCTAATCCCTTCTGAAAGCTTTCCTCAATCAAACGGGTTGTACATGACGATACTATTCCCTGTGCCTTGAGACTATTGAGAATATGACTTGAACCAGTCGACCCTGCTCTTGACTTACATGCAAAATTATCACAAGTGACAGGCATCCCAGCAACTCGGCCACTGGTCGACAGCCACAATCTCACTTATTTTTAGAGACTTGACTCTAGCCCCAAGCAAAGTTAGACGTACTCTTATTACCACATGGTGTGTTTAGTTATAATAGCGTAAATAAATTGATATAGTTATATATATACAAAATACAACTATATAAGTTATATATGAAATCTATTTCTTTTTTAAAAATCTATTAGATAGAAATTTTCATTGTACCTAGAGAATTTAAGAGGTGTACTTTTCATTGGTGGAGAAATGGTTTTAACCCCGGTTCGTAACACCCTCTAGTCCCGGTTATGCAACCGGGATCACGAATCCAGGACTAAAGATGTCCATCTATAGTCCCGGGTGAAATAAGAAATGGTTTTAACCCCGGTTCGTAACACCCTCTAGTCCCGGTTATGCAACCGGGATCACGAATCCAGGACTAAAGATGTCCATCTATAGTCCCGGGTGAAATAACTGGGACTAAAGAGCCATCTTTAGTCCCGGTTGGTAACACCAACCGGGACTAAAGATGGTAGCGTCACGTGTCTGGCGCTACCATCTTTAGTCCCGATTGATGTTACCAACCGGGACTAAAGATATTTATGTATGTATGTATGTATGTATAAATACATGTTTTACACATATATATATATCCTACATATATGTACTCAAGTAAATATATACTTATATTACCGAAATATACTCACACACATAAGTACATGTATGCACATCTAAATACATACATATATTACAATCATTCGTTAATTCTAATGTTCTATTATATATTACGAAGAAACCTAAGACATGTTATACATGGTGATGATGATCAATAGGTCTTTTATCGTAGTGAAATTCTCCTGCGGGATCAATTATTTGTTCATTGATAAATCCCATCAATTGTACTTGAACAGCCTTGATAAATTCTTCGTTGGATAGTTTTTTCCTCATTTAAATAATCTATCATTTGAAAAAATTGAGATATAAGTGTATGAAGTCAATAATAAATCGGGACATAATATATGAATAATTTTCACGTACTTCCAAATCCTTGTCACTGTTGATTTGGTGTACAATGCAGTGAGTATATTTGCAGACGTAGTAGCCGCACAAGTTATTCCCCTGCTCCTGTTTTGTACACTTAAGGAGAAACGACGAGAGATTTAATGTACTAATTTTTTCTAGAACAAATTAATGATTCAATATGTTTTGGAGCATGTACTCACCGAAAAATTAAACCTCCTACCAAGTTTTTCTTTCCAAACCCCGCGGACCAATATACGGAACTTTGCCCATGCCCTATGTACAGTTGGAAGCATGATTAAATATCAGAGATCTGCATAGTAGCAATAGCAGTGTTCAGAATTAATGACAGTTGAATAGATGGCATTACCTATCTATCACTTCAAAAATCTTGGTGAAAGTAGACTCTGGTTTATCCATTGAGTCATAGACATGGACTTTGCATAGTTCAAGGTCGAATAGGAAAAGGACCCAGTGAAATCTGCAAATTGCGTCAGACGATATATATGTCATGGTATGAGTACGAGGAGTAAGTTGGTACAAATTCGAAAGACAGTTAAAACTCACTTTGTGTTGTAGGGTAATAGTATGTAGGTCTTATAATGCTGCTGCACCAGAAAATGAACAATATTGTCCTCTGTAGCTTCCTCAAAGTCCTGTATCATTACGTCATTGACTTTGTGAGGGTCCATGAATCCAATATTGTAAATCCCCTGCCTACGGCACGATTGAATCTCCATTCTACAAAGGATAAAGGAATTTGCATCAGTTTTATCGGCACAATGTAACCATTGAATGATACGTAGAAGGAGCTAAGGAACAAAATAAATTTTGCTAAAACGATACTTACAAAACCCAACAGCTAAGAATGGAGACGTCGAGAGCGTCTAGTTGGTATACATCGAATACATTCTCGAAGTTAATCCACAGAACATCATCTCCTTGATAGTAATCAGTGTTTCTTATCTTCGTTCCAACCATCATTCTACCTTTGGATGAAAATTCCATGTACCATTGATGGAATCAGTACATTTATATAGAGAGGGTACACTTCCCATAGTACCAATGCTAGTCCCACCCAAGTAATGATAAGAAAGAAACGAAACTAGATGGAAACTAGATCAACGTGTCATTATCACCTGACCAGGCTTGATAAGCGGTTCACTGAGTTTAAATTTGTATTTCAAATCGGCTTCTGTCGCTATGGTTATTGGTGCGTCTCTCACCAGTTGCACCCTATTCAGACCCGTCTCTTTCATCCATTACCTTAGTTCCTGTTCACCGGGTGGTAGCAACAGCTCAACCGATTGTTTTGGTTGCTCTCCGAGCTGATGCACTTCTTTGGTCTTTTCTCTTTATTTCTTAAACAACTTCGTCATCGACCAGTCATAATTTGAAAGTAAAGTCCTCTTGACCGAATCACACATCTTCGGAAAGAACTTTTTAGCAACCGGATCTATAGGAATCTTATTTGGTGGTTTCCGTGCCTCGAAGAACGCCTTCACTTCCGCTCGTACGACCTCCTCATTCTCCTCGGGAGTGTGGTCGTACGCCCTTTTCTTGGGAGCGGGGAGTTTTGGCTCGTCAAGTCTTGGCTTCTTTCTTTGTTCTATGGACTTTGGTGGCACGACTTTTTAGCTCGTGAAGGCGGAGCAGACGATGACGGTGCAGGCAGAAGAGGGGGAGGTGGAGGAGCCAGTGCAGGCGAAGGAGAGGGTGCAGGCGGAGGAGACGGAGGTGGAGGAGCCGGTGCAGGCGGAGGAGACGGAGGAGAAGATGCCGCTGCTCGCCCGGGAAACACAATGTATTGCTTGCACCATAGTATAATGGTGTGGGTTGTGTCTCCTAGTTTCGTCTCCCCGTCTCCTCCGGGGATGTCCAGCTCGAGATCCTCGAACCCTCGTTTCACCAATTCAACTTCGACCCTTGAGTACCCAGGTGAAATCGGTCTGCAATGGTATGTCCCTGAAGGGTCCACTAGTATGTCTATGCCCGACGCCACCTTCATGAGAATCAAGGTTACTTTGTAATTAACAGATGCATGCACCACCTTTTGTAATCTACAAGACATATATCATAAAAATACGAGCATACCTTGAGTGATATGTTCTTGAAGGGACTGTGCAGCTCACAAGGTGTCCGCCGCGTGATTTCATCTACGGGGTACGATGGTTCGTCGTGAGCTGGCCCTGCTGCACCTTCTATGCCCGGTTCTCCTGCTTGCCCTATAGAAGCATAGCTGTTGCGATTGCCTGAGGGGCTCACCATGACTGGAGGGACATACGGCTGCACCGTCTGCTAGCTCTGTCGTTCCACCAGGCGTTAGTCCATCCGTTGTTCGACCTCCTCTTGCATCCTTATGTCCTGCAGGGTGACCCTCTCCTCGAGATATCTTAATTTTGCCAGTATCCCTCTTGCTCCTCATCCGACTCTTGTAAGTGTGGCTATCCTCTTGCAATCCGTATTTCCAAGCAACCACGCCTTTTCCTCGTGTTCATTCTGGATGCTCGGGATTCTGTAGTGCGAGCGTAAGCTCGTCCTTCTCTCTGTCAGGATTGAATGTTCCCTGAGCAGACGCCTCCACTGCTTCCGTAAGTTGGCTAGCTGCTTCGCGGATCGCATCGCCGAATACAAGGGAGCCATTAGTGGGATCGAACGTTCCACCATGAGCATAGTACCAATTTCTGGAACGTTCAAGCCAGTTCGTTGTGGCCGGCTCAATACCCTTTTCTATCAATTCGGCTTCCAGTTTATCCCACTTGGGGATTGCCTTCTTATAGCCACCTGACCCTAGCCGGCGATGGTACTGCTTTTTAGCGACATTGGCTTTATTCTTTTCTATTTGCGCTTGCCCGTGCTCGGAGGTCTTGTATGCGACAAACGCATCCCAATGATCCCTCAGCTTGGTTAATTTGTCGAAATCAAGTGTCAGACCCTTCAGGACGTATTTCTTGTACAGAGCTGACTTGTACTTCTGGAACTGTTCAGCCATTTTCTTCATCGTCCATTCTTTCAATCTTGGCTGATCTGCCTCAGGGACCGTGAAGGTCTCGAGCATGGTGGTCCACAACATATCTTTCTCCGTATCTGAAAGATAACTTTGGTCATCCTCGGCTGACCTTGATTGACGACAGTACAATGTGCTAATGGGCACGTGATCCCTCACGACCCAACCACTGTGTCCCACAAACTTCCGTAGTATACCGGCTAAGGCTACTGGTTCGTCGTCTAGGGCAACTTCATTAATAATGTGCTTGCCCTCTAGCTTCCTCGCGGCACCTCGTTGTCCGCGTGCCGTCTTCTCTCCAACGGCCGGTTGCCTTCACTTTTCTCTTGGTTTGTGCCCTCGTTTCCCTTCTTGTTTAGGTATTGGTTGGGGTCCTCTTACTCCTCATCCGCCCAATATTGGCTACTGCCCTCTGCGATCTCGTCCATGAGGATTTGTTCATCATCGCGATCTGCCATCTGTTCGTAACATTAACTGGTACACATCAACTAAGAGTATATTGTTATACATATATTGACATTGTTGAGAAATACATACGATGACTATTTAATTAATTATTATACATGCAACCTATGTGCATATGTCATATATATATATATACACCAGGGAATTAATGAAACTTGCCTCAGTTTTGCTTGGAGTTATTGGGGCCACTTAAGCTTGAGCGACGACGGTGGTCAGCAGCTGCACCACATATGACAAAGAAATAAAACTTTAGTTAAAAGATATACAACAGTCGTAAGTGAAAACATTAGACTTGGAGATGATGGAATTAGTATAATTGACGGTGGAAAGATCATCTCAAAGCTGACAAGACATTGGACCACATCATCTTGAAGGGTTGTTAAATTGTCTGGATCGATGATCTTTTGCGAAATTACGTTCATGAAAGCACATAGCTTTCTTATTGTTCCCCGGACATTGTCAGGAATGATACCACGAATTATAATAGGAAACAGTTGTGTCATCAACACGTGACAGTCATGAGACTTTAGGTTTGTGAACTTCTTCTCCTTCATGCTTATTATTCTCTTTATATTCGAGGAGTATCTAGACGGTACCTTGATGCTCTCCAGGCATTCAAACATACTTTCTTTCTCTTCCTTGCTCAAGGTGTAGCTTGCAGGACTCAAGTAATGGCTTCCTTTATCCTTCGGTTCCGGGTGAAGGTCCACGCGTTGTTGCATATGTTTGAGATCATTACGTGCTTCAAGTGTATCTTTCGACATCCCATATACACCTAGGAAGCCCAATAGGTTGACGCAAAGGTTCTTACTGAGGTGCATCATATCGATTGCATGCCGGACATCTAAGACTTCCCAATAGGCTAACTCCCAAAAAAGGACTTCTTCTTACACATCGCCGCGTAACCATCTTCGCTCTTTATAGGTTGGCTGTCAGGTCCCTTTCCAAATACTACTTTCAGATCTTTCACCATAGCAAACACGGCTTTTTCGTTGCGATGTTTAGGCTTAGTACGGTGGTCTGTCTTCTGTTCGAAATGCTTGCCTTTTTTTCGTACAGGATGGGTTGCAACAAGGAATCGACGATGGCCCATGTACACAACCTTCCTGCAGTGTTTCAGATACGTACTTTCAGTTTCATCCATACAATGGGTGCAAGCCTTGTACCCCTTGTTTGACTGTCTGGATAGGTTGCTAAGTGCAGACCAATCGTTAATGGTCACGAACAGCAATGCTCGTAGGTTAAATTGCTCCTGTTTGTCCTCATCCCACACGGGGACACCTTCTTTGTTCCACAGCAGAAGCAGATACTCAACCAATGGTCTTAGGTACACATCAATGTCGTTACCAGGTTGCTTTGGGCCTTGAATGATAATTGACATCATGATGTACTTTTGCTTCATGCATAGCCAAGGGGGGAGGTTGTAGATACACATGGTCATAAGCCAAGTGCTATGGCCACTGCTCATCTCTCCAAATGGATTCATGCCATCTGTACTTAAACCGAGCCTTACATTCCGGGCATCCTCTCCAAAGTCTGGAAATGTTCTGTCGATGTTTTGCCACTGCGACCCGTCGGCGGGGTGTCTCAGCATCCCGTCTTGTTGACGTTCTTCTACGTGCCAGCGCATCATGCTAGCATGCTCTTTGTTCCTGAACAAACGCCTGAGCCGTGGTATTATAGGAAAATACCACATCGCCTTAGCAGGAACTCTCTTCTTCGAAGGTTGTCCGTCCACATCACCTGGATCATCTCGTCTCATCTTGTATCGTAGTACTTTACAAACCGGGCATGCTTCTAGGTTCTCGTACTCCTCACCGCGATAGAGGATACAATCGTTCGGACATGCGTGTATCTTATGTACTTCTAATCCTAGAGGGCATACCACCTTCTTAGCTTCGTACGTTGTTTCGGGCAATTCGTTTCCCTCCGGAAGAATGTTCTTGACGAGTTTCAATAACTTGCCAAATGCCTTGTCACTCACACCATTTTTGGTCTTCCATTGCAAGAATTCTAGCGTCATACCCAACTTTTTGTGCCTCTGTTCGCAGCCTGGGTACAACGTAGTTTTGTGGTCCGCTAACATACGGTCCAATTTTTGGACCTCCTTCTCACTTTCGCAGCCGTCCTTTACGTCTCGTAACATCTGACCAAGATCATCTACAGCGTCGTTATTTTCAACAGCTTCGTCCGCCTCACCTCCTGGATTTTCTTCAAATCCACCGTATTGATAAGCCCAGTCTGGAATATTCTCGTCTTCTACTTCATCTTCTTCCATTGTAACCCCTAGCTCTCCGTGCGAGGTCCAACAATTATATCCAGGCATAAATCCATACTCAAACAAGTGCGCATGAATAGTTCTTGATGATGAATACTCTTTCTGGTTACTGCACTTTTTGCATGGACAACACATAAAACCCTTATACTTGTTAGCATTGGCCACATTCAAAAAATAATACACGCCTTCAATAAACTCTTTCGACCGTTGGTCCGCGTTGTACATCCATTGCCAATCCATCTATACATCAAATAGTCCAATGTTACTAACGAAATCCACACAATTGAAATGAATTAAATAATCATATAATAATTTAAAACATCACGATTCAAAGTGAAACTAATTTCTAGAAAAGAGCTAAAAAGATGGCGACGAGAAGGAAGAGAAGTTTACAATTATTTTTAAATTTTTATTAAATTACTAAACATATTTTTTTATTGTACGAACAGTATTTCCAGCTATATTACATATTTTTCAATTACCTTTGTTTTCTACTCTTTTTTACAAATAATCATACAATAATTTTACAATAGTCCCACATATTATTCTTTTTTATTGTTTGTAAAGTTAAAAACATATCTTTAACGAATTATACTTTTTTCTAACTATTTTATTAAACTAACTTAGTTTTCTATTCTTTTATCTTAGTTTTCTATATTTTCCCTCAATCATCTCTTTTATAACATATGTATTCAAATTTTCTAATTTCAAAATCAACCTAATTTTGTCTACATATTTTCTCTCTCATCATTTTCCATAAACCTTGTTGGAGACAATATTTTATAGAAACAAAGCAACAAATGTAATATGCTAAGCATACATTATTATTAGAGAATGGATTTGCTAACCTTTTCGATCTCTCCAATTTGTATATTATCAGCAAAACAATTTTATCAAAAATTTTGACAGCACCTCCCTTCTGCCTCCTCCTCTTGGCAGCAATGGCTTGGGCTGGAGGAGGACGAAGATGTATAAAAAAATAGATCACTTTAGTCTCGGTTAATAACACCAACCGGGACTAAAGATATAAATCATCTTTAGTCCCGGTTTGTGTTACCAACCGGGACTAAATTGAGGATCTATAGTCTCGGCTGGTGACGTCAATCGGGACTAAAGATCCCCGGCCCCCTGACACGAGCCTGACACGGTCGGTGAAGGTGTGAACCGGGACTAAAGATGATCTTTAGTCCCGGTTGGCAATACCGGGACTTTGCCGATGCTGACGATTCTCTTCGGGACCTTGTGCCTCTTTCTCTTCGGCCCCAGATGCTGACGAATCCAAATCAAACTATAGAATGTTCTTTGCCGATGCTTTGAATCCCGGGAACCGACAGGAAGCTTTGGATGAAAGGATAGGAATAGCTCTTGCGCAAGGAATATAAATAGCGTACGCGTACTAGTCGTGGGAATAGAAAATATCTTACCCGGGAGGCAAAAGGGAAAGCTAGTATTTTGAAAAGGGTATAGTAGCTGGTATTCGGATTGAGCAGTGCCATAAAAGGAAACCGTTGTTGTTTTGTTTGCCCCATATAGGCATAGGGGTAGCCGAGGAAAACCTTACCGTTGTACGAAAGGATATCTCGTAACGGAAGGATTGAAACCAGATAAAGTTACTGAAATAACTACCTTTGCTAATGTGCTTTGTCGAACAACCTTGACTAGCTTTCCAGCATGCGCTACTACTGCCTACCTAGCAGTCACCTCTTCTTCCTCTATTCCATTTCTAGTGCAATATCTGACTTCAGGTCTCAAATCCTGCTACTCGAAAGCCCGGTCTGTAATCCCTTCCTTCGCCCCGTCTTAGCATCCCCTCGTGCGCTTCCATATAAATTCCCATTTCATCTACCAGTTTTTCCGAGCAGATTCGATCACAGTCCCATAAGCAGTAGGGACCACGACTGAGCCTATTTCGTGATCGGCTAGTAGCTCCTCATTTCTTCTTCCAAACAGACACTTATGTATCTATCTAGGCGGGCGGGCACTTAACCAAACTCAGTTTGACACAAACTATACAAAACTCTTAATTTGGGTGTACAGACAACCCGATCAAGCCGCAACCCCGAACAGAACCGACCCTGACTAGACCTTTTCCCAAGCAACTTCGAATACAGGAAAATCAGAATGAAATTCGATAAGAGAGAGCATGTTTCTAAATTAGTGATAACTACTTATTTAAGAGTGAGAAATGCTTCATGCGAACACCCTTGGTGGCCTGCTTTTTGAGATAGGGAGGCCATGCTCGTATCTATGCTTTTCATCATTTGTCTGGTCTACTCGTACCCCACCCCACAAGGTACATCTTCGACTACCGTGCTTCTTATCTTGACGCTATACATTCAGTTCACTCAGTCCCTGAGACTTATCAAGGTAATCTTACCAAACAAATAGCTTAGAGTAATGGTGAGATTCCGCTTTCGAGACATCATAAGAAAAGGCGGCTAGGGCAGGGGTGCCATGTCTTAGAGGTTCCAAGCAATCCCTACCTTCTCTTCCTATTCCTAAGGCTTTAACTATAAGTTAGTTGTAAGGGGATATCGATCGGGCAAGGGCGGGCTATATGAAAAGGTTAGGGGCAAGGAGGCAAGAGGGAAGGGAGTCTTTCCATTGAAAGCATGAGTTTAGAAAGTTGGAGTATGTTAAGCAAGTTCTTTTGTCAAAATGAATGAAATCCTAATTCCTTCCCAGCCGAGACACCAAAGGCGCATTTCAAAGGATGAATTTGAAACTTATACTGCCTCATTCTCTCGAACGCTTTCCTCAGATGAAGGAGATGTTGTTCCTCGGATTGAGCCATAATAACAATATCATCAATGTACACCTCCAATTCTCGGCCCACCATACCCTGGAATATGCTATTCTGAGTCCTCCGGTATGTGGCTCCTGCATTCTTAAGACCGCATTACTCTCTACTCATAGGCACCAACAGGACCAGGGCATCTAAATGCAGTCTTGTTAATATCTTCTTCGGCGATTGGCACCTGGTTATATCCTGAGTGGGCATCCAATCCAAGAGGCTCAATACAGAGTTACAAGCAGCCAAATCTACCAGTAGGTCAGCTATCGGCATTGGATACTCGTCCTTTGGAGTGGCAAGATTCCAGTTTCTGAAGTCAACACATAACCGCTACCTTGCCATTCTTTTTCATCACTGGTTTAATATTTTTATATCCCCGGATGTTCAACTTCCTTTTGGTGAATCTACTTCAAAATAGAAAACTCTTTAGGAGTCACTCGGATGTTTGGCTCCCATTGAGTCTATCTCTGGCTTTAAATATTATGTTGCTTCTTTTTATTGACGATTTTCAAGATATGTTTGGGTTTATCCCATGAAACTGCAAAGTGAAGTCTTTTTCAAATTTTATCAATTCAAGGCGCGTAGCGGTCAGATAATATTTATTCAGATCCACTTTTTGGAAAAGAATATTGAAATTCAAGTTTGACGAAATTATTTGCTACATATGGAATGGAATTATATATCGTATATCGTGTCCTCACCTCAACAAAAGGGTATCGCTGAACGGAAGCATAAGAATATAGAAAACATTATCCGCAGTCTTCTTGTGAAGAGTTCTGGAAGTTATTCTCTGAATATCTAGATGATGAGGATTATAACCCTAATGGAACTGAGTATAGTCTGCACTATTAAACTAGGCTAGATGGTTGGTTTAGGTTTTTTATTATCTTATGAGTAGGCTTTTCCTTTGAAAAAGGGGAGCCGAGGCCCCTCCTTGTTGAAGGTTCAAGGGACGGGGGAAAGAAGAGAGGGAATGAGGGCTTCTTTCACAGCCTGTGCTGAAGCTTTATGCTCGCTAAAAAACAATTGTTTTCTATACAGCTATGTAGTCTTTCCAGAATGTCAGGAAGGGTGCTTAAAGCTGCCTTGGAATTCCTGTTCAAAAATCATACCATGCCATTCAAACAGCATGAAACCGGCTCATTCAGACCTTCCTTCCATGACATACACACTTCTTGAAACCCAATACATATCATGAAACGAGCTAAGGAGAGAGAAGTCGAGATATCCCGATAGGCTGGCTAGGGAATAAAGACAAGGAAGTGGTTGCATAGAGGAGTTACCCCTGATGTCCACATTAGCTTCCCTGAATATTCCACTCCATATTGAATTAGGGCTCTTTCACATCTATAAAGCTTAGTTAGCACTTATTTATTTTAATGAAACCACACAAAATTGGTTAGTATTTTTGGTTTTGACCAGGGAACCAACCCAATCCATTCGCCACAGAAAAAGAGAGGAAAAATAGGGCAAATAAACAGAAGCAGATGAACGGACGACCAATCGACTACAAGAAGAAATGAGAACAGTTTTTATATTTGGAACTCCAAAGTCAAAGAATGGTTCGCCGCCTCTTTGAATCAAAAGGGTCTTCTTCAACACAAGCAAAAGGGTCAATAGCAAGCTTTCTTCCCACCCTCTCTCTAAATGCAACAGAGTCCTACCACGTTAAGGTCAAGAGCCCTACTTGCTTGTTGACATGTGAGAGGAAATAGGAGTAAGAAGTGCCTGGATTTACCCCTTTCTATTCTAAGAAGTACCGATCTCAAAGAACTGTTCGGCCCACTTTCAGGTTATGAAGGGAAGGCTCTCGTTGAGAACAAAAGATGTAGTTTCTTTCCTCTCGAGAGGAGGCGCGGCAGAGATAGACAGATCATTACATCGAACTAGCAGTCAAGATATATAACTCATCTTTCTACTATGAGAATAGTATAGTGGATCAAGAGCCGCACCGCCAACCTCAAACTCTTCATTCCATGCTGGAGGCTTTAGTGCCACGTTCAAGCTAAAAGCAGTGAAAGCAAGTCAAGCAGTGCCAGATGATGATAAAATAGCGGCGCATCCTTCTTTTGAAAGTGACCAAACGGGACTTTGAAGCATAGTATCAGATGCCTTATTTTTTTAGTTAGGATCTCCTTCTCACTCCAAAGTATGGTTGGTGTATACTTGGCCTTTCCCACTGTAGTTTGGAGCTCACCCTTTATTTACACCGACCCAATCTACAATCAAAACAAATGTAAAAGAAAAGGTGATAAGAAAGAAATCTAGCGAAAGCTAACTGTCAGCTATAAATAAATGCTTTTGCTTTCTATCCAGCAGCTGATGCTTTTTATGTAGTAAAGAAGGAAATTATTGGAGTTTGCACGGTACTGAGGTCTCTGGAGCGAGTGACGGATTATCTCTTTCGGAACATTAGAGGTTGTGGACAGCACTCATAGCTCCTCTATTTCTCAAGGATCTATGCTTCCTGTTTGCACTCTTTCTAGGCTGTCTTCCAGTGCGATAGAGAAGCTGGCAGTGAACGGATTCATCCAGCAAATGTGGCCATACTACTAGCTCTGGGTAGTGCTTGCTTCATGAGGTACATACTTCTTCCGGTCTGCTCTGTTGCCGAGCTTTCATTCTCGGACACCTACATTCCCAACAGGCTAGGGCAAATACATGATGTCGGAATGATTCCCACACCTGGATCGAATGCTCCGCCAAAGTCAACCTAAACAATTAATTGAAGGAAGTCTCGCCCGGCATCGATTTCACGTGTTGGTTGCCCAACCCGATAAGTAGTTTTTTGAATGATTTGCGTTAGCCAGGAGTTAGAGATGTACTTTCTATTTCAATGAAGTAACCAACCAAAATCAAGTGAAAGAAGCCCACTGACCCACTCTTCTTTCCCCCTCCAACCAGAAAAGAAAGTAGTAGTAGGTTGAGGGGCCTCGGTATCTCTATTTGCAAAGATAGATACCTACACTAGAAGAGAAGACTTTTTATTCGATCGGAAAACGAATGAGATCAGAAAGGCCATCATTGGTGCAAACGATGCAATAGCTTCAGTGAGAGCAAAGCCCAAAATGGCATAACCGAATGATTGTTTAGCCAATGAAGGATTTCGCGCCACAGAATGAATCGAAGAACTGAGAACGTTTCCAATCCCGACAGCAGCTCCCGCTAAAGCAATTGTAGCAGCTCCAGCACCTATTGACTTTCCCCCTCCTTTTTTCGTCACAACAAAAACCAGAACTAGGACCAAACCGAGAGTTAGTAGCATAGACAAGGATAGATTTGTGAATGAGAAATAATAGTTGCCTATATTCTGATCCAGCCGGTGTGTCTTCTCGAATGTGTAGAACCGACTTTGAAACCCGCGTCCTCGCTGAGGAGTGCCTACGTACTTTCTTCATAGAAGAAAGATCAGGGTCACTGACGTAGTTCTGTTTTATTATTTCGTTCAACAAAGATTTGGTAAATTACGATGCCAACGGCGACACCAAAAATGAAAAGTGCTGTTCTATCTGTCCAGAGACACTTAGGGTTCTCAGCCGAAACAGATGTAGTAGGGTCCGGAGAAACAGATTGAGAGTCTTCTTTTTCGAAAGAAAAATAGTCTTCGAAGATGGAGGCGTCGTCTCCCGTCAAACTTTGGGCGTACCTTATGAAAAAACATTTCCACAAATTTTCTATATCCGCGCTTTTTACGAGCAAATAAAGCACAGGAAAAAAAAGGAGTAGACGATACTCTTGAGCAAAGAAAAAAATAAATCGATGGGAAATCTCCGCCATCTCTCCAGGAAGTACCCGCCCTTGTGATTAGATTTTGTCAATGGATGTCGTTTTTCTGAAATTTTTATTTTGCTCTTGGTGGTCCTTTTTTTGAGACATGCTTGTCTTTTATTAGGAGTCACTAGAGAAGAAAATGGATTCAGATATTCGACAGGAATTCTAATACCAACCTGGATCAAAGATTATCGCGACCCGTTACACTTTTTAACCGGGACTAAAAGATGATCTTTAGTCCCGGTTCCTATTCGAACCGGGATTATTCCGGTTTTTGTGAACCCGAGCAAAGATCAGTTCTCCAGTAGTGTTTAGGTCCAGCATCCTCAAATTTACTTAGGACAATCCCCTAATTTTACTAATTAACGAAAGCTCCATAGTACTACTCTCTGTTTCAAATTATAGAAATTATAGAGCGTCTTTTTTTCCGAAAATTTGAACTCGGTAAATTTTGACTAATAATTATACTAATCATATTTATGTTTATGCATGTTATATCATTATATTCATATTTTAAAATAGTTTCATGTGATGTTAGTTTCATATTCTTTGAGAATATAACATGAAATAAATTAATGCTCAAAATATGTCATTGAAGACCATATAAAAAAATATAGGCCTTTTAAATTGGGACGGAAGGAGTACTTATATCTAGTGAGGGGTTGATGGCTACTCTAATAAGGACGTCTCATACCATATTACTCCAGTTTTTTACGTGGAAACACGTGGTTTAGAGTAAATTTCACTTAACTATAGGTATTATAGTTTAAGTTACACAAAACCATAAGGGTTTTGGCATGTAATACCTAACCCCAGGTGTATAGCTATAAAGTTTCACAAATCATACTATTTATCATTTTGACTTTAATCTATACTTACTTTTGAGTCTCACAATCACATCTCAAATTTATGATTTATTTATCCATCATATAAATACTACATCCATATAACTATAGTCTTTTAAGATTTTAATATAGAAGCATGTCAAATTGGTTAACAATATGGTTTTGCGAAACTTTAAGACCTTAATACCTGGGTTTATATGTCACGTGCTAAAATTTTTATGATTTTGTATAATGTGGACCATGATAGGTTAGGTTTTACGAAATTTGCTCATAAAATTATATTGAAAAAAATTAAAAGCCACCCTATAAGTCATTTGAAGTTTGACATCTCATCCTATAAGTTATTTTGTTGCAAATGTCTAGCCCCCTCCTTAGTTTTCTTGCAAAAATCACCCTAATGCACATGTGCTTAACTGAATCAACATGTTTTCATAAATTATGAGTCGTCAATGTGGTCTTTACCAGACTTAATTAAATATTTCTAGGAGTATAGTCTTGACATTTTTTTTTAGATTACACAAGTTGAATTGTTTATGAGAGCTTAAAAGTTGCCGCATCGAGTTTCGCTATATGCAAAAAAAAATCAATGAAATATAAAAAATAAGTCTAATGCAAGCATTTGGACAAGATTGACTCGGCTAGCATAGACTGTGATAGCTTCATATCAACGATTAATATAAGTATGTGCGCACTAGGATGGTTTTTCTAACAAAATAAAGTAGGGTTGGGTATTTGCAACAAAATAATTTATGAGATGAAATACCAAACTACAAGTGACTTATGGGGTGATAAACAACTCTGGTCTCTGGTTTTATAAGTACAAATATACTTTATATAAAAATATATGAAACAACCTGTCCATTTATAACCTCATTGGACACACATAATCTCAAAAGGCAATATTTTTTATTTTGATTAATGCAGTAATTTCTAGATTACAGGTGCAATTGTAACTTTATTTTTCATCTTATGTGGACCGCATGATACTGCATTGGACCAAACAGTATGTTTTTTTTTTGACATCATGCGAACTGCGTCACATACGACTTCATATATTGCGCGGCTTCGTTTTATTATGTCAAGTGAAAAAAAAAAAGGACAAATCAAGATGTGGTCATTTTTGGAGTTGGGAGATTAACATCGTGTTGCGCCAAGTGGAGACACATCCTTTTGTTTTCCTTGTAAGACTTCATTGCCAGTTGACGGGGCTATCTTCGTGCACTGGTCTTGGCCGTCTCTTTCACAAGCTAGAGCATCACCGTCATCCTAGTTGTCTCTTTCTGAATAACGTACCTACTAGCTAGGCGCTAGGGCGCTAGGCTACATAAAACCATTGGAGACATCCTTTTTTCTTGAAACTGTTGTGCACATGCAAGACTAATTAAAATCCTCCTCACAATTTCCTTTGGAAAATAGGGTACTCATAGCTAGCTAAGTTATGAACATATGATACTTGGAAATTTGACTGCTAATGGATAGAGAAATCAAGAAACTAAAAATGTTTCCATGTATTGCTTATTACTTTGCATTTTCCCTTCGACTTTGTTATACTTTTGGCGACACATTTTCTCTCTAAAATCAGTCAAATTTCTAACCATCTATTGTGTCATTTGCTTTAATTTGTTTTAATTTCTCCCTAATGCTTGTGTGTGATTCATCGGAGTGCCGGCCAGACCAACAAAACCAACTATACATTTATGTTTTTTTAGATAATTGAAAATCTGGCATTTACTTCATCAAAAGCTACAACCACTTATTACAATGTTATTAGCTAAAAAACACCTAGATGGTGAGATAATAATTTAAAATTTCTAACCATCCATATTGTATCATATGCTTTAATTTGTTTCAGTTTCTCCCTAATGCTTGTGCGTGATTCGTCGGAGTGTCGGCCGGACCAACAAAACCAACTATACATTTAGTCTTTTTAGATAATGAAAATTTTTACATTTAGGCCTCATTTGGTAGAGCTCCAAACTCCAACTCCCAACTCTAAACTCCAACTCCAGTGAAAGCTGGCTTCTATAGGAGCTGAAGTGGGTATAAAAGTGTTTGGCTAGATTGGTTAGCTCCACGCCACCACGTCCCTTGTTGGCATTTCGTCGAACACCTGGTTAGCATCCCTGCCATTGCCGCCGCTGCTGCCTCTGCTTAGCCCGCGCGCCACCGCCGCTGCCGCTTAGTCGCCCTACCAATGCCGCGACGTCGACCCCACGCCACCGCCCACGCGCTGCCGACCCCATACTACCGCCTCCCGCGTGCCACCGCTGCCCGCACGCCTCCCGCGCATCACCTGCCGACGCCGCCACCGCCCGTGGCCCTCACGCGCCGCGCCACCCGCCCGCCACCACCGACACCCGCCACCACCGCCCGCCGACGCCAACACCGTCGCAGTCGCCGCTGTCAAGGGAGGAAGATGGGGAGGAGAGAGAACGGGAGGAGAGGGGGTAGGAAGGGGTAGTTCAGTTGTATTTTGGTGTAAATACACTAAAATATTAAAGGGTAGTGGGTCTTTTGGGGTGGAGTGGAGCTGTGGAACAGCAAAAACCCAGCTCCACCTCCGTAGTACAAATTTGTGAAGCAGCTCTGCTAACTCCGTTCCAAAAAATGAAGAATCTATACCGTTTGTCACAACTCCAGCTCTAGGTAAGTTGAAGTTGGGAGCTAGAGATGTGTCAAACGGGGCCTTACTTCATCAGAAGGCTACAACCACGTATTATAATGTTATTAGCTAAAAAAAACCTAGATGGTGAGATAATAATTTAAAACACACTAAAAAGAGATACTTTTAGTTTAATTCTATTTATTCAATCTTTCATTGATTACGCATATTGCTAAAAAAGGGAAGATATACACTACTTGAACTTCGATTCATTTTTTTTTAGTATGTACAATTACAGTGAAGATTTGATAATTACGATATGTAAGATTTAAAATTTACAATGTAAATATATAGAATTTACAATATAAGATATGTGAATTACAATTTAATATACGTAGTGAAAATCCTGATTGTTTTTTTATTAAAAAGTATGGTGCCATAAATATAGTCAAATAGACAGTCTCTTTTCGCTTCTCTCACGGTCGCAAAATTGGTGAAGTGAAAAGGGGAAAAAATAAATCACAAACAAATTCTGCACAAAAAGCCTGTGAATTTTACTATTTTTTTAGCGATTTGTCATGAGTGATGGAACCGTTGAGAAACATACTAACTTTACACATTGACCTTGACTAATCCTTATTCGCATGGCTGCGGAAGGGTGACGACGTCATGTATAAATAATTGTAAAACGTACGCCATATTAATATGGTAGAGTTTTTCTCCTTAAGCGAATTGAACAATAAGGAACTTTCTACGAAGCTTATAAATGGTTAAATTACTTAGCGACTTTGTGACATTATGAGAGAGTGGTCTTGAGTCTTCGTAGAATCAGCTGAAGTCTTCGCATTACTAGTTTACAACCATTTTCATTTTTAATAATCTTCTATCGCGCGCATGAGAGGTGGAATCAACGGGAGGGAAACGAGAAGACCAAACTATATATATATATATATATATATATATATATATATATATATATATATATATATATATATATATATATATATATATATATATATATAGTTAAAATTGAGTGCTTAGGTTTTATAAGTCAAAACATGCGGCAGTTGCTATGGTGACCTCTCTATCAATTGTACTAATGAACTTCTGTATGTACTAGAAAATTTTGATCAGGATAAGAGTAACTTATATATGCGCCTTTAGTCCTTGGATAATGGAAAACAATATATATTTGAGAATAGCATATAATTTGGCATCCTAGCCTACTTCAGTGACTCAGGTGATTTGGTGTCACTGGAAGGGAGAACTTACACCCTCCAGTATAATAACAAATTATCAAATATACCCATTTTTTGGATAATGGAAAACAACATAGGCCTCTACATCCAGGCTGTATCCGGCCAAGCGAGACTGGTGATATTGAACTAATTAAGTTGGAAATCTCATAATAAATAGAGTAAATTTTACAAAACTACATGTATTTTGGTTAAATTATCATAAAACTGCAGATTTAATATGATGTATCACAAAACTACAAATTTAATACTAAATTTATTACATAACTATAGTTTTAAGGTGAAATATCGGAAAACTACATATTTAGTAACAAAGTTATAAAAAAAATATAGGTTCAATGTCAATGTAAATAAATAATAGCCATACTTCTATGTATTTTCCTATTCTTTAAGTTCTACGTGTGTGCTAGACATCCGCGTGTAGTTATTTATTAATATCTCTGTCCTAAAATATAACAATTTTAAGCTATAAATCTGAACAAAAATACTTGAGAGAATTTCTTGTATGCCAAATTTGGTCTGATCCCTTATATGCCACACAAAATTGGCTCTTCTCCTATATGTCATTGGCCCAAATTTACGCAACCTCTCATGTTACTCCCGTACGTTGATTGTGTGTTGACTGTTAGCTCTAAAGTAAAAAGACATATTTATTCTCGTGAGTTGTTAGGCATGCAGTACCAATTGATTATAATATAACATTTTTTTGAATTTGGTTGACATGTACATGTATATACAACATTTAAGCATTAATCTATATATTGAATCTATGAATATTTTTTAGTAACATAATTTTTAGCCACTAGCATCACATATATTTTCCACAAAGACATTAAACATGTAGTTCTCCGACAAAAGCTTGAACATGCAGTAAACATTGAGGTCTCTAAAATATTACATGGTCATGTCATAAAGGTTTAAATGACCACACAGTACCAAAATGCATACTGACATAGTACCAAAATACATCATAGTGCATACTCATCATAATGCATACTGACATAGTTGTAACATGCAAATTAACTAGAGCGGTACTCCCAGATATTACAGTACCAAAATAATTTAACACATGCTCAATCTCAATTAAAATCTAGAGATTTCTTCTTCTTGCTTCTTGTCCCCATTGTTGGACTATCTGAAGACACAGGAACAGCTTTGTCTTTTCTCTTGATTTGAGCCAAAGGTGTAGCAGGAGTGCTATCTTCCTTCTTTTTATTGGCTACCTTGGCTTTAGTCTTTGCCTTAGGTTTGGCCTTGGCCTTGCACTTGTCAGGTGCTGGTAGTGGCATCAGCACATTCAAAGGTTTCGGTTGATTGGATCCTGTCACTGATCTTGATTTAAAAATTGACATAAATGTAAGACAATAATTTTCGAAAGGAAAATGTAAGCAAATAACAAAGTGGTCAGTGAAGATGAAATCTCATAGAACCAATATACCTAATTGAATCTGGTGAAGTAATAGTAAGGTCATGTCTTTTTTTCCCCACTTTGACAGCTTTTGGTTGGTAGATATGACATTGTTGGAGCCAAGCAAGGATTTTGGGCAGAAGATTCATTAGGAACAGGCATAATGCTAGTTTCACAATGTTCATTAGTAGCCTTCTTTTGCCTTATTTTTAGGACCCCTGTAACCAATATTTTAGACATACAAGAAAATATGTTAAACATGACAGAATTAATAGTGAGAATGAAGAGGAAATATTTCACATTATGAACAAGAAGGTACCTTTCAGCTAGCATTGCTTGGTAATCAGCAGGATCACCCTCTCTGCAACTATGCCAATGATAACCATAACCCTTACAAAGTGGACACTTGTGCTTGCCTTTGTTAGCTCCTGTGTTGTCCTTTTTACTGCAACCTTTATACCTTGTCCTCTTTGGCCTGCCTATTATTTTTTTTCAGAACTGGTGAATGCAAGAAGTCATGGGTAGAATTGGGCCATTGAGATTTGTCAACCAAAGGAGGGATACTTTTGAATAAGCCATCTAGAACCTACTAACAGAGTAACATTTGTCTACATAATCCTCAATGTTGCAACCTCTAATAGATGTGATAAAAGCTATAGCATGTGTACATGGTTTCCCTGAGACCTGCCACTCTCTACAGCTACATGTCTAATCTCTGAGATTGGCAACAAACCTAAGGCCACTTCCTCCCTTGCACTTCACTTTTGCTAATGTATCATCACTTCTTGTAACTTCATGGTTCAAACCCTTGCTAACTTCATGGTTCAAACCCCTGCTCTTTTCATTCAATTCCTTCATGATGTGTGGCAATATATTCCCCTCAAGCTTTTTTGAAATGCACCTTCTTCTATTCCATTTTACCATTAACTTATGCCTGATCTTGTCCATTAAAATCCACCAAGTGCAATCCTTTATGCTCCTTGATTCAGTTATTGAAACATTCTGCCACATTATTTGAAACCTGATCAACCTTGCATTGTCCTAAGAGCTGGGTTCTAGTCCAAATTCTGACATGGTTTTGTTTAAGGTAAGCCACAGCCTCTGGCTTTGCTTCACCCATTCTCTCAATGTGCTTCTGAAAGAAATATGGATTATATGAGTATGCTGTAGGCCATAGGTTATCATCAAACACTTACCCATGGAATTTCTTAAAATTGTTCACCAAATGTAGCATACATTCTTTATGTTCTGCATAAGGAAAAACTTGATGTACTGCAATAACTACTCCTTTCCCTGCATCTATACAAATAGTGAGTCCATCGAGATTCTCGATAACATCCGTAAGTCTCTCTATGAACCATTTTCAGTTGTCATTGGTCTCTGAATCCATCACTCCAAAGGCTACTGGGTACATCCAATTATACCCATCAATAGCACACACAGTTGCTAGCTATCCCTTGAACTTGCCGGTCAAAATTGTGTTATCTATTGCCACATATGGCCTGCAGCCCTCTAGAAACCCATCTATGTTTCATTGCAAAGAATAGTACTTCTCCCTAATGTCATCAATAAAGTCCTTGAAGTTTGTTCTGTCACTGTCTATCACCTCCTCTGTTTTATAGGTGAAGTTGTCTCTACTATGATACCCATGGAGCCTGAATTTTAACAAATATGATGTATCAGGATCCATCCTATGCACGATGCATGCAATAAAATTACTGCATGCTACAAAACTACACCCCACCAGTGCTACCACCATATGCAAAAATCAGAGCAATCACAAGAGGGAGAAATTTTGAGACATACCCTTCAGGAACCCAAGATTGGAGAGGACATTGGCTTCCCTTCTCCATTTTCCTTGCCTTCTCTTGCCGCAACCCACAGATGTCGCCTTTCCCGCCGCAATCAGGCCTCACCGCTTGCTCAAGAGGCCGCCTCAGGGCGCCGCCATCCTCTTCTGTGCCTGTCCCCGCGACCGGGCGCCGTCAGAGACCAGGCACCGGTAGGGACCTGGCGCTGCCCCTACTCAGGGCACGCATCCCCTCGCCTACCTCCTCCTCCAGACGCCACCACCCTCGCCTGCCGCTTGCCTGCTCCGACCGTCGCCCCTCCCGCGACCGGGCGCCGCCCCTCTCGGGACCAGGCGCCACCCCTCCCGGGACCAGGCGCTGCCCTCGTCGCGCCGCCTGCTCTCCTCCGTTCGGCTTGGGGAGAGATCCCCCGATCTAGGGTTCTCATATTGTTGAGGAGAGAGATGTTGGGCTTGGGCCACTTGGGCCATATTCTCAAGTTTGGGCCAAAGGTTATTTTGGTCATTTATGCAAAATGCTTACAGGTGACTAGATCCTAACATCAGTCAACATATAGTCAACACACGAGAGTGGCATGAGAGGGTGCGCAAATTTAGGCCAATGGCATATAAGGGAAGAGCCAATTTTGTGGAGTTTTTTTTAGAAAAAATATTGTTTAAATGGAAAATCGCAAAATTAGTGGGCCTTTGCAGAAATTTGCGAAAATATGGGCCTGTCGAATGGGGGGGAAACGATAGCCCGACGTGTCGAATAGGGGCCCATCGACAGGGGCCTGTCGGCTTGCGGCAGATCGATAGGGGGCCTGTCGAACTCCCGCAGTTCGACAGGGCCCACCAACCGCGCGCGGCCCAGATCTGTCGAACAACGGGCGGCCGACAGAGACCCGCGCCGCGCCTGTCGACCAGCGGCAGGTCGACACGTTGCCCCTGTCGGCATACGGCCGTTCGACAGGTCCTTTGCTGCTGCTTGCTGCCTCCTTTCTTCCTCTGGACCACTTCGCTGCTGCTGCTTGCTTCCTCACTTCCTCACTTCGCTGCTTTGCTGCTTGCTGCTGCTGCTGCTGCTGTGAGTGCCGCTGCTTGCGAGTGCTGCTGCTGCTGCTGCTTGCTGCTGCTGCGAGTGCTGCTTGCTGCTGCTGCTGCTGCCTGCTGCGTGCTGCTGCCTTCTCCTTTCTCACTCGCTGCTGCTTGCTGCTGCTGGGAGCAGTTGTTTTCTCCCGAGTGCGAAGGTTGTTGTCGCGTCCACCGCTGGTGCTTGCTGCCGTGGTGTGTCATCGTCGCGAAGGTAGCAGCACTAGAAGGAAAGAGAAGGTGACGCCCAAAAGCAGCTGCGGTGATTAAGGTATAATTAATCCCTATGTTAAGTTGTAAATATCAATGCTATTACGAGACTTGTTATTTGTTATTTCGATGCTAGTACGTATAATGTGTAAATCGTTAGACATTGTTGAATGTTAGTATATATAATGTGTGAAGCATTTGTCATTGTTTAATGTTAGTATATATAGTTATTTAGTTGTATGTTGCAAATAATTTAAAGTTAGTATATGTTTGCTGAGGTGATTAGCAATTTTGTAATGTTGAGCAATTTGATGTTATATTTAAGTAGTCAAAATTAGTGCAGAGCTGTGTCATTCGGCCGAAGGGAATAATTACGCGGTTTGAAAGGAGACGTGCGCAAGTACGCAGGAAAGAGGAACGACAGCGAAGGTATAAATTTGTAATCCCTTAGACGACGGTAATTTTTTTGGTTAATTATTGTTGGATGTTAGTACAGGTATTATACGTTTATTATTAGTTAAAATCGAATGGAGGTATTATACTTTTATTATTAGTTAAAATCGAATGGAACTTATATTGAAGTAACGAGATATAGTTGAAAATACGTTACAGCAATAATGTAAGCATAGAGCATGCGACACTTTATGGGTAGTCAGGTGATGTTGCCGTTCGGGTAAGCGTATTAATAGCAATTGGCATGCTATTTCAGGATGTCAGGTGATATGCCCGTTCGGGTGTATTATGGCGACGCTCCAATACAACTTTGTGATAGCGGGGTCGATTTGACCGTATATGCATTCGTTGATACTACCCTAAATACACCAGGCCAGTTGGTTTTGAACGATGTGCTAGGGTGGCTGCATAATATGTTCAGGATAGATCCTTTGATGGAGAAATTAATCATAAAAGCCGTGTGGCCAGTAAGGGGTGAATACGGATGGCAGTGGAGGGTAGTAGACCTTGCATCTACCGGGAGTTGGAGAAAATTTGTGGCTAAAGTAAGAGAGAAAAGTTATAGCCTGGCAATATTGGTGCAAAAGAAAACAGATGTTGTTGGAACCGGCGAGACCAGCCGCACGGAGGTGGATCAAACTCATATCGTGGAAGAGATTAATATTTACAGGAGTGGGCAAGAGGATGCAGTGGAGGAGGTTACTGCACCGGTAGATTTAGTTGTGCCTGGTGGCAATCGTCCGCCTAACGAGTTGGATGATGATGAGCCGGACTCACCTTTGGCTGTTGATGCTGCGGAGGAGAACGATGCGGTAGTGGAAGAAATGGAACTGGAGAACGAGGAATATATTTCGTTCGTGATGGAAGGGCAAGATACAGCACAGTGGGACGAGGAAGCCAACGTACCTGAAGATTGGACGACCATATCGATGAGCCGTCTGGGGGTTAACGATGGTTTAGATGCCCACTGGCGATATGATTGTAAGAAGGTGCAAGTTGGACAGATGTTTCACGACAAAGGGCACCTACAAGACGCGGTGAAGAGGTGGGCTTTTCTGCAGAAGCGGGAGTTCAGGGTGAAGGTTTCAAATCGGACGACGTATGACGTGAAGTGCACGAAGCCCGGATGCCCTTGGAGAGTGCATGGTTACAAGCCACAACATGACAACTTATGGGTAGCTTCAAGGGTTGAGGAGCATACATGTTTGTTGGACAAGACCCCTTTGGTACACAGGAACATGACGGCTGCATTCGTGGCACAAATGGTTTATTCGAAGGTTGTTAAAAAAACCTCCTTGTCGCCGTTCACAATAATGCATGACGTGGAGAAAGAGTACGGGTATGAGATATCGTACGACAAGGCTTGGAGGGGTAAGCAGAAAGCACTGGAGATGAGATTTGGAAGTTACGAAGATTCATACCACAACCTTCCCCCAGTTTTGGAGGTGTTGCAGGCCAGAAACCCGGGCACACATATGGCTATTCTTGATGAGGTTGCTGACAATGGGAAAAGCGTCCTTCGTCGTGCATTTTGGTCATTTGGGTGCATGATAGAGGCCTTCCGAAATTGCATTCCGTTGCTATGTGTTGATGGTACTTTTATGACAGGCAAGTATAGGGGAACTATTTTAACCGCAATCGGAGTCGACGCTGATAGCCATGTCGTCCCTGTTGCCTTCGCTTTTGTTGAAAGCGAGAACACATCGAGCTGGCTATGGTTCCTGCGTCACATTAAAAGGTGTGTTGTTCAAAACAGACCAAATGTGTGTGTTCTGCATGACCGACATGCCGGCATTCTATCAGCGGTGCAGCAGCTAAAGGAAGATGTAACTGATGAGGTTTCCTGGCCAGATTTGCATAGCAGATGGTGTATGCGACATCTCGGTGCAAATTTTTACAGACAATTCAGGAGCAAGAGGTTAATGGACCTGTTCAAAAAGTTGTGCAAGCAGAATCAGCAAAGAAAGTTCGACGCCATATGGGAACAGCTGGATCGGCTGACCACTACTCACATGCAAGAGGTTCGAAAAAAACCAGTTGTTGCCCGACAAGACGAGCCGGAAGGCCTGGATCCCGTTCCAAACGAATCACCATCTGTCACTCGATGTAGGAAGCGGGGGAGGGCTACAAAGTGCTTCACTGACTGGATAGAGCATGAGCCAAGGGAAAAGTGGTCATTGTTGTATGACACCAATGGTTCACGGTATGGTGTGATGACAACAAATCTTGCTGAAGTGTACAACTGGGTGATGAAAAATACACGTCCTTTACCACTTGTTGCTATCCTGGAGGGTATCACAAGGGGTACACAGAAGTATCTTTGTAAAAGATACGCCATGGCTAGTCTTAACCTTGCCAATCCTCATGTAAGGTATAGCCCCGCTATAACACTGTACATGGAGGAGAAAAGCAAGAAGGGCGGAATGCACAGGGTCTGGCCTGCTGGGAATAGGGAGTTGCTGTTTGAGGTACGCCTGCGTGACAAGAGTGGTGTCGGTATTGGGAGTACGGACATCACATTGGAGTGCACCTTGTGGCCAGACTATCATGCTTGCAAATGCAACTGCAACAAGCCTTTTCTTCGACATCTGCCATGCTCTCATGTTCTTGCCGCTTCCGCAAAAGGTGGTGTCGATGCTAACATATTCGTCTCGCCTTACTTTAGTAAGGAAGCATGGGAGAAGACCTGGCGCGGTGAATTGCGTGGTTGGCGTGCGGTATGTGATTTCACTCGCCCACCCCCAGGGGAAGCCAAGTGGGTGCCTGACTCAAATTTGCTAGTTGCCACGAAGGGGCGTCGCAAGACCCGACGAATCAAGAACCACATGGATGAAGCTGAAACGAACACCCGTTCGCGACGTCGAAAGGCTTGCATTGTATGCGGCGGAGACCATAGCCGTAAAAATTGCAGCATGTACGACGTAGGCAAAGATGCAGAAGGTGGCGATACTCGGCGTGTTGCAGGGCGGAGGTCGACTTCGAGAAATAATCCTTAGTTATTCGTCTTGTAATATTTGTATTTACCAGTTCTACAGTGTGTTCACTTGAACTTGTTAGTATGTAACCTGTACGATGATACTATCGCGTTGCATAACATTGTATTCATTTAAAGTTTTGCAGTGTGTCCACATCATTTTATCAGTATTTGACTTCTGCTATTAAAATTTTATGATAAATTTGCACGCGCATTTTGTCATTTTTTAATTCATTTCTGATGCTCCAATACACTGGTAATCATGCATTTTGCAGATATGGCTGCCAGGGATGACGTATCGCTGATCGACGAGGTGATCGATAAACATCACCGTTCGAGACGACTGAGTCAGGGGACGTTCTGCAACGTGCTGAAGATGCGGGGACCGGATCAGTATTGGCGTATCGATCCTCGTTGGGTTCCAAGGTATGTGCAAAACCATTTGTCACCTCGTGCTGTCATTTACATTTTCTCGCATTGCTAATTATTCCTTTGTAACATGTAACAGGTTGAGAGCCGCTGGGTTGTTGACCTTCGCACGCTTGGTTGAGCCTTCACGTGGAAGGTCACCCCGTATCAACATCGATGCGGCCTTGCTGAGTGCTTTGGTGGATAGATGGAGGCCCGAGACACACACCTTTCACCTGACAGTTGGAGAGATGGTACCCACTCTGCAGGATGTGTCTTTTTTGTTGGGTCTACCGATAGCGGGTGCAGCGGTTGGCCCGACACTGGTCCACGCTGGATGGGCGGATGATCTGTTGGCCAGTTTTGGTGGAGTGGTGCCTGCTCCGCTGGAGGATCTCACAGATGGGCATGGGCCCACGAGGAGTTGGTTGCACCAGTTCCACCAGGAGGTGTTCCCAGAGGATCAGGAGGACTGGGTAGTGCGCCGACACTTACTCGCGTATCTACTGTGGTTGTTTGGGTGGGTGATGTTCACAGGGACTCACGCTGACTCCGTGGACAAGCACTTCATCCACTACGCGGAGCAGATCGCCGAGCTACCTGTAGAGGAGATTCCGCAGTACAGTTGGGGGTCGGCTGTTCTTGCGGCGACGTACGCTGGTCTATGCGATGCTTGCAACAGGAACGGCAAGGCCAGTTCTCTGACAGGATGCCCTCTGCTTCTAATGTTATGGGCGCATGAGCGCTTTGACATTGGAAGGCCACACCTGGAGTCGTACGCAAGTTACGGCGTCGATGAGATGTACAAGTCTGGACTTGAAGACATACACGATCGTCCCACCATGGGATCGCTGTGGATACACCGCGAGGTAAATTGTACATTGCAATGCATTTTTCCTAACACTTTCTTATTCTACGCTTTATCTCGATTTACGGGCATTAATCACATATTTCATGTTTTTGCAGCCGAGGTGGGTGAGCGGAACGACACGTCGCGTGTACACACAGTTCGTGGCGGACTTCGATCAGCTTACGCCCGACCGGGTTCGATGGACCCCGTACACGCATCGGGATGTCGTCGAGCGGGCACCGCACGGTCTTGCAGAGCTCTGCACGCGCGACGCAGAGCTCTGGAGGACCACTTGTCACCTAGTGCTGGACGTGCACGTCGAGCCGTACCACGTGCAAAGGGTACTTAAACAGCTCGGCATGTACCAAGACTACCCTCCGAGAGGTGGACGCTCTCTAGCTGTTAGCCTCCACAAGTAAGTACTTGTCCGACAATGTTATAGGCAAGTAGTGTGTTTTACCCCATCGTATACGTTTCTTACGTACTCATTACATCGTACGCAGGTACACACGGAAGGGACTCGGTCTGTCCCACGAGGGGACCATTGTTCAGACGATCGCGCCAACGGTTGCGGAGTGGGAACATGCGGCGGAGCACTTGGTTCTCCAAACACCTCCAGACGACGGAGCTTCGTACGGACAGTACCTTCGTTGGTACCGTAGTGTTACGCGCTAGAGGTGTTTTCCGCCACAAGGGGAAACGTCTGACCCTCACCAGGCGTCGATCACGGACACGTTTGCCCCACAACCTCGAGCTGCGTACAACTCAATGGTATGTCGTTGCTTTCGATCATTATCGTTACATGTGGAACACGTTCAATGGTTCTAACGCCCTTGCCTATTCGTTCAATAGGCCGAGTTTGTGGAACAGGTTCACGCTGAGTCCAACACGATGCTACAGAGATTGGAGACGAGGCCTCAGCACGTCAGGCAGGACGACGTGGCGTCCGTCCTTCGCAGTTTCCGTTCACGGGCTGCGGCACTACTTCGTCGTGTCTCCTGTCGGAGCGCGGCTGATGTTGTGCAGCCTTCCAGGCGGGCAGGATCGCCACCACTACCACGACGCTCCAGTGTGGATCAGTTCCGCTCCTCTACTTCACGTCGCCACTACGACGACGCCGGTCCTTCGCACGCTCGGCCTTCACTTCAGGAGACGCCTCCCCCCGTCCGCCCAGGGAGATCGTCTGACTTTGGCGTTCCGACATCGAGTATGCCACCACCGCGGCCTCAGGTACGACACGTTTGCCTTGCTTACCACGCAGTTCATATCGTACTCAACCTCCGTTTTATACCATATCTTAACCAACGCTACGTGAACAGCCACAGCAGGTGTACGATACCCAGGGAGCCTATGCGGAGCCAGACTTTCCCTACCTGCCGACAGGGGACTACCTGGCGCCCACACCGGGTTGGGGACTCTACGTTACTCCGCGCGCACCGGAGTCAGGGTACACACAGCACACAAGTAAGTATTGTTTAGATCGTAGTTACCATCATCGTTCGCTTAATTTTTATGCATGGTTACTAACTATGAACATGTGGCATCGCCTCTAATTTGCAACAGGTCACGACTACGGGGTTTCGCAGGGGCATTCTGCATTTCCTGCTGTCTCTCCTCGAACACAGTTCGTGGACGATTTCTTTGCGACGGATGCACCCGATGCGCAGGCTGGCATAGACTACTGGTACGGTGCTCCTCCGGTCACGCAGCCTACGCAGCAGGGGGAGTCCGTGCAGCCAGAGGATGCTACTCCACAGCAGCCGGCACGACATAGGCACCCACCTGATAATTTGACATATCCCACAGCGCAAATCAGACAACGTAAGAAGGGAGGCCCTAGCAAGCGTGCGAGAGGGGGGCATTCTTGACTTGTAGTGTTACCTCTTCGTATGTAACTCTATTCGGTCGCCGCACTCATATGTCACGAAAACATTTCATGTCATTCGCTACATCTACTCAACGAAACGACAAAAAACTTTCGGCGCGTAACAGAGGGCTACGATTGGTCCCTACCAGTTTTTGCACCGTGACAGACGTTTACGATACGTCGCTATCATCTTTCGGCGCGTCAAGGCGTCCAGACTCAGCTTTTGCCGATGCTTTGTTCGACACAATCATTCAATTTGCGCTGCCGCGTGAACGTGTTGTCAAATCCACGCTACTGGTGAACTCACGTTAGACAGATATGTGCCTCTCCTTCCTCCACTATATATTACATAGGTCCGAATACGCGCTCTTCATCCAATGGCCTGAGGAAGTGCTCATTTCAACCGGTCACAATTGAAGGAAAAAAAAGAGAGAGGTGAGGAACAAGGAGAAGAGCCGCGAAGCGTTGTTGCTGTGCTTATTCGATCGCAGGTTAGTACAATATCCCGACGTATGGTTATATTTTGAGTCGCATACTACTGTGATTACCATGTATTTGAAATTTCTGAGTAGATCTGTAGCACTTAGATGCGGATCCTTGATTTTTTGCGAGTAGATCTATAGCACTGTGAGTAGATATGTTGAAATTTGTGAGTACATATGTAGCACTTAGAAGTGTGAATAATTTTAGACTACATTTGTTGTGCACACGTTTGGTTTGTAGTAGTACTATATTTGACCGTACAATGAGAAGTATTAAGGGTGTGTACAATATTTGATAGTTCTTTTTTAAAACTGTAGGATGCCAAGGCGTGGAAAAGCTACCAACTCAAGGTAACATAAATCGTTTCTGTGATATTATGTGTTATTCGTTGTGCATGAAATGAGGAATCCTAGATTAACGGGTTAGGACGTTTCATTTATTGTTGACTTGTAGTTGTCGCCCGAAGACTGGAAATGCCTTCAACCCATTGCCTTTGCCTAGCGGTGTTCCAGTGCCCATGTGCTGGTGCGGTGATCCTTGCAAGGTAGCCAAGTCTGATGAAGAGGAGACGTACATGCAGAGATACTGGATGTGTGCCAATTTTGAGTTTGAGCCAACACCTCAGATCCGCCGCATTAACTTAATGGTGAGGAAATAATGTTTTGTAATAATTATTTGGTGTATTAAGTAGTCTTGAACAACTTATTTGGTTAGTAAACATTGCATTTGTTGTAGACCCCTCCACCGCTATGTGATTTTGAGCAGTGGATCGACACCGAGATTAAGCCGCAAAACAAGGAGCGGTTGGAGTACATGCGGCGATGGGATGCAGAGCGCAAGGAGAAGATAGAGCAGAGACGCAAGGAGGAGGCCGCAGAAAAAGAGCACAAGGCTGAGGCGGAAATGAGGAGTGTTGCTGCGTACAGGGAGGAGCGGGAGCGGAAGCTTGAGCGTGCGCGGCGAGCGAAGGCAGCAATGGAGGAGAATCCCGATGCGCAGAGGAAGGGAAAGTGGCCTCGTTGCACTCAGTAGTATGCACGAGTTGATAGTTGTATCCTGTCGTGTTCAACTCTTGCACTACCTTTCTAGTTCTAATCTAATCTTATCTATGTAACCGCAATGGAATCAGGTGTATCATGTTTAAATTGTACTACAACTTCTCCTTGTTTCGGTATGGTCATGGATGTGCTCAACATCAATTCTTAAAAAAAGTTTCTTCTCGGTTTCTACAAACATGTTCTGTGAATTCAAAATTTTTTGAGTCCTCCGAAAACGATTTTCGGAATTTTCGAAAATAGACAGAACCAATTTTCGCTTCTGCAAATTTTTGGTCCTATCCGAAAGTGATTTTTAGAATTTCCGAAAATAACCGATAAACAAAATAAGGTTATGTAAATTAATAAATTACAAATGGATATATCTAAAATTATGAAATTACAACTCCGATATGTTTATCCAAATATGCAGTTACAAATGTGTATGTCAATTATAATAAATTACAATTATAATAACAACTTATAAATTATAATTAATCAATTATAAAAATATCTCTCATTATTTCTTTACTAACAACTTAAAAACAAATCTTACCAAATTAAAAAAAAAATTTGTACATTACTAAATTAAAAATGGATATATCTAAAATTAATAAATTAAAAATCCGATGTGTTTCTCCAAACATTCAATTAAAAATGGGTATTAATCAATTATAACAAAATTATATTTACAAAAACTACTTACAAACTTAATTATGAAAACAACATACAAATTATAATTAATCAATTCTAAAATATATGTCATCAATTAATTTTTAACAAGTTCAAAACAACTTTTAACAATTTAATTTGTATTTATAACAAAAAAAAAATACACTTAACAAAGGCCGGCCGGCCCGGCCTGTCGAACGGCCGATATTCGACTGGTTCGGCGGCCCGGCCTGTCGAACGGCCGGAGTTCGACTGGGCTGGCCTGTCGAACGGCCGGAGTTCGACTGGGCCGGCGCCCCGGCCTGTCGACATGCCGCGTGCCGACAGGGCCCAGTCGTAACGCGGCCGTTCGATTGGTCCGGCCTGTTATCGGTCGGCCGTTCGATTGGGCCCTGTCGAATCGCCGTTGTTCGACAGGCCCACATTTCCGCGTTTATCTGCAAAGGCCCACTACTTTTGCAATTTTCCATTTAAACAATATTATTTTTAAAAAAAACTCCAATTTTGTGTGGCATATAAGGGATCAGACTAAATTTCAGTGGCATATAAGGAATTCTCTCAAAATACTTATATTAATTTTGAGATGAATGGAGTATTATATTAATTATTTTGTGCACAGCTAATCTACATGTCTTTTTTTGTGGGGGGTGGGGGGGTTCTTCTAGTTTCTGTACACCTATTTGAGTTTGCAACGGATATCTGGTTGTCTAGATCTTCGGTTTTACTAAAACTATTTTCTTAAATATTATGGAGCCTAGCAACCTCGTTTTATTTGGATCACATAAAAGATTATCGATATATATATATATATATATATATATATATATATATATATATATATATATATATATATATATATATATATATGCCCCTCTGCCAATGAGTTCCTGATGCTTTCCGTTCTTGTACATTGTCAATAATGCTACATATTGAGTTGAATTCAAGTTCTCATATTTCGTCTTTTCTTTAACTTTTACCTCATAGTGCCCACAATTTAGGTAAAATCATTTATTCGTGAATGGGAGTTGTGCTATATAATTTCAATTACCCAATTTGAGGGTTCAAATACTAGTGCCCATAATTAAAATGGTTTATTATGTGCATCCATGCCGTGTGGAGGTAGAGATACTAATATTTTTTATGAAAAATGATATTAACTCTTTAGTAAACTAGTTAAACGTATTAATGTACTATTACCTTCGTTCTAAAATATAACGATTTTTGATTATGTATATATTTTTGGGTGCATATCAGTATCAGTATGTTCAATGGTTCTTAATTATTGCATATATATCCTTGCATAGAGGTGATGACATAAACGTTTATTGGGTAAGGTAATCAAGTCCTGTCATTATTGACCTTTGTATTAGTTGGTTTGTGATAATGTTATTGACATGACGGCGCATGTCATAGCCGGAACGACCATTAATTATTCAGTTTGGTCGAAGTAGGCGGTTTTCATCGCCGGTGGTTACAATTCTTCCTCACTAGATAACGTACCTATGTTTATGCATGCTTCAATGACGATTATTTTTTCTAATTTTACTTTACAACTACATGCACGCGGATGGACACAAAGATTTGATCCAAAGTCATGTTTCTTTCAGCTACCTGAGAACTATTTAACATATAATTTCTTGTATATATACTACGATATTTGTAGCAATAAAATTATAACCATATATAGGACACTAAATTCAAATTTCACTCGATGATATCATTTTTATCAAACAAAATTTAACTTATATTAGACTAACTGTTTGTCAAATATTTCAATAGCTGAACTTTCTAATGTGTGCACGTACGCCTTGTTCAGTGTAACGGATGAAATATGTAGTTAGACTTTATCTCTTTGGATTAGCCGCTTTGGCTTGTTTTTCGTAACTGTTACTTTTTTCTGCTCTATTAATTTATAAACCTAGCTTGCTGCTTTCTTTTAGAAAATAAAGGCATAGGAGTACGAGCTAAGTCATGATACATGTACTTAAAAATCAATCTTATTAACAGAGATCTAAAACTGTTCAATTTAATTAGTTGAATGTTATAGAAAATCAAAATTCAGTTGCAGTTTGACGCATCAGCGTTCATAAAAATTCTGTAGAAAATAGTTTTATACATGTATATATATTTTCAAGTTTAAAATTTTCAAATCTGACAACTACATCCAGTTAATCCATGAAGATAACATGGTCACGAAGTACTCCATAGTCCATATGTGTTTTGATGGTTCAAACCTTCATACGAGAGTTGCGGTTCATGATCAGCTCATACCGACAAGGACGGAGTTATAATGAAATAAAAAGATACCACTCCGCTTGTTTTAGTTTACTTTTAAATAAGTTTAGACTGATACAGATGTCTAAACTTACACTAAAAACATATATACATGGTAAAAATAGATGAATTATAATTAAAATATTTTCTTACCAGATTGGTGGGCATCCTCTGTCCGCCCCTGCATGCGGATGACGCCATGGTCGAAACGTCATGCAGCATAAGTACGCCACGCCATGCGAGCTTTGCTCCCAAAAATGCCGTCGGTATGTCCACACCTGACAAGGAAACCAACAAAAAGCAGCGAAAACAAGGTGACGGCGTACGGGGCAGGCAAAGGGCAGTACTGATTTCTTCCTAGTAGTAGTAATAACTTATATTATGCATCATGTCACCCCCTAACTTGCCATTGGCCCCAATGATTGATTGTCATGACTTGGCAATTGGAGATGCTTCTTGGTCCTTTGAGTAGCAAATGACTTCTTGACTTTGTATGATATCATACTAGTATTATAGAATGATGCAAGAGGGGTGACATGATCAAGTTGATGTCATCCATTTAATGGTCTGATCGATTCAGTGTTTACTAGTCTCATGACTTCCATTAATTAGTCTTCGGTCGTTACTTCGTCTTCACGCACGGTACATGTGAATATCTAATCTTCTAAAGGAAATATCTAGCTAAGGTTTCAATATTTACTACCTCCGTTTACGTTTATTTTCACCTATCCCACATATATCGATAAAAAACAAAATAATTAGAATACACTTGATTTTATCAAATCTTAATATAGTTGTCCTCATTTTATCTATTTTTAATATATTTATCTATTATTTTTATAAACTCTAATATACTGATTACTTAAAATAAATTTATTTTATAACAAATAAAAATAGATAATAAGATAAAGATGAACTTATTTTTGTAACGGAAGAGTATTAACCTAGATCACCTTAAAAAGAGATGAAACCAAACACATAGTACCAAGCACATAGTATTTGCTGAGCAAGGTTGGATATTGACGTACCGCTTGATGAGATCGGGCAGGTAATTTAACCAACCATGTACAAACACTTCTAAATTTTAGACTATAATCCAGTTCTAGAAGACCAGTACACTAAAATTTTTCGACGGTTAAGTACATTTAGGCTCTGTTCGCAAGCCTGTGTTTTTTCACGTACACGCTTTTCAAACTACTAAACGGTATATTTTTTTGTAAAAAGTTTATATACAAAAGTTGCTTAAAAAATCAAATTAATCCATTTTTGAAAAAAATTAGCTAATACTTAATTAATCACGCGTTAATGAATCGTTTCGTTTTCCGTGCGCACTGCGCGCTGGGAACACAGGCTCCCGAACATAGGCTATGTTCGCTCATGGGGGTTGAGAACTAACCCTTCTAGCACGTAAAACAGAACGATTCATCAGCGTATGATTAATTAAGTATTTACTATTTTTTTTGAAAAATAAATTAATATGATTTTTTAAAGCAACTTTCGTATAGAAATTTTTTTATAAAAAATACATCATTTAGCAGTTTAAAAAACATACGCGCGAAAAAAAGAGAAATAAGTTAAAAAAAAGTAGGGTGAGAAAACAGCCTTAAATATCTTTATTCCTGAGACAAAGTACACCTACTAGTTGTCAGCAACATTCACAACGACTTCTATGGCGAATTGATGAGCAACGCGTCACTTTTCTGTATGTAAAAAGCCAACCACAGGCTGTGATGCGGCACATGCCGCCACCGCCGGGGGAGCCCACGGTGATAGCTGCCATGTGCGTTCTTTGCGCGGTCGCGCGTGTGTGCACGGTCATGACAAAACAAAGAGAAAGGCAAGCGAAATCGTGGAAGAACTTTGTGGTTTTCAATTCAGAGTTTTTTTTAATGCCGGTCGAGGTGAAGTGGGAGGAAAGTTGTTTTATCCTTCTTCACCCACGGGTACCGGTACACAGATTAATAATGATCTAGGATCTCTTCTTTGGGTTGTCCTTGAGTCAAGTCCATGTATCCAGCTGTTTCTTATAACAAAGGTAAAGTACACATCTATCCAACTTTATTTAAAGACAAAGACTTATGCTGAGTTCGGCCACTTCTGTTGGCAACTAATCCTCTCGTTTTTCGCGCGTACGTTTTTCAAACTGCTAAACGGTGTATTTTTTGTAAAAAGTTTATATACGAAAGTTGCTTTAAAAAATCGTATTGATCCATTTTTAAAAAAATTTAGCAAATACTTAATTAATTATGTGCTAATGAGTCGCTCCGTTTTACGTGTTGGAAAGATTAGTTTCCAACAGCAGGGGCCGAACTCAGCCTTATGGTGATTGAAAACATTGGATACCTATAATAGTATGAGAAATTGTCTGTTCCGTTTAACCTCACAATGATAATTGAAAATAGCAATGCTCCACAATAAATAAAGTTAAAAGGTAGACTAAGATTTTGTTTTACTTAGTCTTAAAAATTTTTAAAGTTGTGTCTCTAGTTAGACATGTGGTATAGCAGACCCAATGTAACTAGTGTTTATAGTTGTTGGGCTAACAAAACCATTCGTGTGCATTAAGAGCAAGTACAATAGCAAGCCTTAGGTTAGCTACAAGCATATATGACAGAGAGAGAGAAAATAAACTATAGATTTGTAGCCAGCTATAGCACGAGTTATAAGATATTATGAAATATGTATGAGAGGTGGGTCAAGTTTTAATGATGTAACATATATTTATATAAAACTATTGTATGGTACGTTAAGCTATTAAAGTGGTTACAGATGATACGTCGGTTTTTAAAGTTAATAGTTGGCTATTCTCACCTATTCAATCCCCCCCCCCGGATGCATGGCTTCGTCAGCTCCCCCTGAATCAACCAAAGTGGAAAAACTAACAACAGTCCATTAGCTGAACTGAAACGGCTAACCAGTAACCTCGTCACACCTCCCATCACGTCCACAGCAATTCACACGTCTATTGCGTGACGTGTGCCATAAGGCCCCATGCGTACTCGATCCGTGACGTGCGCCTCGTGACGTCATCTTGGCTGGGGAGGAACGACGCAACGCGCGTGGCGCGTCCGTGTCGACAGCTCGCGCCCCGCCACGCCCTTTTTTTCCCACTCAATTGCACTACAGTTTTCTCCCACAGATCCATGCAAAATACGACCATTCTTTCTGCCACACGGCCTCGCCGCCTATATTAGCTAACCGATTTCCTCATGAAGCATTCAAGCGTTCCTGTACTTAGCTCTAGCTTGTTTGATTAGTTGATTCCACGCGTTACAGAGCACAGCAGAGACGAGCTGTACGTTGGTTGGTTGGTTGCAGAGTCTTCGTCGTCGATGGACGCGGCGTGGCGCGGCGGCGTTGGCTGCTCACCGGTCTGCCTCGACCTCTGCGTCGGCCTGTCACCGGTGCGGGAGCCGTTGGCGGCGAGGCATGAGCTGCTTGACCGGCCGGCCGGCTGCCGCGGCGGCGGGGATTCCAGGGCGATGAACAATGACGAGGTGAGGTGTTTTTGATTGATTGATCGGTTGATTGCTCCGCGGATTCTTCGATTAGTTCTTTTTGGTTTTGATCGTTGGAAATGTGGGAATTCCTTCAGGCAAAGATCCTCGAGGCGAAGGTCACTCAGATGAGCGAGGAGAATCGGCGGCTGACAGAGGTGATCGCCCGCCTGTACGGCAGCCAAATCGCGCGGCTGGGCCTCGACGGCTGGGCCTCGCCGCCGCGGCCGGTGTCGCCGCAGCTGGCGGGCAGGAAGAGGAGCAGGGAGAGCATGGAGACGGCGAATTCTTGCGACGCCAACAGCAACAGGCATCAGAGCGCCGCCACGGCCGACGCCGACCACGCCGAGAGCTTCGCCGCCGACGATGGCACCTGCCGGAGGATCAAGGTCAGCCGGGTCTGCAGGCGGATCGACCCGTCGGACACCTCCCTGGTGGTCAAGGACGGGTACCAATGGCGTAAGTACGGGCAGAAGGTGACGCGCGACAACCCGTCGCCGAGAGCCTACTTCCGGTGCGCCTTCGCGCCGTCGTGCCCGGTGAAGAAGAAGGTGCAGCGGAGCGCGGAGGACAGCTCGCTGCTGGTGGCGACGTACGAGGGCGAGCACAACCACCCGCACCCTTCGCCGCGCGCCGGCGAGCTCCCGGCGGCGGCGGCGGGGGCCGGCGCCTCGTTGCCGTGCTCCATCTCCATCAACTCCTCCGGCCCGACCATCACGCTCGACCTCACCAAGAACGGGGGAGCCGTGCAGGTGGTCGAGGCAGCGGACGGGGCGCCGCCGCCGCCGGACCTCAAGGAGGTGTGCCGGGAGGTCGCGTCGCCGGAGTTCCGGAGCGCGCTGGTGGAGCAGATGGCCAGCGCGCTCACCAGCGACCCCAAGTTCACCGGCGCGCTCGCCGCGGCGATCCTCCAGAAATTGCCTGAATTCTAGCTTCTTATACAAATCTTCTTAAAGGAAAATTAGAAGCGCATTTCAATAGAAATTAGGGCTTAATCTCCCCCACAAATTTGAGAATTTTACAGGGTAAGAATTCCAAATGCTTCTGCTGCTTTTAGGATGTGAATTGTACTCTTCTCACAATAATGTGTTGGTTCTTGGGCAGTCGACAGAAGATTGCGGGCTTCTATCGGGGTCTCACGATCCTGAGCCCAACTGCGAGGCTCCTTGGGCCGCACGGTCCCGCGGATCGCTCTCGTGAGCTTATTGGGGCCTCATATTCTTCTCCATATGTTTGGGCCGCAAGGTCCTCGTGATCGCTTGTGGGCTTATTGGGCCGCATGGTCCGCGGAGGGGATTGTTGGGCCGAACATTCCTCGAGTGGGATCGTAGACAGCTCAGCCCACCTGGCTCAACTTTAAAGGAATAAGTTCACATACCGTCCCTCAACTTTACGTCGAGTTTGTTTGACATCACTAAACCCCAATACAGAAATCTTCATCCCTAAACTGTATAAAACCGTGCAATTTAGATCCCATAGCAGTATAGGTGCCTAATTTCGCTGACGTGACATCCTAGTCAACAAAAAGAATTTTAAAAAATATGGGGACCACATGTTAGCCTTTTCTTTTTTCTCTTTTTTTCCCAAACCTGGGTAGGAGAGGGAGAGAGAGAGGCGGCCGGCGAGCTAGGAGGGAGGGGGAGACGGCCAACAGGAGAGGGGGGAGAGAGACGGCCGACGAGCTAGGAGGAAGGGGGAGGTGGCTAGCAGGAGAGGAGGGAGAGAGGCGGTCAGCGAGCTGGGAGGAGAGGCGATGATGGTGGAGAATAGAGGGGTGGCGACGAGATTGCATCCATCCCTTCCCTCCTTCCTCTTCTTGCTAATCTATCGTCTCCTTCCTCTTCCTCCTGATCTGGCGGAGGACAAGATATGCTACAGCTACGTCGGTATGTCTTGACCACGCCACGACACTGTCAACCTCGCCGACACAGGGCTCCTAGAGATGAGGCACGAGCTAGACGAGGAGGGGCTTAACCTGCCAAGGACAATGCATGCATCGTTGTGCTCTCCTCCCGCTAGCGCCGCCTCCGACTCTCCGCCCCGCTCTTCCTTGCGCCGAAGTTCGAGGAGGCCCACGGCAAGCGCGACCCAGAGGTGGTGACGAGGCTCCTCATTGACAGCCACGACGCCATGCAGCACGCGCTCGACCGGGTCAGTGAGGCGTGCCATCGCATGGTCCACTGCTCGGAACATCCTCGTCACCGAATGCCCGCACATGGGAAGAGTGTGGAGAGGTGGGAAAGAAAGAGGAGAGGTGGAAGTCAAACTTACATATGAATCTCACATGTTTTTTTGCTGACTAGAATGCCACATCAACGAAACCAGACATCTATACTGCTAATGGGACCTAAATTGTATGATTTTGTATAGTTTAGGGATGAAGATTTCTGGTATTGGGTTTAGAGATGTCAAACAAACTCGACGTAAAGTTAAGAGACGACAAGTGAACTTATTCCAACTTAAAACCATTACCCTGTCACCATAGTAATCTGATCTCCAAAGCTTTGACACCAAAATCTAAATACCTGGTTAGCAATTAACAAACCGAATAGAGTACCAGATTCAGTATCATAATAGTTTAAATACCAGGATAATACCGTAGTCTGCACAGCAGATCGGATTTCAATCACCAGAGCAGCCAATGAGTAAACTTCGATGGGCAAGGGCAGTACAAATGCTCGACAAACAGAGATAAGCATCGAAAAGAGAAATGCTTGAGCATACACCAGACAGCTATGTATATATTGGGCATCAAAGTTTACTATCAGTAAACACGATTTTCTACTTCTTTTGGGACAACATAAAGTGGTTAAAAACACGGAATACATGTGGCATGAGCCATTTGCAATTTTGCACATATAACCTGAGGTGCCGCCACGGAATACATCTGGCTAGAGTCATTCGAAAAGACATGAGCCATTTGCAATTTTGCACATATAAACCCTGAGATGTCGCCTGCCAGCAGTAGACTATGGAATCAGTTCTTACTCCTCCTGCAGAGGATAATGTATCACAGCCTGCGTATAAACCAAGGACATCGTAGTAAATATCTGCCAAAAGATTAGTGAAACACTTGAGAAACTAAGGAGCATCAACAGGGAAAATTTACGAGAGCATATCAGCTGTTTTAATAGCCTGGCTGATAGTCCAAAGAAACATTGAAGTTTTGAATAGGCCAGAAGTCATGCCACAGACAATACTTGCATGATCAATAGGCCAAGTATGGACAGATACTGACAGATACAATACATATACACAGGTTTCAATCTGAACCCACACCAAATGCAACATCCTGGAAAGGGCACCATTTGGGAACCATCCATGATATCTCTTTTCTGATGGGCAGTTAGGAAAATCTTGGCTATCTGCACTTCTGCAGTTTTAAAACAGCAGCTCTGTGAGCAAATGAAGACATGCATCTATCTTAAAATACCATTCAGAATATTCCAGGGCTATGTGCACTATAAAAACCACAGTTATCCAATTCGAAAGTTTTAGTTGTGGAGTGTCCTAGTGTGGAACTTATGGTCTACAGGCAACATGTTTAAATGGATTGTACTGTACTGAGTACTGACATGATGGAACATGAATGAAAATGATGTCAGGTAGAATTATTAGGCCAGAACTTTTACATTTGGTGCTAGGCACACCACACTAATTACTAACAATCACAGGCATATGTTCCCAAGCCTCAGGCTTGTAAGTTCTGTTATAGCCTTATAGACACTGATTCATGGAACGGGTAAGGGTAGAAGACAGGGACAAAGGGAAGATCACTCTTGTCAGCACTCGGCCCCAGCCCCAAGGCTTGTCCCAATCACCAGGAGACTCTGATCAAGTTAATTCCCAAGATGGTCCCTTTATATATAGGGAGGACTAAATTGGCATCAAGGAACTAATCTCTAACTAATCTGATCTCTATCTCTTCTTTACTATAGATAATCTTCTAGCTCTATTTGAGTCTAACCAAACAGTAAGAGAACAACTACCATTTTTCTGGGCCAGTTTTACAAGCAGTACATTTTGCCCCATCACCTATAACTTAAATACTTAAAAATCATTCAACATAGTATACCAGCAAGAAGTCATCCTATCTTGACTAACTTTACAAAAGAATACCATAGTTACAACAGACATGACATGTAAATTTAACAGAAATATTAAACTGAGCATGCATTTAACTCTCAAGTGACATGATTGATGGAACTCATTGGAAGTTGAAACATCAATTGCAGCAAAATATATGCAACAAAATTTGTGAATTCTGTTATCTAACCGCTGTCAAGACCACCCAAAGCTCATTTAATCACATAAAACAAACATCACAAAAAACAATGAGGATCATAATGTTATAAACCGTATCTCATGAATAAGAATAGGCAGACTATAACATGCAAATTGAAGATGGTCAACTCCTGTAGTCCAGATATTCTAAAGCATTTTTTTGTAAAATAAAAAAAGATCCAACAGTGCCAACAACCAATGCACCGTATCTCATGAATAAGAATAGGCAGACTATACATGCAAATTGAGCACAATATGCAAATATCAAGCTGAGATGCCTAATTAATATCTTCAATGGGCCACTTACCCTGGAAAACTCAGCAGGAGGGACAATCTACTGTTTGTCCAACCAACCATTCGGCAACTCCTCCCATCTCTCAGCTTCTCACGCAATGCATGTCTAGCTGCAAAGACAGAACAACAAGCAGCAGTAAGTAGCAAAATATGATAAGCTAAAAGAACTGGAATAAATATGAAAATAGTAATTGATCAAGCCTTCAAGATAGTATAGCAATAACCTCAAGCTAATATTGAGTTGACTTTCTGTAGGCTGTGATATGTCATCAGTGAGCTCAATGCTATCTGCACTTTGTTTCCTATATGGATTTCATTAGTGATGGAGTTTTCAGGTCATGCGGTGGTCAACTGATTCTCTCGACCAAATATCAGGGCAGACCATGGCGCATTTTGTGGGTTTAACACCGACCTTAACCATATCAGCATAGAGCATCATCGCATTCAAGACATAGCCAAGCATGCACAGCCCACGAATCACGAGTGTGTAAGTGAATCTATCAGGCACCATACCAGAATCTCTCATACAAGAGAAGAAGTGACAGGCTTCGTTGTATTGACCATCTATATAGAGACCGTATATCAAGGTCATATATGTCACGCTGTTTGCAATTGAAGGGTTTTTCTCACACTTCTTCTGCCCTGAGTATTCCATGATGAATCTGACTGCATCTTGTACCCTATTTTCTCGGCACAGACCATCTACAAGAACCGACACAGTTATTGCGTTTGAATAAATGTCTTTCTCTTCCATCTCCTTCTGTAACCAAAAAGCAGCATCCATGTCACCATTCTTGGCATGGCCATGAATCAGAGCAGTGTATGTTACGACATTAGGTTCGACCCCTTTAGCTACCATCTCTGTGTATATAGCCATTGCTATTTCTATTTCCCCTTTCTTCGAGTGCCCATCTATCAAGGAGGAGTATGTCACCACATTGGGCTCAACTCCAACCTCGCCCATTCTTGTGCATGTCACGAGAGCTTCATCCAAATTTCCACTCTTGCAATACTCATCAATCAGCACATTGTAAGCAGCCGCATTCAGTGCAATACCAGATTGTTGCATTACTTCAAGAAACCTGGTGGCTACCTGCATTTGCCCACCATCACAGAGGCCTCTTACAACTATGCTGCAGGTGAACTCATCCGGGCGCAACCCTTTGCGAGTAATCTCCTGGAAAAATGCTAATGCTTCTTGTGCGTATCCAGACCTAAAAGCTCCATGGATCAAACTGTTGTACACAGGCACAGTTGGAGCAACCTCATACCTGGGCATGTCCAGAAATATATTCTTTGCTTCGGTTATCCTGTTCGCCTGACAGAGACCGTCAATTAGAGTGGTAAAGATCACATCATTTGGAACAAGACCACACTTCAGCAAGTCGTAATAAAACACAAGTGCATGCTTGATGTTGTCTCTCTTGAAGTGGCTGCTCATCAATGCATTGTATGTGTATAGATTAGGCCGCATCCCTGCTTCCTTCATCTCAAGGAAAAGCCCCTCAGCTTCACCTATACAGTCCTCCTCACAGAGTGCACATATCATTGTCGTATATGTGACCACATTTGGATCAATCCGACTAGCTGCCATCTGATTCCAGACCTCCCAAGCCTTCACCACATCGCCCTGATACCGGCACGCGTTGATGAGCGTGTTGTAAGTCACCACACTCGGCACCATCCCCCGACCAAGCATTTCGTCGAACAGCTCCCATACGCGGGCGAACATGTGCGCTTTAACAAGACCGTTGAGGATCGCGTTGCAAGCCGGCAATGCCGGCAGCTCCCGGAGGCGGCCGAAGACGGAGAGCGCCTCGTCGAGGAGCGCCATCTGGGAGAGCGCGATGACGAGCACGCCGAGCGCGGGGGCCGGCGACGCGGAGGTGGAGGCGAGCGCGGCGAAGGCGGCGCCGGCGCCGGCGCCGGGGCGCTGGCTTGGGGAGGAGGAGGCCCGGACGAGGTATTTCGTCAAACGGATGGCGTCCGCGAAGTCCCTGGATGCGGCGGAACCGTGCACGGCGGCGGCGAGGCAAGCGGCGGTGTCGCCGGCGGAGGTGGGGGGCGGGGCGGCCTGCAGCGCCGAGGCGGATGAGGAGGCGGAGAATCCGCGGGGGAGGAGGAAGCGCGGAGCGACGGGGCGGCGGCGGAAGGAGAGGAGGTGGCGCAGCGGTGGGGAGGGCGGCATAGGGTTAATTCGGGAGGGGAGGCCGCCGCACGCAAACGGCCCGGTGGCTCTACCGAAGATGCGGTGCGCTCCGATGACTCGGATCAGAAGGGCAAAACCTCAAAAGGCAAAACCTCATTAGTATTTGGTCAAACGGTCGTGATAGTGGGGAATGAGGGGGGTATTGTTGAAGTGTTGTGAGCATTTTGACTTTCTAATTAACTCTTAAATTTTATTTCAGGAAATTTTTTTATCCCCACTTACATGTAGCAAAAGCTCTAAAATCACTCTCAACTCATATGCATGTTCCTCACAAGATATTACTAGAGAATGTCGTCTGGTATTATGACCTAGCCGGTGGATCGCTTTCACCCTAACCATCGCTCGGCAGCCCATCTCCTCTTTCTGACCGTCTCATTCTGTCGGTATAGATGACGTCTCTACCCAGCCCCACCTTGCATGCAGACTCTATTTGCCTTCTCTCCAAGACATGCCTCCGTCCTCATTTACCTCCTCCCTAGGCACGATTTTCACCCTTGTCCACCTCTTACTAATCCAGATCAACTCATCTTATAGGTTCGCATGTTCTTCACTTTATTTCACATTCTTAACCGTCTCTATGCACGTAGTTACAACAAATAGGACATTCATCGCTGGAATATATGAGGTGAGATAAAAGAGTCAGTTAGACAGATAAAGGAAGTGACTTTTATTGGGATGGATCCCTAAATAGTTAAACAGTGATATAAGGATTTTTATTGGGGCCTCATTTGAATGAAGTTTAAGGCACTTTTGATTTATAGAAAAAATGTAAAAAAAAACTTGGAGGCTTTTAATCCTATAGAAAAATTACAAAAAATGTTTTTGAAACAAATGATTGAATTTCATCCATGAATGGATAATCCTATAGAAATTTTAAAGAAAAGTTTACAACAGCTCCAACCTTTTGAAAATTTTCTTTGAATCTATCTATCTCATCCGATTCCTATATTTTTTCTGCGGTCTATTCAAATGGCCACTCCTTTTATTTTTCATGTGTTTTGCAATTACCAGTACAGTATATATCATCATTGCCGATTGGAAAGCCTTATCCGTGTTAGTTCTCTAACCAGCACTAAACTTGCACTGATGTGTTCCCCCGAGCCAAAAAGAAATGGCCAACCTAAAGAATCAACTCGATTCTAAGAACAACGATATCACACATCAAGGTCCTTCCATGTCAAAACAAGCTATTCACATTGATTCAATTATTCAATAACCATCGTCAATAACACCAGAGCAACCACATCACATATCAAAATCCTTCCACCATTGCCATATTACACATTCAATGAATGAAGAACAGAAACACCAAATTGGAGTCACCGTTGTCACCGATCTCCTTCGTCATCATTGTCACCCTCGAGGTTGTTGTCGTCGCCACTACCTGCTATGGAACTGCTACAAGCCGTGCGAGAGGAGGACGCCGAGGCCATCGCCATTGTTTGTCATGGAATCGCTGACCTCTCAACGGCCGGAGTCGTCGCCGACCTCCCACTCGATTTGAACAAAGAGACAGAGAGAAAGGGGCGCGGGGATAGAGAGGGAGAGAGAGAGAGCGAAGAGGGAGGGGGAGGTGACGAGGATGAAAGCCCATAGCTGTCGCCTAGAGGGGGTGAATAGGCGATCCCGAAAATTTCTTCAATTGCAGCGGTTAAATTCAACAGGGCCCGGAACGTCCTGGCAAGAACCCCGGAATTTCCTAGCAGCTAATGTTGTCTGGAACTTCCAGTGTTCTTTTCAGAAACCTCTGGAGTTCTAGTACTTTGAGGACAACGTCTCAATTCTCAAGGAACCCCCAAGACTTGCCCAAGTGCAAGAGATGAAATAAATCAACAGGAAACAGAGAAACACAAGGGAAGACACAAATTATACACAAGTGAGACGAGATTTTTTTTCGAAGTTTGAATTAAAAGAATCCTACTCTCCGTTGAGGAACTCTGAAGAGCTGAGTCTCAATTAACCCTTTGCCTCACCAAGCAAAACCCTAAGAGGAAGTCTTCGGTTTTCAATACAACATCCCTAGGTACTTCACTAGGATTCAAGTGACCACAAAGATCCCTAACTTGAATCCTTGATGAACACCATGGATGAGAATTGCTCTACCAAGACAACTTCCAAAAGCTCAGCTTGGATTTTCACTCAATGTACCTCTTTTCCTTTGCGGAGGCGAGAAAGACCTTCACAAACTTTTCTGAACAATCCACACACTCTTGGATGCTCACGGGCGACACCTATCCGCCTAGGAGGTTGCCCTCCAAGAGTAACAAGCACAAAAAAATATCCCACGAAGATCTTCAAGTGCTCAAGTAATCCTACCCCTCTCAACATTTCTAATCCTCACCACCACCCTCAATTCTCACTCTATCTCTCTTGGGAAACTCAAGAACAAGGTGGAAGGAGCAAGAACACCATGGGAGAAGCTAGGAGACAGAAAACGAAAGTTGAATTGCCAAAATTGAGCTGTAGGAGGTGTAGTGAATACATAGGCTTGCAATGGCGTCGTATAGCCGTTACTCACATTTTAAATTGGAAAGGTGCCAAGAGGTTCCGGGCTAGGGTGCCAGGAACTTCCGGCCAACACTTAGAAAAACAGGCTAAAACATGGCGCCAGGAGGTTTCGGGCCAAGTGCCAGGAACTTCTGGCCCACCCTTGCCGTTTGACCCCAAGCCCATGCAAGTGTTGTGCAAATGCATCTTTGTTCTATGAAATTTGACTTTAAACACTTGTAGCATCTCAGGCAATCATTGAGAACCCCTCTTTATAGTACGGTTTTCGTATATTCAAGATCAAAAATACAAAGAGAAATTAAAATAAATCTTCGAGTCCTCTTGCCGCTTTGCATTTGATGTTGGGGGGTCTCCAAGCACACCTAAGCATCTTGGGACTAATTATCTGCACTTATCTCAATAAGATAATTAGTCCCTTAACCATTTTGTTATTAATCACCAAAATCCACTTAGAAGGCTAGATGCACTTTCAAATGAGGAGGTGCGGCAACTGAGCAGCGGAGGTAGGGAGAGCTAGCGCATGGAACGGAGAGATTGAGAGAGAAAGAGAGAGAGAGAGCCGGATGGAGAGGAGAAATTGACAAAGCATGCGGAAGGATAGACAGATAGCTTTGCACTGTTTTGCACTAGAGACGGGGTCGGACGACCTAAAAATTTTTCTTCTGTCAGCTCGATGCCTCGTCGGCTCGGCTCATTCTCATAAGTGATGGTTTATTAGAAAAACATGCACATTTGTCCCACATATCCTTGTTGATTTTTAAATAAACCATGTTAATATTACTAGTGTCGGTTTTTTTAATGAAACACTGATAGTGGTATCAGGTCCGGTTCTTTCATGTAGAGGGTGCAGACCATGTGGGTGGACGGGAAACTCTTATCGTTTTTCTCAATTGGCACTGATATAGCAGTATGATTATACTGGTTTGTAGCAGTGAATCATCAATTATGCACTTATATTTCTATCAAAATTTAGTGTTTTTTATTTTTTTTGTCAATCAAGGAGCCCTAAAATGGATTTTAATTTCCATAAATGTGTTCCAAAGAAGTCCTGAAGCCAACGATTTTCCTTTTTTTTAAAAAAACCTCTTGTATGAAATGTGGAAAAATATTTTCATATGGACCGAAATTTGTTGTGTGAAATTCCTGCATGTTCGTCAGTAGTACTGTAACTAATTGACGTTCTAGGCGCTGCTATTTCACGCCGAATTCAACAACAATATACTAGCAAGAACGAACCGAGTAAAACTGGCTGGAGTTTTTCCATTTGCTTGGCCGCCACTGCCGCTCTGCGACGGCAGGTCGGCCGACCAAACCTTTCTCTGCTGTGGAACAACTCTCAGCTCAACACTAATCTCTGTACTCCTTTCGTCTCAGACGCGTAACTCCAAAATCGCATACCAAACAGCACGACGTACGACGGCCAAATCAAGTTCTCTTTTGCAACACAACAAATTTTGGTATCCTAATCAGGCACTTGAATTGACCAGCATGCAGCAGCGTGCGTGATTAATTTGGACGGGAATGTGCCGACAGGCTAGAGATAGAGCTAGACCTGATGATCAGCCGATCAACACATAAATCGTTCGTTTCTTGCATCCACGTTTATAGTAGTACGTTTTTTTGGCGTCCCTGCTGCATAAACAAACACAGAGATAGATGGATGGAGTTGACCTCTGACGACGCTTTCAGGCGCGCAGAATTTCAACATCATCGATCCAATCATGCAGACTCGATCACAGACGACAGATTGACTGCAGGCTCGCGCATCGTATGAATGATAAAAGATATGTTGACTTTACGATGGCGAAGAACCCTTAATTTGGACGGTTGCAATAGCTAACTCGGCCTAACCATTAGCCAACGGCAAAAACAAGTCAAGGGTGGGTGTAAACTAAATTAACCTCTGTTAAAGGTTTTTTTTTGTGATGATCATAGCCTGACAGCTCTGAACAAGAATCAAACTATGACATGGATGGGTCACTTGATCACTTGGACTAAGCATACTTAATTAGGAGACTGTAACTTGGTTCTGTGACTTAATTAGTCTTTTGAGACTGCAGCTTTCCTGAAACTACAAAGCCTACAGTGGCTGCAGGGAAGCAGGGGGGGTCTTGGAAGTTGACCGGAAAAAAAACCATTGGCATGCATGTGTGTATGTGTGAGTTATCTCAGCTCTCAAAACGAAGTGTTACTGTTCGATCTCGGGAAGCTCTAATACTACATCTTCAGTTATGGCTCGGACACGCATAAATGTGCTTTATTTCATCCCATCTCTCGGTGATGTTCCTGCAGCTATAGCAAAGAGCCCCTCTTTTTACAAGTTAGCTTTCCAGTCCCAGCTGGCAACTGCTGATTTGATCAATGTAATGGCCTGAAAAATAGTTAACATCCACCTCCGTAACAATCTATATCATCAAACCAGCACATCTAATTAAACCTTGGAGTAGTGTTTGAACAAGTCGATCCATTTTTTCAACCGTGAAATATTTCCAAAGCACACAGGGGAGAAGGTGATCTTGAGGTATGAATGTAGGATAGATTTTTCATACTATGAATATGGTGTTTTCTAAGTGCTACCATCGATCAGATAACTTTTATTTTACATGCCTCTTATTCGAAATGGAATTTAATTGACATGTGAAGCCTCCATGCATATCTATAAAGCCCTAGCTTCCATCCTTTTTCATCTGCATGTATGTGTGTTGCATGTAACACACACATACACATGTACATATATGTACACACATATATATAAATATGCATACATACATACATGTATGTATGTATGTATATGTATGTATATATACACATATATAAATATACATATAACTATATGGACACACACACAATCTCTTCCCGTTCAATAAATTGCTCTCCCACAGCTCTATAATTTAGACCCTTGAACCATGGAACAATACTTTAAAAAGATACACACATATAGTGATATAGAGTAGGATCTTAACACGAGCTAGAGTGCCCTTCTCCAGGTCAATAATGTATTTTTTTAAAAAAAATGTATTTTTTGTGATAATTTTTTTGAAATACTAGGAAAAAATTATCACAGAAAAATGCATTTTTCTATGATAATTCTTTTTTGTCAAGTATTTATGACGATTCACCTACGTACGGGAATATATTTTCTGACGGTTTCTCGCCCTCAATAAAGCTCCAAAGTCTGGTAGTGGTAGTTCTAAATATTGTGTGATCAAACTTTGAGATCTTAACGGCAAAGATTCTAGGCATCAAAAAGAAAAGGGATAATTGCTTATTTGACCCCGTTTTGAAGTGTAACTACCAATTTGACCCTATTTTTTTTACTTTGCTTATTTGCCCCTACTTTCCAAAAACGAACTTCCCGTCTGACCCTGTTTCCATTATGCCGTTAAGGTTTGATTTAAAAAAAAGTAAGAAATGTAATTAAAAATCGTAATACCCAAACTACCCCCGAAAACCCTATCCATCCCTAACCCTATCCACTTCTCTGTCTGTCTCTCTCTCTCGTGCCGACGAGTTGCGGCGCTGGCGTTCGGTGTCGGCGGCGGCGGCGGTGTGTGGTGGAGCTGCGGCGGCGGTGGCGGCGGGAAGCGCGGGCGGGGATCCGCACCGGCGCCCGCTCGCGGCGGCGGTGCGTGGTGGAGCTGCGGCGGCGGCAGCAGCTCATGGAGGTAGGGGGTGGTGGCGGCGGCGGGAAGCGCGCGGCGGGGATCCGCACCGACGCCCGCTCGCGGCGGCGGTGCGTGGTGGAGCTGCGGCGGGGGTGGCGGCTCATGGAGGTAGGGGGTGACGGCGGCGGCGAGAAGCGAGCGGCAGGGATCTGCGCTGGCGCCCGCTCGCTCGCAGCGACGGCGGCTCGTGGAGGTAGGGGTGGGCAAAGGGAAGGAGCCGCGGCGGAGGGAAGCGGCCAGAGGGATCCGCGCCGGCGTCGGCTCGCAAGGGAAGGGGGCGGCGGCGGCGGTGGCAGCGAGCCTCTTCGACGGTGGCCACGGTTCCCCTGCGACGGCGCACGGAGGCTGGAGAGAGGGAGCAGCGGGCGGCGGTGAGCTAGGTTGTGGTCCTCTCGCCGCCGCCGTTGGATTTGGAGAGAAGAGAGAAGAGAAGGGAGAGAGAAGAGAGAACTGACAGGTGGGTCCCACGTGTAATAGGGTTAAATGAGCAAGGGTAGAAGGGATATTTTGTGCTCCAGTTAACACCGTTATATGCCATTAACAGAATAGGGTCAGATCGAATCTTCAATTTTGAAAAGAAGGGTCAAATGAGCAAAGTTGATAAAAGGGGGTCAAATTGGTATTTTGCGTTCAAAACGGGGTCAAATAAGCAATTATCCCAAAAGAAAAGGCACAGAGAAGCTAGTAGGTTCCCTATATAGTCTCCACACTTGACAAGCTGACTTGATCAGCTCCTAGGTTCTACAAACAATTGACGACGCATGTAGAGAAGGCCGGCGAAGTGGGTTTATCTATCCACGTGCCTAACATCAAGTAGAATTAACTTATGTTATCATCATATTTTGCGTCCTATTAATTAGAGGGGAACGGCGATGGGAGATAGTAGGGAGTGATAGTCTGATAGATGTACATGATCAAAAAGAAAGGAAGGAGAAGGGTGGTGACACCCCAGTTGGCTTTCAATTTCATGTCAATAACACACTAATATATACTGTTTCTCAACTAAAAATGGTTAGAGAGGATGGGAACTAGTCTCAAAATATTCTAACATATATTTCTTGATTTAAAACTAGTAAAGATTCTAGATTAGAAGGGAATGGTCATATAGAGAATAAATGCTATGCTAGTCAAGAAAGATTTGTTGTCCGGACATAGGTGGGCTCATAAAAAGACCCCATGTCTTGAGGTTTAAATTCGATCTCCATTAGTTCTACATGTGAAAATCCCGTGACTTGTGATCATGCATTCACCTAGCAGAGGGTTGAATTTTTTTTTCTGTTATTTGTTACTAATCTCTATTTTTTTTAATGATTGCGAACCTTTGGAGATTAGATTCCTCGAAATACCAAGTATCTCTAATGGTTTGCTTAATCGTGAGAAGTTATGTTTGAACTTGAAAATCATATTTTTCTGGTCGAAAGATATATATGTTTTTTTAATAATAAAAATGGCTTACCTCTTTGAGGCTTCCTCCGACAAACACACATCCAAGGATGATATACATGTGACACATTTGATGTTGTTTTGGTATTTATGCAAGTTTATACGCTAAGCAAAATTTCCTACTCCCTCCGTTTCATATTATAAGTCGTTTGAATTTATTTTAGTGAAACATTTTTAAGTTTTATCAAGTTTATAGAAAAATATACTAACATTAATTTTAATACAAAACAAACATATTATCAAAAATATATTCAATATTAAATTTAATGAAACTAATTTAATATTACTGATATTATTTTTTTTATAAATTTGATCAAATCTAAAAATTTTGATTAAGAAAAAAAGTTAAACGATATATAATATAAAACGAACGGAGTAACATATTACCATTGACAACTTAAATAGAGTCAAAGCTAGTCCAACCCCATCTGTTTATCCACTTTGATCCTTTTGATAGTCCAAGAGACAATTTACAAATCAACTGCACAGACACTTGCTGGAGGCTGGAGCTAGCAACAAACAGCCGTGGCATATCAGCCACATAATTCTTTGCTTTGCTTTCTCTCTGATCACCGAGTGAGAGCGAAGTAAATGGTTGATTAGTCGCAACCATGTCACTGCTCAGAAGCTCATCCATTCCATCCATCCTACTACCTCTCCTACTAATGGAATATGGATGGATTAGTAAAACCAATAGGCAGCCCCCGTTATAAATAGCCGGCGACACCAACTCCGTGTAGCTCTCTCTCCTCTCGCCACCGTCCTTGTCTTCTCCCGGTTTCTCCTAACCCTAGCTGAGGCTAGCTGATTCGCGAACCCTAGCGAGAGATGCAGCCCACGACGCGGGAAATGCAAGCCATGGCTGCGGCGGCGGCAGCGGCGGCAGGCCAGATCTCCCTGGACGACCTCCGCAACGGCGCCGACGCCGGGGCCGCAGCCAATGCCGCCGCCGCCGGCGGCGTCCACGACGACTTCCTCGACCAGATGCTCAGCAGCCTGCCGCCCTCGGCGTGGCCCGACCTCGCCGGCGGGAAGGCGGCCGAGGACGACGCCGAGGGGATGCACCAGCAGCAGCAGCAGTTTGGGGGGCCGTACGACGAATCGGCGATGCTGGCGTCGCGGCTCCGGCAGCACCAGATCAGCGGCGGCGGAGGAGGAGGCGGCGGTGGTGGTGGCGCGGCGGCGGTGAAGCAGATGGTGATGCAGCAGCTCGCCGATCTGAGGCAGGGACACCACATGATGCTCCAGGGCTTGGGGGGACGCTCGCCCGCGGGGGGCGGCGGCGGCGACGGGGGCCTTCTCCTCCCGCTCACCCTCGGCAGCGGCGGATCGGGCGGCGACGTGCAGGCGTTGCTCAAGGCCGCCGCAGCCAATTCCGCCGTACTGATCCATCCATCCATCCCCCCTTTGCTCGCATCCACCTGCTACCTTTTCTTCTTCAACTTTCAAGAATCAAGAATCTTTCTTTCTTTTGGCCCAAAATATAAGTCCCGTGTTTTGATTCGCTCCTTATTATTGTTCCAGGGAGGAGACGCCGGCGGCGTCTACGGCGGCGGCTTCGCCGGCACGCTCCATCAACAGCAGCAACATTTCCAGCCACATCCACAGGTTCGCTCGCTGACATATCACATGGCTCGCCTGAAAACTCTCAAGCACACACCACAAAATTCCCTGACTGGCGTGCTTGCTGCTTACAGACCGCGCCGACGATGCCGACGCAGAGCTTCGGCGGCGGCGGAGGAGGAGGAGGAGGAGGTGGTGGTGGCGCCTCAGGCGGCGGCGCGGCGCAGCCGCNCCGCAGGCCGGCGGAGGCGCGCCGGCGCCGCCGCGGCAGCGGGTGCGGGCGCGGCGAGGCCAGGCCACCGACCCGCACAGCATCGCCGAGCGGGTAAGCGAAGCCAACAAGATGACGCTAGCTAGCTAGCTCCCCCGTCACTAGCACAGTACTACGCCGAAACTAAAAAAAATTTATTTTGTCCGGCAATTAGTCGGGAGAACAAAACCACGGGAGCAGTTGCCGCTAATCGGCGCCCGTGTGCGCTTGTTTTTTTGCTCGGTTTGGATCGGATTCCGGCCGGCCGGCTCCCCAACTACCAGTATTATTCCTTTGTCTGCTTCTCCAACCTACTATTCTTCTCCTCCCTTGTTCTTATGCGAGATTTCACTAGCTCCTATCACTTCCATTCTTGTAGATTATCACTAGCTCCTAACTCTTTCGTTGTTCTAGATTAGTGTTCGAAAGATATCTAATTTTTTTATCGATGTTATGCAGCTTCGGAGGGAGAGGATCGCCGAGAGGATGAAGGCCCTGCAAGAACTGGTTCCCAACGCCAACAAGGTGAGCAAGCTAATCAGAACCAAAGATTGAATTAAACGGCTAGGGTTTTGGCTTTGTGGGAGGAAATGGGGGATCGAGCTAGCAATCTCTCAATCAGACCGTGGGGTGTGGGTTGCTTATTTTGTTAGTGTTAGGGTTCAATGCCGGATTGCCGGGGATGGATGGATTAAAAACTTAATTAAAAAATAGTGGAGGCAGCCATGAACATCAGTGGAGAAATTCAACAAAAAATAAAGTTGGGAGTCGTCCTCGTTTACCCGCACGCTTGCGCGCACGATGGATGTCGTCGTACTTGACCACCGCGCGCCGTGCTGTCTCGGCAGCCGCGCGCGGATGCTTTGCTTGCTTTCTTCTTCCTAGAATTCCTGCCCTTTGTCGCGCGCGCGGGCGGCGCCCGTTCCGAGAGCGCGCCATGGCGCGCCACGGCCGGACCGCTTTCTTTTCAGTTCCCCATTGAGATTAACCTCTTCGTGAATTGCTCATCTCAAGTGTGTGTACCTTGTGTGTGTTTTTCTTGGAGTTGCTGCAGACGGACAAGGCGTCGATGCTGGACGAGATCATCGACTACGTCAAGTTCCTACAGCTCCAAGTCAAGGCAAGCACGTACTAATAATACATGTGTAGTATCTACGAGTGATGCAATGGAGTTTTCAGTTTGAGATACTGACGTGTGTATTTTTGCTCTACAGGTTTTGAGCATGAGCCGGTTGGGTGGCGCCGCTGCCGTCGCGCCGCTCGTGGCCGACATGTCCTCGGAGGTAACCCTCGTCCTCCGCTAGCTCTCTCTCGGTCTCTCCAACATGGCAGCAGCAGCAGCAGCTGGCTTTCTCTCCTCCTCCTCGTCCTCCTCCGCTCGCTTTCTCTTTCTAGCTTTTCCGGCACTCGAAAGAATCACCAGGATGTGAACGAACTTTTCAGTGCCACGGCTGATGGCTACTGCCACGCACAGTGGCTCGCGTGCCACGGGCGAAATGCCGCAACTGCCCCTCGTGCCCGTAGTGCCACTGCTGCTGGCATGGCAGCTGCAGCTAGCTGCATGCGTCTCTGACGACGACGACGACGAGTCGACGACTCGGTACTGACGTGTGGGGCCGTGGTCGTGTGTTGTGCGCGTGCAGGGGCGAGGCGGCGGCGCGGCGAACGGCGGAGCACCGGCGGCTGCGGCGGGGAGCGACAGCCTGACGGTGACGGAGCAGCAGGTGGCCAAGCTGATGGAGGAAGACATGGGCACCGCCATGCAGTACCTGCAGGGGAAGGGCCTCTGCCTCATGCCCATCTCCCTCGCGTCCGCCATCTCCTCGGCGACGTGCCATCTCCGGCCCCCGGTGGTCGCCGCCGCCGCGCAGCAATTCCCGGCCGGGCTCGGCGCCGCCGCGGCGCACCACCACCAACTGAGCGCCGCGGCGGCGGCCATGCGCGGCCACCTGCCCGGCCTGAACGCCGACGGCTCCGTGCCGGCCTCGCCGAGCATGTCGGTGCTCACGGCGCAGTCGGCCATGGCCAACGGCGGAGGGGGCGCCGACGGCGAGGGGTCGCAGCCCAAGGACGCCGCCTCCGTCTCCAAGCCGTGAACCGGGGCCGTACGTAACTAACGGCGAAACCCTCGACGGCGTCAGGGTCAACGGAGTCAGCGGATGGTCTTGCTACTTCGCTCGCTTCCACGGCCCGCATCTGCAGGGAAACGGTGGGCTCCCACGGGTGGGCCCACGCACTCTCCTGAGGGCCCACGGGCCTATGGCCCACCTGCGGCTGCAGCGACGGGGCTTCTCCTTTTTCTTTTTCTTTTCTATTTCTTCTTAGTGTTACCATTATTTCCTTATCTTTCTTTCTGTTAAATATTTATTAGCTTGTTGTTTAATTTAAGTACATAGTAATCCAGGTCTGGTTCTTCTGGCTTTGTACCAGCTTTAGCCTTTCTTTCCTCTCCATCTGCATCAACTTTTCCTCTCTCCTCTTCCTTTTCTCCCTGCTTTGCTTGGCGCAACTTTTCGTTTAGTTTACACACAAGTTTGTCCTTTGCGGTTGGAAGGGAATTTGGTCTCCTTGCTTTAGTTGCTAACCTAGTGTCATTCAAATTTTTATTCCCGAATATGTTTTTAATGCATCCCGTTCTTGGTACTCTTCACTTCTTTTAGTTCTTTTCTGTTATAATTTATATTTGCTCCTTTTAAAAGAATATATATTGCTCCCATTTTGGAGTTGTTTGGTTTCACCAAGAAGAAAAATAGTTGTGTGCTCGTGATTACAGAGACTACAATATCCGTTCCATTATATTTTGAGTTTGTATGAAGTCAATTTTATCTGAGTTTAAATCAGCTGATACGATAACGTAGCAACATTTTCAACATAATACAAATACATCATAAAAAATATATGATGAATTTAATGAAACTAATATATATATATATATATATATATATATATTAACCATGTGCCATGTGGTTCAAATCGATCTCGATGAAGATGAGCACCGGATAGACATCCAACCGAAAGTGGGATCCAAATGTTCATAACCATGCAAGGATGGCTACCTTCGTTTATGAAAAGGATAACAAGATGTTCATACATCACCATATTCCCCTCCGATCATATCCAAACTAGATGCAACACCTCTTCCGATATTTTTTCCCCTTTTTCTGGAAGATTTGTACGTCTTGCACGATATAAATTGCATGCATATATACACGCTTCTCGCGTTGACGTACGTTTTCTGATAAAATATCTTTTGCATACGTGTTGACCTAACGACCTTGCAACCTCTTGCTGCCAGTTTTGCTTTGCCTGCATGCGCACCACACATAAACTGCTTCATGTGCCCCAGCTGCTTTCTACTACTCGTACGTTGAAATTTAACAGGTCAAAACATTAACAAGAACCAGGCAGCTAAAGCCCCTACCGACCGACGACCGACCGAGACGTGTGGTCGGTCCAAACGGCTGCTAGAACAGAGGTCAATCATAAGTTCACAGTATCACGTAGAAGCTAGCAGATGTACGTATCTGGTACGCACAAGTACTGCAATTTGATCTGGTGCACAATGACAGGTTACTACTCCCTTCGTTTGTTTGACTTTTTTCTTAAACAAACCTTTTTAAGTTTAATTAACTTTGTAGCAAAAAAAAAATATATAGTAATATTTTCAATACAAAACAAACATCGTATCAAATATATTTAATGTTAAATTTAATAAAACTAATTTAGTGTCATAAATGTTGCTAATTTTTTGACTAAGAAAAAAATAAAACAATTTATAGTATGAAATGGAGGGAGTACTAAAAATGTCCTACCCGATTAGTAAAAAAATAATCTGATAAATTGAAATATTTATATGGAAGATGCACACAGCAAATACACCACATCATTATACATCCACACACTAGGAGAAGATACATGAAAAAAATTTAGAGAGGCTAAATTAGCATAACTTGGAAGAGCTGCAGCATCCCAAGCTGTTATCCATGGCGTGAAATTATGAATGGGGCTCCATGGATCCGGAGTGGGTAGGGGAGGTCGAGCCCCTGGCACGCGCGGCTGCATGTGCCCCGTAACAAAGGGACTGGTCACATGGTAAGAAATTTTAGCCTCACTAAATTCCTATTAAAAATGTATTAATGAGGGTATCTGTTTAGTTTATAGCATAACTATAGCTAATCATCAATACAACCCCGCATATGAAAGACTCACATTCTAGATCTATCTTGTTTAAGTTGTGGTTAATATTTTACTACCCATAGTCACAAACTTTTTGTAGCAACCAGCTATCAACCAGCGTCATACGTATCCCCAAGCCAATTAGAAATTAGGGGTTGTTCACTTTGTTGTTAAAATAAACCCTATCAAGTTTTGGCTCCTAATCTAAACATTGCTAGAATTAGCCTACTATTAAAGTTTGATAATTGTAAAGTCTTCCTATCACAAAAACCTGACAAAGGTAAAAACTAAACACAACTTATACTTCTCAACCTTATCAAATATTATCTCATTTTCATATTATAAGTCATTTTGAATTTTTTCTTAGTCAAACCTTTGTAAGTTTGATCAAATTTCTAGAAAAATATAACAATATTTTGAACACAAAACAAATGTATTATCAAAATATATTAAATATTGGTTTTAATGAAATTAATTTTGTGTTGTAAATATTGTTAAATTTTTCTATAAATATGATCAAACTTAAAAAATTTGACTAGAAAAAAGTCAAAATGATTTATAATATAAAACAAAAAAAATATTTGATAATGTCATAATTTGACGCTATAAAAAATGGTAAAATTGATTTAGGCATCAAAATAAACAACTCCTTGCCACTCATTTGTACCAGAATCAGACAAAGATACTACCGCGGATATGATCTTATCTACCTCACCATTCACTTATAAAAACTTTGGGTAGCTACCTAGAATCTCTACTCCAGATTGCTGAAGTTGAAAACTTTGGCACACGCACTACTACTCCCAAGTCCCAAAGTTAGTTCCCAGCTGGGACATCAGTAAGCTTTGCTTGCTCTTGCCATCCTCGTCGTCGTGCTCGCATGCTTGGGGCCCCGTACGTTGACTGTGCCACCATTGCCACCGGAGGAGAGGCGCGTGCAGAAGATCTCTCATGTGTCACCGGCCAAAGCCGCCATTGCCATGTCAAAGCCCCTAATTATTACACCATGGAGTGCGAGGGAAGTCAGTGATCGATGATGCCAGCTGCTAGTGGGTGTTGAGTAGCCAGTACTCAGCCGCGACCTGTCGATCCATCGATCGATAGATACGCAGCTTTTAGCTAGGTAATTAACCCCGCGGCGATCGACAACGACATAGATGAGCATGCAATCAGTGATGGTGATTAGTACTAATAGTCTAATACAGTACTGATATATACAGTATATACTCACCTACTGAAGCGGTTGACTCCAGTAACAATGCACGCGTGCAATGTAAAAGTTTGGTTATATACAAGTCCCAAGTCAACCCGGCCGACAGGTAATGCGCATTACTGATTTGTTTATCTGATCTACACTCTTATTAACGGTGACGTCGATGATCAAGCAAGTGATATCAATCTCATTGCAATTTTTATTGCTGAAAGCCTGAAATTGTGTCTATGCATGCTCGCAAAAGAAGAAAAAAAATGCATTCTTTCTCCTGCGAGATCAGCAGCGAGCAGCGGAGTCCTCACGCGAGCTGACACTTGGACCAGCACCACCAGCAGCTCGAGCAGCAGGGGTGGGTTGGTGGCGAAGGCAGGACGGGGTTCACAGTTCATAGTTCACACCGGTGTCGATCGTCTCTGCTGTATCTACCTAATCGATCTCCTGTCAGCTGGTTCTGATCGATGAGATCATCGTGGTTGATGATGGTCTCTCCATTAAAAAAAACAATGAACAAAAGGTCAATTTTGACTTGCCTTGTCCTACTAGCCAGCTGTTTAGGTTGACTAATTACGTGAGTTGATTAACTAATTAAACGACATGGTTAACTATTTTAAGTGGGCCTAAGCCAGCTAGTGTAGCTAGATAGAAGTATAGTATTAGCCCGATTGTATAATTATTAGGCATGCGAGCTGTTGACGGCTACCTATAGAGTCGAGCTACACGACAAAGAGAGTACAGTCAGCTTGCAACACTGTTGTTTGCATGCGTGCTTAGCGTCGGAGTAGCGGTCTGTCCGCTAGACGTATTTCCTTTTCAAATGGGTAGGACCGACCTAAGTTTTTTTTTTTTTTGAAAACAAACCACCGAGGCTAAGGTCTCAGTAGAGATTGTATTGATAAACAACTGCGAGTACAAGCAGTTTTAAAGGAAAGCCCCTTGAAGATGGGCAAATAACCTTAACATCCTGAAAATTGCAAAGAAGGACTTCTAGAAAAATAAAAAAAGCAATCGGGTCCTTCATTGCTCTGCCTGGATGACAACCAGAGCTATGGCAACGACGGTGGCTTGAGGAAGGCCATGAGTAGCTACAGAAGAACGCCATGAAGAAAACCCAAACGAGGCCTCCATGCTTGGAGGTTGAGGCTTCTTTAGCGACACAGTGAGACCTCAGCTGCTCCATGAAAATCCATCGGCGATGACAAAGAAGGACAACATCCTTGACTCGCTGAAGGTGAAGACGACGGCCAGCGCAACCTGCTGCGGTGTAGATCTGCTGCACTTTCAGTTGAGAACGTCGTGGGCAAACTCGGAGCCCAAGCCACAAAAGGGCATTGCCGGAATCCAAGGCTTGATATCGAGACAAGAGAACACGACGTCGACAAACTCTTGCAATGTACAGGAACCAAAAGAATAAAGGAAAAAGAGGGATAAACCATACTATGAGATATACCCGACTACCTGGGCCCTCCTCCACCAACGTCGCCGGCGACCGAAGCTGTTGAAGTTGATGTGGAAGGGGGTCAGACGGAGCGGCAGCGAGCGTCTTCTTTTTCGCCTGAAAGAGCTCTTATTGACAGAAAGAGAAAAAGAATCCCTCCCAGTAGCACTCTCAGACCGACCTAAGTTTCCCCGCTTTTTCGACGGATGAGAGAATGCGTACACTGCAACGGGCCGGCCTCCATGCCACGGCCACGCACTTACGCATGTGCGACGCCCACCCTGTCCTGCCCGCTTGGTTGATTCCATCGCGTCACCTGAAGGCAACCGAGCAAGTAACCACCGCGACAACGATTGCGTTTCGAAATGGGTGATCAGCCACACGTGAAACTTTCATGAGAAACATAATTAGCGTATGATTAATTAAATATTAGTTATTAAAGATTTGGAAAACAAATTTATTTGATTTTTTAAATCTACTTCTATATGGAAAGTTTTGACATGAAAACCATTTAGCAATTTAAGAAATGTGCTAACGGAAATTGAGAAAGTCAAATCATAGTTTTCTGGCTCCGCGAACAGCACCATCCGCAATTCCGCCGTCTTGGCTAGCTGGCTCTCCTCGCTGTGATGGTAGAGTCAGGGGGATCACGTGTAGGAGCGGCGAAACCGAGAGACACGTTAGAGCAAGTTTAGAGCAAGTACTATAAGATTCTAAGCATAAGCCCCAAAGTGTCATGTATGCTTAAATGATGATGTGGAGGAGAGAAGAGAAGAAAGAGAGAAGGAACTACCCCTCATGCAAGAGACAACCTCCACACAAACTCTAAGAAACAAAAGAAAAAGAGGGGTTGATTGGTGACAAGTGTATTGAGGCTAGTGTATTAGAGAAAGTTCTATAAGAGCAGGTACAATAAGATAGTTAAGTCGGCTCCAAAATTTCTCACATCATCCTAATCATAGATTAAGGAAGGATAATTGAAGAGAGAGAAACGAGCAAGCGTTTAATCTGGCACCGGGCAGTAGCGCACCCTCCCACACCATATCGCTCGCATGCAGCCCGTGAAGGCGATTAAAAACGTGTTATGTGGGTCCCACAAGGAACCGACCTGATCCCCTCCTCCCTTCGGCTCTCATCGCATCTCATCCAACTACCGCATCGGCGCCGACGCTCGCGTTCCTCTCCTTCTTCCGCCCTACGCGCGAAATCGCCGGCGATGCCTTGTGTTCCTCTTCCACTTCCACACGTGCATTAGCGCCGCCGTGCGCCAGCCCTCCATGTTGCCTCTCTCCCACCGCACCACTGCATGCTAGCCCTCCACGTTGCCACACACAAGTAGCTTTTTTACTTTGTCCACTTTGTGAATCATTTGAAATTGTGTGCATCCTTGCCCCCAAGCAATAGAATTGTTGTCGTTTGGACTATTTATTTTATTTTAAAATAAGAGAATGGTAGGGTATAGGATAGATCGGATTGTCTATTTCCAACATCTATACTCCAAGCATTTCCTTTTAACTTTCTTGTTTGAGCATCTTGATTTATCCAAGTCTATATTTCAGGTTGATGTTATGTCCTAGATGCTAATTTGGGTTGTATTATTTGCAAGTATGCATTCGTAAATGTTGATTTTGTAAGTTATGGACTGAACTAAATTCTTAGGAATTCATCACTTCTTCCAACAAGCTTGTAGTTTTAGAATTGGATTATCATATATAATGGCGACTTGGATTATCATAGTGTGTCATAATTGCAAGAATTTGTCCTACATTTGAACTGTAGCTGTGTAGATCATGGCACTCTTTCAAACAAAGTTATTGCTATGTGACACAATAAAGTTATTAATTTCACAAATACCTTACTGGAATTAGCATAACAGTACTACTACCATCACAATAAAAAATGACCAAGATATTAGCTTCCTGAAATTAGAAGTATACTTGTATTAGTTACTTGTTTTTGTTTATTGTTACATCTATAATTTTATATTCTGCTCAATTCTTCGCTACAGAGATGACAGTCAGAGTGGGTGATGGCAATAGAGCAAGACGGCAGTTGGTCAACAGAGAACAAAAACTTTTATCTCATTTTAGTTATCCTTTTGTTAAATGTGATGTCAGTATTCCTGAAAAATTGCCTAGTGTTGCTTTTTAGTCTTTAATTAGATCAAGAACTTTAATATAAGTGTGGCTTGTTTTCAGTATTCCTTTCGTTAAATGTCATGACTTTTGAATCTCTGTGACTGTTTGGTTTATTGTCTGAAACCATGTTCCTGAGTTGGTATAGATCATGTTGTGTGCATTTCTGGTGCACCAAAATAGCCACAAAGATAGAGGTTAGTACTGGTCATAACAGCTGATATATCCACACAAGTATTTAATGTTTTTTATGTTTTAACCAATGCAACTTATAGCTAACTTGTAGCTAGCTTGTTGTATGAGTTGGCTCTTAAGTTAGCTCTACATGACATGACAAAATTCTGGAGCTAGCTGCTAGCTGCACTATTGACCTTGCTCTAAGAGAGGTGGATGCCACCTCTAATCTTGTCCACATCATCAACTCATAAGGTAACATGTACAATACATTACGCATATAATAACTCTAATTACATTAGCCCCAATACTTGTTTGCCCAATCTACTCTTTCTCTCTCTCCATTTGTCTTGAATTTCGTGTAGGGGTTGTCTCTTGCATGAGGGATGACTCTTGTCTCTCTCATCTCTTCTCTTCTCCACCTCACCATTTATGCCTATGTGACATATAGAGGATTGTGTTTGGATGCTATAGTACTTGCTCTTAGATGCAATGCATTTATATAAGTACTTTTAATTTGATGGATAGATGATATGAATAAAATTGAAGATGACCATCACATCTATTATAAAAGTTGTTCTTAATAACATAGTTAATTATTATCTTAAAATCATCTATAGCCAGTCTAATAGTTTATTCATACAATATTTATCTATAAATATATACTACACTATTAATACCTAATCACACCTCTCATACACATATAACGTTTTTGAAGCCCGTGCTATAGCTGACTATAAATCTGTAGCTTATTTTTTAACCTTTTTTATTTTTTTATATGTTCTTATAACCTGCTATAGTATTTGCTCTTTGCGTTTCTCAGATGAGGTCACCTATTAGGCGAACAGGTGATCGGGTTCCAGTGTTGGGAAGAGCCACAGGCCCGCTTGATCGATAGCATGGGCTGCAATCCAGTAGTCCACAGTCCAGGGCCCGGTGAGTACGTACTATCTTTGCAGATTTTGTGGCCCGGCCGTAATATGTTCACCCATTATATATTTTGTACTTTTCGAAACATTGGTTCAAAACAAATCTGGATAAAAACTAATTGCAGAAGCCACCGGAATTCATCCAGCAGTATACCAGTTAAAATTAGTTCCTCGTAAGATAACCTTTTCAAGAAGAAACAACAACTAACAAAATCGTATAAATATTTTATTTTCTTGACGTGAAATCTTGGTGCCACTTCTAACCGTAACATCAATCACACCTGAGCACTAGTCCAGGGCCCATTGAGCATGGGCTAGAGTTGCAGATTTTGTGGCCCGGCCTAAGAGTTTTTCTTCTCGAATTTTTTTTATTTTTTATTTTATTTATTAAAAGATTTACAAAAATAATTTTCTTTTTCAAAAATTTACAAAACTAGTTGCCCATCGCTCCCTGGAGGGTATTTTTCTAAAAATCGCTCTCTCAAAGAGCGATTTATGTGACGTGGCAGACGGCCGTTGGCCGAGAGGCAACGACCGTCCAACAGGGGACGCAAAATTTGTAGGCGGCCCCCTTGCCATCCTCTAGGAGGGCGTTTTTTTCCTGTGGGGGGCCGCCTGCAAAAGCGAGGTTGGTCTGACTTTTTTGCAAGTGACCCCCTTGCCGCTCTCTGGGAGGGCGTTTTTACCCTTTGCACCTGCTAAAGCGAGGGCGGCCTCCTTGCCGCCTTCAGAAGGGCGATTTTTCACTAAACTTATTTTAAAAAATTAAGTAACCATTTTGAGTACGAACAAAATGAAAAATATTTTTTAAAATGTAAACGATTGATTGTTAACTTGGATCGGAGCGTAAGGTGAGGGTTTTTTTTATCGAAATATTGACCTGTTTGTTAAAAAAATTAGGTAAATCATCGTTCTGAGAAGGAACAAAACATGAAGAATTTTGTAAAATTGGAAGGATTTTTTTCAGTCATATTGGAGTCCGAGGAGAAGGTTTTTTATATCAAAATATTGAACTCAATGTTCGAAAAATTTGGTAAATCATCGTTTTGTGGGTCCCGACGAATCGAGCCTGAGTTTATCTACTGACTCCTTCTACGTCGTTCAACGTGTATTGTATTTTCGTGCTCCTTCAATCACTGGTACTCTACTTATGTTTCAGACTCAGTTATCTTTTGGCCATGATATGTTGGATTGACATTGTCGATCCACAAAGTGAATCCACACCTCCTTGGATTGCCCTAAGAAATAAACGTAGTTAGTAAGTTAGGGTAGTAATATTATGCAGGTGGTAGCGAAATTGGAGAAATATAAGACGTACAACGAAGTTGTTGTCTACGTTGGGGCTGACAAAATATCTCCTGCCAAATGTTTGTTCTGCAAAGGAGGTAGCCACCTGGCAGCAACATCTACAACCACACTTTGGACGTTCCGACCATTTAGGTAAACCTAATGGATTGTTCCTCCGGTCTAAGCTTGCAATTTGTACCCGACGTTCGTACTCCATCCATGTCTGAATGAATTGTGTGGTTGTCTCAGGTTGCGTTATCGTTTGATTGATGGAAGTAACTCTGACTGTATCTATCCACTGTACGAATTGACATTTCCTTACATCCTTCTATTTGTACAATTTTGTAAGAATAGGTTAGTGCAGGAAAGTAGCGATTAGTGGTATCGAAAAAGATGATACTTACGACAAAATCATCATCGACAATGTTAGGACACACGAAACATCTTTGTCCTCGAGTTCGTTGTCTTACAGACCTTATTACCTGACAACGGTCACCACAACGACACTCAGGCCGTTCCCGCCATGTGGGGAGTCCCAGGAGATTTACCTGTCATTCTAAAGCTTCTCTAGCAATTCGGCGTTTATGCTCATCCTTCCGCCTAAGGTACTCCGATCTTGTTTCACTACATGAATATCCACGTGTTCCATCGTTTTGTGGGTTTTCCGTATCTACCCACTCAATGAAGTTGCACACCGTACGATATGTCTACGTAAGATGTTATGATAGTGCACAAAGCAGTTTATGTATTGATTCTAGTTATTTCAAATTGGAACAAATGAATCATATCTGATCAGTGTTTGGGCATTGGAAGAATCTCCTGCCCTGAGTTTGTACCATGAGGGATGATTTAAGTATGCATCGATCCCCACAAGCGCACAACGGACGGTCACACCATGAGGGAAACCAACCGGTGAGAGGATCGCTTCGCCAATCGAGACGCTCAACAAATGGAGCTTCCATTCTCTCTAGATTCGTGGGATTTTGAAAGATGATATGACGAGCTTGTATTCGGCTTGTCTATTTTATAGTGGAGCAACCAGTGCTAGACCAGGATTTAATGAGAGCCAATTTTCTTCATTGTATGTGACAACACGAGCACGCGTGAGTGGGATTTACTTTATCTTAAAAAGCAGCATCGAAAGTTGATCGTGACTCGAACTGATAGTGTGTCCGTGCACTGTGGTTTACTGTGCGAGCCAAAATAGTTGGCGTTGGGTTCCTGCAGCATTGCAACGACATGAGCACGCGCAAGCAAGAATTACTTTACCTAACAAAGTTGCGGGGAAAGTTCATATTGACAGCCTGAGCTGGCGTTGTGTCTGGTTACCGTGGTATACTGTGTGATGTAATGGACCCGACACCCAAGCACCGAAAGTTTGTTGTCGTATGCATAAGTAGTTGTAGTAGAGTACGGACGACGGTAGGCCTATGTACTAATGGGTAGAGACAATGGAATTGTAGCAGTAATGTAAAAGTAGTACTGGCTCACAAAAATATAAACCAGAAGAACTGTATGTACAAACACTCAAGAGGTGAAGCACTACTGCCGAGGCCTCTTGCCCCTCTCCCTCCTACCCTGGGCCCTAACGTGTCCCTAGGAGTACGTCAAACGGTCCGGTGGTACGGCATGACCTGAAAGTTGGCGATGAAGTGATCCCGAAGCTCGCTCCACGAGTCGATTGTGCCTCTTGGCAACTCGTGAGCCAGTTCCTGGCTGAGTAGGCGAGAGCGACGGGCAAGTAGTTTGTCGTGGCTTTGTTGTCTCCTCCAGCTGCGCGGATGGCGAGGGTGTACACGGTCAACCATGACTCGGGGTCGGTCTTGCCGTCATACTTGTCGATCCCAGTGGGCTTGAAGCCACTTGGCCAATCCACTCGACGCAGGTCCCGAGTGAACGCGGGCACTCCATCGTCGTAGTTGTCAGGCGATCTCCTTTGGTCTTCATAAGAGCGTCGGTCACGCTCCTGATGGCGCCAGTCAAGGACCTCCCTCAAGTCACTCGGCGCGGGCCTTTGGGAGCTGTTTGGATAGTTGGAGTTGTAGCTGCGACGGATCCGATCGTGGACAGGTGGTCGACCATGACCTCTCTCATGAGAGTCGGCCGATTGTTCTTGATGCTTCCATGCTGCGTTGCGGAGAAGGTCCTTGGACTTGACGGGTGTCTTGCTTTGCTCGGGCCTCTTGTAGTCTTTGGATCGTAGCGGTGGTAGGCGGCTTCTTTCGGGTGTTTCGGCGATGGACTCAGTAGGTCTCCGCGCGGAGCTAGAGGGAGGGCCGTTGGCTATAGTTGCGACGATGGTCTTGATTTTGTCTAGGAGCGGTGTTACCGCAGCGGGTGCCGCTTCGATGACGGTGTCGATGAGGGTGAGGGCAACTACGGCATTTTGTTGAGGCGTTTGGAAGATATTGGCGTTGTCGACTCGTGTCTGCAATATGGCCTCGTGGGCAGAGCGCCCAGTCGCCCTCAGGTCTCGTTTCCTCTTGTCAGCTTCTTCTTTCTTCTTGAGCTCATCCTCCTTGCGCTTGTTCTCCTCCTCCACACGCTTGCGCTCTTGCTCAAGCTTGGCTCGTTCTTCTTCCGCAATCCTCCGGGCCATGGCTAAGTCGGTCTCGGCAACTTCGACCATGAGGACGTCGAGGAGCACCTGATCATAGTAATCTTTATCGAAGTCGGAGCTATTAATGTTGTCCGTGGAGATGTCATAGAGGTCGTCGAAGTCGGGGGAGCTGAGGTGTTCATCGAGGTCCATAGACGAGTATGACCCAAGTCGTTCGAGTATGACTGCAATTTCCCTTGCGCCCAGATCGCAGCATGAAGATGACGAAGAAGATTCTCCCAAGTGGATCGAATCCAACTCGGAAGACAGAAGGTTGTGGTAGATCTCAGCGTCATCCGGTAACCCGAACGGCGCCGAGGGGTTTCCCCCTCCTGACTGGTCCGAATCCGAGTCGAGGAGAGAGAGCTTACCGAATTTGTCGGTGATGAAGTCGAGGCTACCGAAGCGAAACGCCTGCCAGGGGACGAAGACGAGGTCGTCGAAGCCTGATAAAGATCCCATCGCGCTTGTCGGTGAAATGAAGAAGAAAACATGACGCACAACCCCTACCTGGCGCGCCAACTATCGAAACTTGGTTTCGGCAATAAGAATCCGGGGGTAGCAGTCAAGCGCCAAACACGATGGGTTAGTATGCAAAAGGAATTTAGACAGGTTCAGGCCCTCTCTTCGAGAGGTAATACCCTACTCCTGTTTTGGGGATTCGATCCGCCGAGTGGTTTATTGATCTCTTGATCTCTTTCAATATGTGATCTCGTGAGTTTGTGTATTCGCGTGTATTTTTCTTATGCCCCTCAAGGGACGCCCTACCCTCCTTATATAGTCTTGGAGGGTAGGGTTACAAGTCGGAGACCCTATCATACTCTATGTCGGACTCCTCAACCTTACCAACTATGGACTATGAGCCGTTACCTTATTACAATGGTAACGTAATACCCAAGTCATAAGCTGGTTTACATAATCATGAGTCATAACCTATCCCCTATGGTAAGTCGGATAAGCTAGCCGTGAGGATACGCGGCACCCATAATCTCCACAGATAAATTCGACAATACCAACCAATGGGAGTTTTCGCACTCCTCGCATTACCTAGTTGTAAACCTCGGCCAGATTAGTTGTCATTATGCCATATCGAGAACCATCGGTGTCGTACAGCAGAGACCACTTCTCCTTTGGTTCGTTCTCAATCCAATGAGTAAAATTTCGGATAGATGATCCCGACCTCCTTCTCATTGTGGGTGGGTCGTCATGCAGTGCACCAACAGGTACGGGAGGCTCGTCAACTTCAGCTTGTGGCCGACGAGATTGCTTGTCTATTTGCTTAGTTGTCAACTCATCCAACATTCTCCACAACTCATTAAATTTCTTCTCTTGATTCTGTGCACAGAGCCTCTTGAAAAGATACGTCAGATGCTTGTTCTTGAATTGCTTGTAGAAATTAGCACCCATGTGACGCATGCACCACCTACTACGAAGATCGGGCCACCTAGCTGGAATTCCCTTCTCATCCCAACCGTTCTTTAGGTATTCAATAGCCCGTAACATGCCCGCATGGCGATCATGTATAAGGCAAACATTGGGTCTCATACGCACAACTGCAATGTGCACTCTTTCTAGGAACCAGTACCAGCTTTCAGTGTTCTCGCTCTCTACAAATGCAAAATCCATAGGTAACACTTGATTGTTCCCATCAGCTCCGATCGCTGTCAATATCTGACCTCTGTATTTACTGGTCAGAAATGTTCCATCTATGCATAGTACAGGACGACAATGCACAAAAGCGTTGATGCAAGCACCCAATGAGAAAAATGCTCTTTGCAGCACAATCTTGGTAGGATCATGAACCGATTGAAATGTATGCATGTCATAGTAAGTATTACTATTCCTCTGGGCAATGCTAGCTAACAGACGAGGCAAATTATCGTAGGATGCTTCAAATATGCCATACCTCATCTCTATAATCTTTTGTTTACCTCTCTAGGCCTTGGCATAACTTATGGTGTACTTGAATTTGTCTTTAATGTGGCTAATAATTGATCTTGGTTCAAAGCCATTGTTGGAGACAACACTTCTATACATCTCACTTGCAACAAAAGCTGTAGTGATGTTGCGGTGATACTTCTCCACCCCTTGTAAGTGGCACTGGTGCTCGGTCACTATGCTAACTTTTCAATAATCAAACCATTTGGATATGCATGAACACGCCATGGACAATCTTCCCTCACACACCTTACTTCGTATACATAGTTGGTTGACTTGACCACCCTAAACTCTCTCTGCAATGAGACCGCTCAATGCTTCACCGCCTCCTTCATATCCTCCTTATGAGCATACCTAGCACCCTGAATTACCTCGTTCTCCTTGTATTCCCAGGGTATATGATGCCCCTCTGAGATAACAAGTCCTGAGAAGTCCTCTTTTGTCCAATCAGTAGGCATTACATCATCTTCCTCATCGGATGATAAGTCGCCCTCCGCTTGCTCGTTATCCGAATCTTCCCTCTCCATTCCATCGACGGTTGTACCGACTATTTCCCCCTCATTCGTCACGCCCATGGCCTGCACGACCCTTGTTTGATTTTCCTCATTGTTTGATGGTCCAACATAATCGCCCACATGGCTAGGACCCTCAACATCTTCTATTTCTATTCCAAGATTTCTATCCTTTTCATGCACCGAAACAAAAATAACAAGGGGTCATGATCGTTCAAAAGCCATCTCCACATGCTGTCTCCAAGCATCAGTGCTATCCATGGGCATTAGTTCCCAAAAATAATCTTCTGTTGCACGACTCACTACAACAGATACTGACATTGTGTTCACGTCTGGGTCTACTCTAAATCCTCGCAGCAACCAACTATAAATTGACTGAAATGTTCTCTCGCCAGGCCTATCGATGCCCTTCGATGTTGATGGAGCTTGAAGCTCCTCACCGGGAGACCGCGCAGGTCCCCCTTTGCCGGTTCGGCCGGGGGCGCAAGGTGAAATTCTTCGCCCTTGATCTGTGAGATCCTAGCGAGAAAAACACGTGGACGCAGGCAATTTAGACAGGTTCGGGCCGCTAAGGAGCGTAATACCCTACTCCTGTGTTCTGGTAGATCTGAGAGTATGATGGAATCCAGAGAGAGTCCCCGTTCTTTCCTAGGCCTGGGCCTCCTTTTATATGGCAAGGGGCTACCACATGGGCCACGAGCTGCCTAAGAAAGAAAGCATTCTTTTACATTTAGGGCTATCCTACCATCGGAAGCAGCCTCTGACAGACGCCGCAGCACGCCTTCGCTCGGTCAGCCGACCCATCCGGGGGACGCCCATTTCAGCCTTCATTAAATGGCGGATGACTTCCGTGTCCCGCTCACATTGGGAACGGGAAACATCTGACCGGAGCTGGGGTACCAACTCCGGCTGAGACACGAGAGACAGAAGGCTCTCATCATTCTGATGGGACGGGGCGAGGCATGCAGCAGGCGGCCTGGCGCGCGTGCGGTGCACAGGCATCCTGGCACCACCTAACCCGCGATCTGACCGGTCTGCAACCGGTCACTCACCGTGACCGGTCACGGACCGGATATGCATGCGCCACGCCGCATTAAATGCGACGTAGTGCGCCCGTCTGAACCGCTATAAATGTGGTTAGATAAGTTCTGCCGCGCTCACCTAACCCGCGCACGTGGCATCCAAGCCGCAGGGGGTCGGGGCGCCCCAGGTCTCGGGGGAGAAACGGGAGCGGCCCGACCCCGGGGGAAACTGGGAGGGCAGCCGCCACATCACCCTCGGGCCCGACCCCTCCTGGGGAACGGGCCACGTGGATCCCTGTGGCCGCCCTTCCCTTTGGTCTCGATACCCCCAGGCCCATATCACCGACAGATGTCATTCTAAAATCTGACAAATCAACACCATCTGGACCAAATCTAAGGTTGCCTTGACCGTGTACTAACTGAAACATGACCTTACTTAACATTTTGCCTAATGAAACAAAAAAAATAGGTTAACTAAGTTTGAAACATAACCACCGGATCTAATGTCGAATTCATCAATATGTACTACGCCATAAGTTAAAGTTTCTGAAAATGTATTATCTGTCCTAGGTCTCAAATTCTACAAATTGGATGCGTGCTCCAGATGTATCATATAACTCAAATATATTGACAATTTGCACTATGTCCTAAGTCTCAATTTCTATAAATATGTCGTATGCCTTTGTTCTTAAATTATACAAATATATAGTGTGCTCCAGATCTACTAAAATATATGACAATAAAACTAAAATGCAACAAAAATTTTAAAGACAATACAATGTAATGTATTTACCTGCTATGGAGTCAGAAAATGGATAGAGCTTTGTCGCTTTCCTTCAGCTCTCCCTCACCCCTCTCACATTTTTCTTTTTTCCTGGATTTTGAGTGAATATAATGAAAATTTGGATAGGGGAAGGGTCTTTATATACGGGGGGCGAAAAATCGCCCTCTCAGAAGGCGGTAAGGGGGCCGCCTGCAAAAATGCCAGGCTGCCCTCGGTTTTGCAGGCGGCCTACAGGGGAAAAAAATCGCCCTTCCAGAGGGCGGCAAGGGGGCCGCTTGCAAAAAAGCCAGCCTCCCTCGCCGCCATGTGCAGGCGCCCCCAACAGAGAAAAAACACCCTCTGGGAGGGCGGTAAGGGGGCCGCCTGCAAATTTTGCGTCCCCTGTTGAATGGTAGTTGCCCCTCGGCCAACGGCCGTCTGCCACGTCACATAAATCGCCATCTGGGAAGGCGATTTTTAGAAAAAAGCCCTCCCAAGGGGCGATGGGCAACTAGTTTTGTAAATTTTCAAAAAAAATTATTTTTGTAAATCTTTTAATAAAAAAAATTAAAAATAAAAAAAAAATCCTTTTCTTCTCCACCTTCCTTTCGTTCCTTTTTCTTTCCTTTCTCTGATTGCACCAACTAGTCCTGCAAGTTAGGAATAAGTTCATTTGCGGTCTCTTAACTTGACACTTTAATTTGATTTTTGTCTTTGAACCAAAAATCAGATACAACGAATTCCCTAACTGTTAACAGCAGATTTTCGTAATCGGCCCGGAGAAGGCAGAAGAAACCGACGCGGAGAGAAGGGCTGGATTGGAGTCAGACCAGGTTTCGTATCGGACTCGGAAGGCGTATCGGACTGGGAGAGGTGTTACCAGGAAGAGGGTATCGGCCGATACGGATTCAATATGGTCATCGGCCAATAGAGGCTGGAAATTGATAGAGTCAGCGTGGGCTTGGTCTGGGCTCGAGATAAACTTCAAGGTGGTTGCCAAATAGAGATAAGGCTCGGTTTTAGGCAATTGTATCTTGTAAATCAAGTAGGTTTAGATCTAATTTTGGCAAGAGTCTGCCACAAAGACTTGTTTGTTAATTAGAGATAAGATCGTGTCCTACACGGACCGTGTTGTAATCTCGGGTATAAATATCCCGGTAGTTTGTACATAGAAACTCTCTCAATCAATCACACAATAAATCAAGTTTAATCTACCTTCGGCGTATCGCCAACCCTTGCAAGAGGTTAACTCCCGACGAGTTCTTGCTTCCCCAGAGCAGAGGTAAGAACCCGTACCCGACGATCTACATCGTCGGGACTAGCGTGTCGCTTTAGGCACGTTAAGCCTTGGCGATGTGATGGTCGTTTATCGTGTGTTAGCTAATCTTGATGTGGTTTTCTAATTCTATCTCACCAGCGGCTAACTCGTTTTAGGGTTTATTGCCGACGATGATCGAATTAGCTTGCTCGTCTAGATTATCTAAGGCATCTACCATCCCCAAAAGCGATCGACGACTTGATTTTCTTTGTGTTAACTCTCGATCCACACTCTGAGTTGCTATCGACCTTAGTCGTGTTTTGAGGTTTAACCCAAAGCCTGTTTTTCAATCGTAATTAAGGATAGCACCGGGGTTTCAGCCAGTCTTACCTAATGCATGCGATCCGCTATGTCCTTGCATGTGTTTGCCACTTATACAGGTGGATTGGTGAATATAAGCATATCGGTTACATGGTATTCTTAAGATCTCTCTGTGATTGGTATATTTATATTGGCCGACTGGCTTATATAAGTTCGCACTAGAGTATTAGCTAGTGTATTTATCTTTATGCAACCCTCATCGGCCGATTCCAGTGATTCGCTATAAACATATTAACATGGGCCGATGGGATTAGATATGTTTTATCAGTTACATCATATTTTTACTTCAAGTAAGCCGGTATAGCTTTGCCCTATCGGCCATGACGGAGCGTGAAACTCCTCACCGGGAGACCGCGCGGGCCCCCCTTTGCCGGTTCGGCCGGGGGCGCTAAGTGAGGTTCTTCGCCCTCGATCTAAAGAACGTCAGCGAGAGTGAAAACACGCAAGACGCGGGTGACGTAGACAGGTTCGGGCCGCTGAGAAGCGTAACACCCTACTCCTGTGTTCTGGTGGATCTGAGGGTCTCCAACAATACAAAGGGAATTCTAACTCCAACGCATTCGCCGGAGTCCTCTCCCCCCTCTTTTTTTTCCTAGGCCTGGGCCTCCTTTTATCTGATCAGGGGTCACCACATGGGCCTCAAGTTGCCTAAGAAAAGAAACATTCTTTTTACAATCAGGGCTGGTCTACAGCCGGAAGTGACTTCTGACAAGCACGGTGCACGCCTTCTGCCCCGCTCGCCAGCTCTCCGGTGGATGCCCGTTTCAACCTTCATTCAATGGCCGGCGACTTCCTCGCCACGCCTGCGCTGAAATCTGGATTGGATCTGACCGGGACTGACATACCAACTCCAGGAGCTAGCACGCCGGCTCCGGCTAGGGACGAGAGCCAGGAGGCTCTCATCATTCCGACGGGACGGGGCGAGGCGTGCCATCGGCCGCCTGTCGCCACCTAACCCGCGATCTGACCGGTCTGTGACCGGTCACACACCGCGACCGGTCACGGACCGGATAAATGTGCGCTGCGCCGCATTAAATGCAGCGTGGTGCGCTCGCCTGATCCGCTATAAATGCGGTTAGGTGAGCCCTGTTGTGCTCACCTAACCCGCACACGTGGCGCCAAGATCACGGGGGGTCGGGGCGCCCCAGCCCTCGGGGCCGAAACGGGAGCGGCCCGACCCCTCGGGGAGACAGAGGAAGGGGCGGCCACGTCACCCCCGGGCCCGACCCCCCCGAGGGGGTCGGGACACGTGGAGGACCGCGGCTACCCAAGCCTCTAGTCATGACACCCCCGGTCCCATGTCACCGACAGGCCAGGCCTCCATGATGTAGCATCGGCCTATCGGCCATCGTTTCTCACATGGTTTACTTGTTTATTCTTGTTGATTGCAGATCAAATCAACTGGGACGTCCTACACGCACCTAGGCAAGCCAGTGGACTTGCACTGGAGCTAAGCAGACCTCCCAGGTCGCCATGGAAACGTGGACCCGTTTTGTTGCGAGGCGGGTCTAAATTTTACGCCAACACGCTTTTGGCACGCCCAGTGGGACCAGAAGAACGCAAGCTTCGCAACAACAAGAAGACCACTGCAAGATGTCAAAGCAGGCTGAGATCTCCGAGGAGAACGTCGTCTCTGTGACCGTCGACCAGCTCAATGAAGAGCAGAAAGCCGAGATGGAAAAGCTGGTCGAGCAGTTCCAAAACATGTACCTGCAGACATACTCTAGGACTCGACAAGGCACCCTTATCCAAAAATCTAAGGTGGTAATGCCGAGCGCTAGAGATGGAGCCAGCACGTCGGCAGCGGCACACGACCACGCCGTCAAGACTGAAGAAAACGCTGCGCCGACGTTGCAAGACAGAATCGACTCCGCAGTTCACTCTGCGCTAGTCAACCAGTCGGGGATCCTGGTGAATACGTTGACCAATACGGTCAAGTCGATCCTAGATGGTTCAATTCACCAGTACAAGCCTCAAGGGCCGATTTTCTTGCCAGAAAATAAGTTCCCTGCTTATCGGACCTTGAGGAACGACCTGAGCACGGCTCCACAGCCGACGGCGCCGGTGCCATCTCCATCGGCGCAACCGACATCAACCTTGCCGCTGGTCCTCACCAGGCAAACGGGAGGAAGCCCTCAGCACATCACGGAGAAACAATATGCACAATGGATGAAGGGGAAACAACCAGTGATCGAGCCGATGCAGCAAGTTCCACCCAACCCGTCATCGGCCGGACAACCTCAGATCCCCATGTCTGGCAACCCTCCGCAACCAGCTGCGTACAACGCGCCGCAAGGCTACCAGCAGTACACCGCAGGGCAGTACGACGCACAGAACCTGAATCACCACTACCAACCATACTCCCCCAGGCAATATCAAGCAAAGGGCCTGCAGCAATCTTACCAGCAAGACCTCCCGCATCGGCCCGTAGGATACTGGGCCGACATGATAGCCGAGGTGATGCGAGATCAGTTCGGTTTGAAGCCCAAGGAGAGTTCTACGGTGTATCGGCACCCGTACCCCGAGGAGTTCGATAGAGTGCCATTGCCAGGCCGATACAAAATTCCGGACTTCTCCAAGTTTTCAGGGCTAGACAACGTCTCTACATACGAGCACGTGAGCTGATTCCTAGCACAGTGTGGGGAGGCATCGGCCATAGAGGCGTTGAGGGTGAGGTTTTAACCCTCTGTCTTTGTCAGAGTCAGCATTTACATGGTTTTCATCTTTACCCTGCAATTCCATCAGAGGATGGATAGATCTAGAAAAGCAGTTTCACAGATACTTTTATAACGGCGTGCAAGAGATGAAACTGTCTGATCTTACTGCCATCAGGCAACGGGTTGATGAATCGGTCCCAGAGTGCATTCAAAGATTTAGGGACATAAGGAATAGGTGTTACAGCTTCAGTTTGACCGATTCACAGCTCGCCGACTTGGCGTTTCAAGGATTACTGGGGCCGATACAAGAGAGGTTCTCCTCTCAGGAATTCGACAGCCTAGCACAGCTAGCCCAACGAGTATCGGCCCACGAGCAACGATTCCAGGAGGCAAAGAAGTTCGCAAAGAAAATCAATACAGTCTATCAGTACGCCTCCGACGAAGATGATGAAGAAGACGCCGATGTCGACCTGGTCGAGTGGGCCCAGATGAAGAAGCCAACAGCATGCCAGTGGGCCAAGAAGGGCGACAAAGAGGATAAATACGACTTCGACATCAACAAGGCCGACAAAATATTTGACCTACTCCTGCAAGAAAAGCAGATCCAGCTGCCAGTGGGTCATGTACTGCCATCGGCCGAAGAAATCAAGAAGAGAAGGTATTGCAAATGGCACAACACATATTCCCATTATACCAACGAATGCAAAATCTTCCGACAACAGATACAATCGGCCATCGAGCAAGGTAGGATTAAGATCGATGATGCCAAGCGGCCGATGAAGATAGAAGGACACCCGTTCCCAGTCAACATGGTGCGGGCGGACAGGGCCGACGGCGATGGCCATCGGACCGGCAAGCGACCTCATCAGACCTCCGAGAGCCTGATTAGAAAATATCAGCGAAGGCGGGAGGAACAAACACAGGATTACGTCGATCAAGACAACTCCTATGACCCTCATTGGGAGTGCGAATTTTTCCGTTTTTGCGGGAATGAAGGAATGAGGTTGCCATCCATCCAAGAGTGCCCTGCATGTAATGATGTAGAAGACTCCTATCAGGGCAGCTCGAGCAAGCAAGTGCATCGGCCAAGCAAGCAGAGAAAGTCTGTACACGAGAGGCTAGGACCGATGCGCCATGATCATCAGACCGAGGACGAGGAGCGAGTCCAGAACCCCCAGTGGTGACCAAGCGACGTGTTTAGCAAGACACAAAAAAGGCGGGTTCAGAGGCTAAGGAGGAAGGAGCAGATCCAAGAGCAAGGGGCGACAATAGCCCATCGGCCGGCCAAGACCAAGAAGGAGTGGAGAATAAAATCAGCGGTGGCCAAGGCCGACGAGGGCACCTCCAAATCAGCTCAAGCTCCTGCGTCTGCAAAAGGTAAAGGCGTAGCATCAGCCTCTGTTAATATGGTTTTCATATTGCCAGCGGAATACAGTGTGCAGATAGCCGATGAAGCGGTAGCCGACGACGAGCAGTCCTCGGTTAAACTATAGTTGTCACCTGATCAAGCCGTGTTCGACAAGCCAGTCGACACCAGCTACAGACACCTCCGACCGTTGTACATCAAAGGGTTTGTTAATGGGCGGCCGATGACGAAGATGCTGGTCGATGGCGGCACGGCGATAAACTTAATGCCGTACACAACCTTCAGGAAGCTTGGAAAAGTACCTGAAGACCTCATCAAGACCAACATGGTACTGAAAGACTTTGGTGGCAACGCGTCTGAGGCGAAGGGGGTACTAAACGTGGAACTCACCGTGGGCAACAAGACGATACCCACCACCTTCTTCGTCTTCGATGGAAAGGGTTCCTACAGCTTGTTGTTGGGATGGGATTGGATCCACGCAAACTGTTGCGTACCTTCAACAATGCACCAATGCCTTATACAATGGCAAGGGGACTAGGTCGAGATCGTGCAGGCCGATCGGTCAGTACACGTGGCCAATGCCGATCTCGCAGTTTGGGAGATGGAGGAAATCGACTGCTTGTCCGGGCGAGTTTGGGACGTCGATTTTCTCAAAGTAACTGATTGTGATATCGAGACGATTGAAGATCAAGACAAGCAGTTGCTTTAACAAAGATGCGTCATCCACTGTTCAAGATGAGCAAGCTAGTCCCTACACAGACGACGCGGTGGATGAGCTAGACGGGAAGTTGGGACAACGCTTTACGTCGGCCGATGAACTTGAAGAGGTTGACATAGGAATAGGTGATAGGCCTAGGCCGACGTATGTAAGTGTTAACTTGCCAAGGAAATATAAGAATAATGTGATAAATCTTTTGAAAGAATTCATGGATTGTTTTGCATGGGAATACCATGAGATGCCAGGATTAAGCCGATCGATCGTAGAACATCGGTTGCCTATCAAACCAGGGTATCGGCCATTTAAACAAGCTCCTAGGAGATTTAAGGCCGATATGCATGAAGCTAACAAGGCAGAAATTACAAGACTTTACGATGCCAACTTTATCAGACCCTGCCGATACGCGGAGTGGGTCTCCAACATAGTTCCAGTGATGAAGAAAAACGGCAAGCTCAGGGTGTGTATCGATTTCAGAGATCTAAACAAAGCAACACCAAAGGACGAGTACCCTATGCCGTTGGCCGATTTGCTAGTTGATGCTGCGTCTGGACACAAGGTTATCAGCTTCATGGATGGGAACGTAGGCTATAACCAGATTTTCATGGCCGAGGAAGATATCCACAAGACAGCCTTCCGGTGTCCGGGGGCAATCGGCCTGTACGAGTGGGTTGTTATGACCTTCGGCTTGAAAAACGCTGGGCTACTTATCAGAGGGCCATGAATTATATTTTTCATGATCTTATTGGCTCTTTGATTGAAGTGTACATCGATGATGTCGTCGTAAAGTCAAGAGAGTATGATATGCATTTGGCCAATTTACGCAAGGTACTTGAAAGAGCAAGGAAGTATGGTCTCAAAATGAACCCTAACAAGTGTGCCTTTGGCGTATCGGCTGGTCAGTTTTTGGGTTTCTTGGTCCACGAAAGAGGAATTGAGATTACGCAGAAGAATATCGACGCTATAAAGAAGGTCAAGCCTCCGACGAACAAGACCAAGTTACAATCTCTGCTCGGCAAGATCAATTTTGTCCGGCGCTTTATATTGAACCTGTCAGGAAGAATAGAGCCGTTCATTCCGTTATTGAAGATAAAAGACGATCAAGAGTTTACATGGGGTGACAAGCAGCAAAAGGCGCTGGACGACATCAAAGAATATTTGAGCTCCCCACCAGTTCTAATTCCTCCACAGAAGGGAGTTCCGTTCAGGCTGTACCTATCGGCCGATGAGAAGTCTATCGGCTCAGTTTTGGTTCAGGATATTGATGGCAAAGAGCGGATTATTTTCTATCTCAGTAGAAGGTTGTTGGATGCCGAAACAAGGTATACGCCAGTGGAGAAACTATGTTTGTGCTTATATTTTTCATGTACTAAATTGAGGCATTATTTACTTTCCAATGAGTGCATTGTGGTAAGTAAGGCCGATGTGATGAAATACATATTATCGGCCCCCGTGTTGAAAGGAAGAATTGGGAAGTGGACTTTTGCCTTAACAGAGTTCGACTTACGGTATGAATCGGCCAAAGCGATCAAGGGACAAGCCCTGGCCGATTTTATTGTTCAGCATAGAGACGATTCAATTGCATATTCAGATATTGTGCCATGGACATTGTATTTTGATGGCTCTATTTGCAGACATGGATGCGGTATCGGCCTAGTCATATATCCCCTCGGGGGGCAAGCTTCGAGTTTGTCTTTACTATCAAGCCTTATTATACCAATAATCAAGCAGAGTATGAGACTGTTCTCAAAGGTTTGCAGTTATTACAAGAGGTTGAGACCGATTCCGTAGAGATCATTGGTGATTCACAGTTGATCATTAATCAACTTTCTAGGGAGTATGAATGCAAGAATGATATTCTCAGGGTTTACATGAGGAGTGCAAGGAGTTGTTACAAGCTTTCAAGATTGTGATGATGAGGCATATACCCAGGAAGCAGAACTTCGAGGCCAATGACTTAGCTTAGTGGGCATCAGGATACAAGCCGATGGCTAAAGATGTTCAGATTGAAATTGCTACCATGGATGCCGATGACTGGAGGTTTGATATCATCGAGTATTTGAGAAACCCTTCTCAATCGGCGTCACGAAGAATGAAGTATAAAGTTTTACATTATGTCTTATTGGACGATGACCTATATTATCGGACGATTGATGGTGTCTTGCTCAAATGTTTGAGTCTCGAAGAAGCCAAAGTTGTTATGAGCGAGGTACATGAAGGGATTTGTGGGACACATCAATCGGCCCATAAAATGAGATGGCTTTTAAAGCGCGTTGGATATTTTTGGCCGATAATGCTAGAGGATTATTTCAAGTATTATAAAGGATGTCAAGATTGTCAGAAATTTGGAGCAATTCAGAGAGCACCGGCATCGGCTATGCATCCAATCATAAAGCCGTGGCCGTTTCGTGGATGGGGAATAGATATGATCGGCCAGATAAACCCGCCATCAAGTAAGGGACACAAATATATACTAGTGGCTACAGATTACTTCACAAAGTGGGTTGAGGCCGTTCCCCTTAAAAAGGTTGATTCCAAGGATGCAATTCAATTTGTCAAAGAGCATATAATATATCGGTTTGGACTACCACAGATATTGACTACAGATCAGGGATCAATCTTCGTGTCCGATGAGTTTGTTGAATTTGCCGATAGTAGGGGCATTAAGCTATTGAATTCTTCTCCATATTATGCGCAAGCAAATGGGCAGGCAGAAGCTTCCAACAAGACTTTACTCAAGTTAATCAAGAGAAAAATTGATGAACAGCCGAGACAGTGGCATACCACGCAGGCCGATTCCCTTTGGGCGTATCGGATGGCTTGTCATGGTGCAACTCAGGTGCCGCCTTATCAGCTAGTTTATGGGCATGAAGTTGTGCTGCCATGGGAGACCAACATCGGCTCAAGGAGGATTGCCTTGCAAGACGACTTGACAACCGATGAGTACCATAATCTTATGGTCGACGAGCTGGATGACTTGGCACATGTCCGATTGAGGGCATTGGAGAAAATAAAGCGCGATAAAGATAATAAAAAAGTTGTTGCCAAGTCGTTTGAAGAAGGGGATCTTGTTTGAAAATTAATAATGCCGATTGGTTCTAGAGATAATAAATTTGGCAAATGGTCACCTAATTGGGAAGGTCCTTTTCAGATTCATCGATGTGTTCCGCATAATGCTTATCTGCTCAGAGGATTAGATGAAGAAGTTTATGGCAGAGCTCTTAACGGCAAATACTTAAAAAAATATTATCCAAGCGTATGGATCGACTCATGATCGGCCTTCCAGCCGATTTATGATAATAGCCGATGTGGTATACATCGTCTTTAGATGGCCGATATGCATTATCGCCCTTAGTTCAAATTTTACAACATGAGTCCTCATCTTCCAAAATTTGGGGGGCATCTATATATACAGGCGCAAAATCACAAAATTCTTCAAGTTTATCAAGATTGGTTCAAGTTTATGGACTTTGAAAAACTTTTTCAAGCTTGGGCTATTTCAGGTCTGTTCACGTTAAGTTCAGCTGATTGGCCGATGTAATATAAGATTTACCTGAGTTTGGATTTCTTCAGATTTGTTCAGATCAGATTCGGCTGATTGGCCGATGAGATTTATGTTAGTCAAGGCAAAAGGTTATCAGTTTACAAGAAGGACACAATATATTGCATCACCTTATTAAGTTTTCAATAGCTGCAATGGCCCTACGACGGATTTGATCAATGTCTTCTATGGCTTGGGCGTCATCGGCCATCGACCCTGGAATCGGTTTTAAGGATTTGCTCAGGGTTGCCAAGTACTTGGCCGATGCCTTCAGTTTCGCCGTCTGGTCCTCAATGGCCTTTGGCGATGCAGCTATCCCAGCCTTAACTTCTTGGATTTTTTTGCGAGTTGCTTCCAGCTTGGACACGAGATCTGCTTCGAGGCGGTGAAGTTTTTCGAGTCTATTGTTCAAGACAATCGGCTCAACGGCCAGCTCGTCTAGCTTGGTCTTATCAGAATTGACTTGAGCTTTGCTGGCGGTTAAGGCCGATTCCAAGCTCTCACGTTCCCGCCTCTCCGTGATTCTTTCTTTAGCCTTCTGAAGCTTGAAGCGATATTGTTCCAAGAAGATGGTCGGTGTTAGGATTTCCATCAGGTTTTTAGGCAATTGATCTTCAATTTCTTGTACTCTGCTCCTGATGGGATTGCAGTCCTCCACCAAGTACTCCAATGATGACTCCAGCCGCTTGACGATATCGGACAACTGGTTCTTCAGATCGTCAGAGATTGACGCCTTGGCCGTGACAGGTGGCTCTTGGTCCTCGTCATCAAGAAATTGGCCGATGTCAAAAGAGAACATATCGGCTAAGTTCTGCGAACAACAAGATGGGGCAGGGTTAGCTCAGTCAAATAAAAATCGGCAAGGGATTTGAAGTGATCTGGTTTACCTGTGTTGGAGCATCGGCTGTGCTTGCATCGGCCCCTTTTGCTGTCTTGAAACGGTGGGTGAAGGCGTGGGCCGATGTGGTGCAGGCGATGGAGCACGCGGCTGAAGAAGGATGAGCAAGGACGATCAGATCTCTATCATTAAAAGGATAAAACAAAAAAGATCAACTCTTACCGAAGCAATCGGAGAGGGTGGTGGAGAAGGAGAAGGAATTCTTAATCGGGCCTTGGTTTGTTCACGCCTTTGCAAGGTTGTTTTCTTAGTTCTTAAAGGGGCCGATTGAGTTCTCTCCTTGAGCACAGATGACGCGGCAGCCTAAAAAGGATGTCAAATTATAGCATACCAACAGAAGGGGATTGCGTAGATTCAGTAAAGAAAATACGCTAACCTTGTGGATTGCATGTCTGGTTTTCCTTGGTTGGGCAGCAACGACTTGATCATCGGCCGATGGGATTGTAGTGGTCTTGGCCGATGATTCTTTAGCGGTTTCAGCCGATGGATTTTCTTCTTCAGCTAGATCGGCAGCGGCTGCATCGACCTCCTCCTCCATTACTTGTTCATCTAGGAATTCTTCTACGGAGGGGTCCAGTTCTACAGGATCGGCCTGGTCGGCAGCCTTGGACTTTTTCACAGGTTTGTGGGGCTTGTCCCTTGCTGGCGCCTTCCTTTTGGTGGCTTCTTTGGCTATCGGCCCCTGGAGCAGTGATGAGACCTTTGGGGCAATAAGGCCGATAGTCGATTCCATGACAGAGTTACCCGATGGAGCCAAGACCATTGCGTATGATATCTTTTGTCCACTATTGCTTACAGATGGAATCGGACCATTGGGGACTTGAGGGCTGATATCTTGGATGAGCTCTGTTAAGTGAAATCTGACCGATTGATGGAAGATATGAGCAGCCCATTCTTGCCACCATGCCTGAAAGCTGATATGGATGAAGGCGCTCAGATGCAATCGGTCACAGTCACCCAGATTTGGGACTTCAATCTCTAGTGCTTTGCTCATGACCAGCGCTGATGAAACCGTGCCTCTGCTCTCTAGGAGTTTGTGGAAATATAAATTGATGGGAAGTTGTCCAAGCCCGCACTGTCTAGCAGCCACCATGGGATTGTAAAATTCATAGGACAGGCTGGTGCTTCTTCCTTGCAATATGTCTACCGGGAGCAGGCATGGGGTGATGCCGATCATGAACGATTCCCGTGACTCCATATCGTCGTTCACCAGGTCCAAGTGAAGGTCATCGGGGAGTTCGAAATCCTGGTCTGAGGTGTAGATGAACATGTCCATCTTAACTGATGGGGGACCGGTGTAGAATCGGATGAACCATGTGGACATGTCTTCGACCGATTGATCTGCTCCAGGATAAACAGAGGCCGCTTCTCCAAAAGACATGCATCTTCTGGTTCTAGGATCTTCGTGATCAGCGTATTTTGAGGGGAAGCAGGAGTCCGATAGTGGAGGCCGATCGACTATGGTGTTGGTGTGAATAGTTAACCAGAGTTGGACAAACCACCATGGTCCTCCAAGCGCCACCGTGTGCTTCAGCATCAGATCTTGGGTGGCAGAGTGAAGCAGCCGATAGACGGCTCCCAGGAGATATCGGCCAAGGGGGATTTGTTTCTTATCAACCAAAGCTTGCGCCAAGTGTTGGCAATTTAGAGTGGGGCCACAGGTTGATCCACAGAAAACAAATCTTTCCAACTATAGCGTCAGGAAGGCCACGTGTTCTCTCTCTGAGACTGATCCTTGTTCCATATGCTCAGAGATATATCCAGACCAGCCTCCAATTTTCTTGGTTTTCAATTTATGGCCGCTGTTTGCCAGGAGGCTGAAGGGATTGATCTCGGACTGGATGTCTAGTCCTGTTAGCAGCTTGACGTCAATCAAAGTTGGGGTCATCGGACCTTGCTTGAACAGGAAAGCGTTCAAGGTGCTGGACCAGAAGTAGGTGGCCGCTGACATAAGTGGTTCGTTTTTCTTGGTATCGGCCAGGGATAAGGTAATGCATTGGCCGATTCCTATTTCGTCCTAGTGAACCTGTTTGGATGCAGCAATCCTCTTGTGCCAGGTTCTGTACCCATTGAGCTTTGACGGCCAGGATCTGAATGTGTGTTTCCACGAAGAAACATTGGGCTTGGCTTGTTGGAAGGGGACTCTGTTTGTTTCGGCGTTTATCAGCCAGGTTGGGTCGCAATTGCCCATGGGGCCTAGCAGGAATCGGTATGATTTGTCGTTGGTGGGGATCAAAATTTGGTTTTTGAAGATCTATGTCATAAGAACAACGATGAAGAATGAGACCCGGGGGGCAAGAGCAGGAACCCTAATTTGAAGAACTCAGTGAGAAAATGAAAATGCGAAGGGGCTGACTTACCATAGGGATCTCGGAGGCATAAAATGGAGCGGAAGCCATTGTTGTTGTCGAAGAGGTCGCCGTTGAGGGGGTTGATGCCGATGGGATGCCGAGGGGTCGCCGGAGTTGAAGAACGCGAGTGCTTACTAAATCGGCGGCGGAGGGTTGCAAATCTGGATCTGCGTGGTTTTTAGACGAACCCTAGCAAAGAAGTCGATGGGTTCTTCGGAGCTAATTCCGCCACATTATATAATGAAGCGGAATTGGGGGGGCATGTGTTAACAGCAGATTTTCGTAATCGGTCCGGAGAAGGGAGAAGAAACCGATGCGGAGAGAAGGGCTGGATTGGAGTCAGACCAGGTTTCGTATTGGACTCGGAAGGCGTATCGGACTGGGAGAGGTGTTACCAGGAAGAGCATATTGGCCGATATGGATTCAATATGGTCATCGGCCGATAGAGGCTGGAAATTGACAGAGTCAGCGTGGGCTTGGTCTGGGCTCGAGATAAACTTCAAGGTGGTTGCCAAATAGAGATAAGGCTCGGTTTTAGACAATTGTATCTTGTAAATCAAGTAGGTTTAGATCTAATTTTTGGCAAGAGTCTGCCGCAAAGACTTGTTTGTTAATTAGAGATAAGATCGTGTCCTACACGGACCGTGTTGTAATCTCGGGTATAAATATCCCGGTAGTTTGTACATAGAAACTCTCTCAATCAATCACACAATCAACCAAGTTTAATCTACCTTCGGCGCATCGCCAACCCTCGTAAGAGGTTAACTCTCGACGAGTTCTTGCTTTCCCAGAGCAGAGGTGAGAACCCGTACCCGACGATCTACATCGTCGGGGCTAGCGTGTCGCTTTAGGCACATTAAGCCCTGGCAATGTGATCGTCGTTTATCGTGTGTTAGCTAATCTTGATGCGGTTTTCTAATTCTATCTCGCCAGCAGCTAACTCGTTTTAGGGTTTATTGCCGACGGTGATCGAATTAGCTTGCTCGTCTAGATTATCTAAGGCATCTACCATCCCCAAAAGCGATCGACGACTTGATTTTCTTTGTGTTAACTCTCGATCTACACTCTGAGTTGCTATCGACCTTAGTCGTGTTTCAAGGTTTAACCCAAAGCCTGTTTTTTTATCGTAATTAAGGATAGCACCGGGGTTTCAGCCGGTCTTACCTAATGCATGCGATCCGCTATGTCCTTGCATGTGTTTGCCACTTATACAGGTGGATTGGTGAATATAAGCATATCGGTTACAGGGTATTCTTAAGATCTCTCTGTGATTGGTATATTTATATTGGCCGACTGGTTTGTATAAGTTCGCATTAGAGTATTAGCTAGTGTATTTATCTTTATGCAACCCTCATCGGCCGATTCCAGTGATTTGCTATAAACATATTAACATGGGCCGATGGGATTAGATCTGTTTTATCAGTTACATCATATTATTACTTCAAATAAGCCGGGATAGCTTTGCCCTATCGACCAGGCCTCCATGATGCAGCATCGGCCTATCAGCCGATCGGCCATCGTTTCTCACATGGTTTACTTGTTTATTCTTGTTGATTGCAGATCAAATCAACTGGCACGCCCTACACGCACCTAGGCAAGCCATTGGACCTGCACTGGAGCTAAGCAGGCCTCCCAGGCCGCCGTGGAAACGTGGAACCCGTTTTGTTGCGAGGCGGGTCTAAATTCTACGCCAACACTAACTTATAAAATCGGTGCAAACGAGATCCCTCGATAGTATTTTCTTCAGTTTTGGCTGACGTGGCACCTACGTGGCCCCTTTGACTAAGTCTTCGTCCCACGTGACAATGACGTGACGCTTACGTGACAATTTGATCCAAAAAAAATAAAAGAGAAAAATTAAAATCTAAAAAATTAAAACAAAATGATAAAAATAGTGGGACCCACATGTCAGTGGGTCCCACTTCATCCACCTCACCCCTCTCTACCTCTATCTCCTCTCTCCGCCAGCAAAACGAAGCCAGTCGAGCACGCGCGGAGATGGAGGTGTCGAGGAGGACGAGAGACGGGGAGGCTAAACTCCCCCGATACTGCCGCCTCCAGCCATTGATCCCGGCGAGCAAGCGTAGCAGCCACCCATCTCGATCCCCCCGACATTTGTTGACGCTGTTCTTGTTGTCATCTCGAGGTGAATCTCGTCTTTCCCCTCTCTCTCCTCTGCTGTCACAGATCCTGGATAGGCTCGCATTTCTTGATTCGATGGCTGATGGATTTGGTTTGTGGATTGTGTAGGTAGGGGAGGAGATTTCTCGGTTTGGCCATGCCGGACAACAACAACCTGGAGGACCTGCTGCTACAGGCGGCGGGGCGAATGATGGGGGCGGGGAATGGGCGGCTGGGCATAGGGGTCGTCGTCGAGCCAACTGTGGTCGTCGTAGCAGCGGGGGAGGTGGGGCTCGTCGTACTCTAGTAGGAGCAGCTCGGACGACAACGATGGGCAGCGGCGGGCGGCGGGGGTGACTCTGACACCGCGTCAACCCTCTTGAGGAAGAGTCCGCCATCGGGGTTCACAGGTGCTACTCAAGAAGCAGCACCAGCCGGAGAAGGGAAACGGCCGCCACGGGCGATGGTGTTGGGTGGCAAGAGGACAGTGATGACGACCATCCCTTCTTAGCCGCTCTTGGTGGCCAGCTACTCCAGCCTCTCCACATTGCTCATTGCGCGCCGCCCTAAAGATAGGAAGAGAGAGAAAGAAAGGTGTCGATGGCGCTCTTTAGCCCCATGCTGGTGTCGGCCGTTGTCACAGCGTTGCTGCTGGCGGCCGGGTTCGCGTCCTCCGTCATGGCGTATTGGCGTGGATATACTGCTCATCGGCCTCTTGGCCTCCTCCCTTCCTGCCCCGCTCCCCGCCTCCTTCCTCTCCCGCCCGCTCTCCAATCTCCCCGACTCCTTCCTCTCCTCATGTGCTCAGCTGGCTTTGGCTCGCCGGTGGAGAGAGGAGATAGAGGTAGAGAGGGTGAGGTGGATGAAGTGAGACACACCGACATGTGGGTCTCACTATTTTTTTTATCTTTTTGTTTGACTGACATATGGGCCTCACATATTTTGTTTTAATTCCTTAGTTTTCAGTTTTGCTCTTTTATTTTTTTCGATCAAACTACCACGTAAGCGTCACGTCATTGTCACGTGGGACGAATACTTAGTCAAAAGAGCCACGTAGGCGTTACGTCAGTTAAAACCGGGGACAATACTATCGAGGTACCTCATTTTCATTGGTTTTGTAAGTTAGGAGGATCTGATTTTTTTTCAAGGACGAAAATCGGATTTGGTGTCAAGTTAAGGGATCTCAAATGAACTTATTCCTGCAGGTTATGTGACTGTGCCACTGTGGCCCAGCCCAAAGCGCATTATCGAGTGGCATAGACGTTATTGTCGTCAGTCTCTCAGTTATTTTTTAATTTTTTTTGGCGAGGAAGGCTTTCAGTATCCTGAATTCCTGATGAGATCTTCGTGCTCTCCAGGTACTGAAAGTTGAGTGGAATATATTCGATCCTAGACCACTCCATGCGATCATGCCGTCATGCGGCAAAATAATGTTCCTTGTGTCCGTCCATGCGTGCCATTTTTGGCAGAAGAGATCTGATGCACTTTCAACGCAAGCAATGATCGAGCGTATCGCTCTCTAATCTCCTTGTTAACACATCACATAGGGCCACCATTGATGTGTCCAACCAGAAACAAAGAACGAAAGAAACCATACGCTTGCGATGTCTCTGCAGGAGTGTAAAAAGACTGAACCATTGCACGCACATCCATGGGATGAGACTGTCAGTATCTGGTGCGCACGCCCGACCATTCCTCCCTGCCGTCAGAATGGGCAGGCAGAAAGGCCCTTTTCTCCCTGTCCCGATCGAACCAGCGTTGGCCGTTGGATAGGAGTAATCTCTGTAGAGGAATGTACGGGATGTAATCATGATCGTGTGCGGCTCACTTTTAGGACGACAGACACGGGGCAAAAGTGCAGTTTCGGGTAAAATTTGATGTGATGTTCAGTTTGAACGAAGAATAGATTGCTATCCGATATTCTCTCATCTTTATAGTATGTCGGTTAATTAGCTCCAAAAACCTGGATTTTTCCAGGCCATTCTGAGATCTTACGGACAGTCGGTCGACAGAACGTTCTGTCGATCGCTTGCATTGTTTTGTCACAGCAATGGATCCTGATTTTTTTTTCCCTCGAATATAATGCAACCTGAATTAGTAGGTAAAACTAAAGAATTGTCTGAAGTTAAAGCAGGACAGTGGAAATTAGACTTCACGTGAGATGGGAGTAATGTCGGGCCGCCCATTTTGTTGAGAACTCCTCTCACTTAAAACAAAGAACTCAATCACCTTCGACAGCATCATGAATTTGGCTCTTTATTTATGGTTGACCTACTTAAGTATATGTACTTTGACCAGTTTTGAGGAATGCTGTGTTCAAGTGAGCCAGTTTTATACAGCCTCTGTTGAGTGAACTTGTCCTAAAGAAAAGAGGAATTCAATGGCTGTCTAGTGTCTAAGCCATTAGCTTCCACCGTTTACATAGTCACGGGCATTATGGCACTGTGTCAAGTGTCAACCAGACTTTGTCCCCTCTTTAATTTCCTTCCCAAACCACATTTTAACAAGCTGACAAAAGTGACGAAACGCCATGGAGTTCTGGTTAGTTTGGCATGCCAACAAATTAATCCATTCCCAAATCCCAAATCAACGGCCGTTTCCCAACATTTTTCAATACCGCTAACGACCACCTGTCCTCCTCCAAGGAGAGTCTCGAGAGGATACATGCCAAAAACATCCAGACAACACCCCGGTTACAGCCATTGCATCCACAACAAACACAATTCAGCGGCTAGTGCACGCATTGCACGCAGCAAGGCCAGTACGCATGCATACACCTGTCGTTAGTGGAGAGTACTCTTACCACCAGATGCATCAATTCATCGAACCGTGCCGTCGCTAGCTTAGCTAGCTGCTGCTGGCTGAAGCCTGGTACACAGTAGTAGCACATGCCGGCGGTGTCTCATACCCCTTGGCCGCTACAGAAATCTCTCGCCGTCTCCCGCGTCCGTCCGACCGATTGATAGATGGCTCGATCGGCAGGGCTCCACCGCCCACCAACCGCGCGCGCACGGCCGATCGGCACGAAAAAGCCGACGTGCCGCAGCCCCATGATTGCGCTTGCGTCGCGCGACCAGGATGTCCCATCCCCCGGAAGCCCCAGATCTCACTCACCTCCACCACGCTCTGCCGGGTGAGATGATGAAAAAGGACGTACGGGTTACATGCATTGACTGCGAATATGTAATGGCAGCACTACTACAGTAGTAGTGTAGTATAGCGTCAGTTAATCGAGCGAATTATTGGGCTTTTTTTATATATCTTCTTCGTCTCAAAATATAAATGATTTTAAATGGGTGAGATATGTGTTCTATTTATCCAAATTTTTTTATATTTTAAAACAAAGGGATTAAAAGATTTCAAAGTACGAGTAGTGCGTGTTTTTATTAATTGGGTGGTGGTTTGGATTAAGTTTTCTCAAGGACGATATGATAGAACACACATGTATTATAGGAGGATTATAAACCTAAGCTTCTAGCAGCTACATGTGCTCCAACAATTCGTAGCTCCGTCTGTGTTTGGTTGGAGAAGCGGGATGGATAGGACGAACCTATTTTTTTAAGGATGTTTGGTTTAGAGACAAATGAGATGTGATGATCCCTAAAAATAAATATTCTCTTTAGATCATCCAAAAAAACAGCATGTGTTTGATGATGGAGGAATTTGCTAGGTCGGGTTGAATCGAACTCATTTTCATAGGTATTTGGTTGTGGGACTAAGTGAGATGGATTGGTTCAAAAAGAATATTTCACTGACATTCGGGTTTAGCTTACCCACAAAAATTCGGCGGATCGATCCGAACCAGCTCTATCACGAGAGTCACGTGAGGCGCACGCGCGCGATTACCGTATCTCTCTCACCGTTTTTCGTTCGCTTCCAGATCGGCGCCCCCGCGAGAAGCGCACTACTACAAAAACGATTTTCCTGGACGAGGCCTCCGATAGATTCCAGACTGACCATAAGTGGCCGCGCCTGAAAAAACCGATGCGGCATTATCCCGTGCGGTCCACTTAAGCGACCGCACGGGAAAATCCATATTTCCGTGCGGTCCCTTAAGTGGACCGCACGGGATAATACCGCACTATTCCATGCGGCCCACTTAAGGGACCGCACGGAAATATGGATTTTTCCGTGCGGTCTACTTAAGCCGCCCGCACGGAAAGGGCCCAATGTGACATTTTCAGAATTTTTCCTACTTATTTTCTTTCTCCTCTTCTTTATAATACTATAATTTATTTTGTGGGCTAGATAAAATAAAGTGGATTTTTTTGGAGATATATAAAAACACCTAGTTTCCATTTTCCTTGGTTTCACACAAAAATTCCTTATATTTTATTCTCAGCAAAATAAAGAAAATCGGCCTGTCCGAAATTAGATTGAATTTTTAGGGGGTCAAAACTAATAAAATAAATTATGGAAAAATTATATTAATTCATTATAAATAATATAGTATTTTAATAAATTATGTTCCTTATACACTTTCATAAAATTTAATGTATTTTTGGATGAGATACGAGTTTTGCCGATTAGGGTTTAGGGTTTAGGGTTTTGACCAATTTAATTGGGGATCTAGATGTAAAGATAAAATCATGCCAAATTTCCAGTGAGTCTAACATATTAAGTAGCATCCACATGAATTTTTTCATGATTTTATCTTACACCAATTAGTTTTAACAATTCACTAAGCTTATCTTTTGAGTCTGTCGTCAAACAGTCATAACTCGAGTGTCCTTCAATAAAACAGCCATATCTTTTTCATACGGATTCGAAATCAGACATATAATATATCGACGGATATCTATAGAAAAAGTTACATCCGTTGCTCCCCGCTTTGTCGGGTTCGGCGAAATCAAAATCTCGAAATTCCGCTTGCAAGATTGTGTTTTTGAGGTGAGAAGCTTTGGGACCCTTTTCAATAGAACTTTGAAAAATTCTACGGACCACATATTTCGTCCGTTCGAGCTTAAATTTTCTGTGGTTGGTTCCTGCGTGCTCCTATGTGTGAAAAAAATATTAGAAAAATAAAATAAAAATAAAAAAGTTGTTTTCTCTCTCCTCTACACTAGAGAGAGAAATCCAGAGAGAAAAATAAAAAGGTTGAACTGGATTTTCGTGCGGGCCTCTTAAGCCGTCCGCACGGAAAGATAATCTTTCCGTGCGGGCCCTTAAGCCGCCCGCACGGAAAGATTATCTTTCCGTGCGGGCTGTTAAGCTGCCCGCACGCGATGGTCATCACCGCCTATATAGGTGCGCGCGGGCTCCGAAATTTTCTAACACTCGACGAAATTCAGATCCCGCCTCTACCGTCAAGGGCTCTCCTCCTCCGCCGGCGGCCTACGCCTCCGCCTCCGCCTCCCCGCCGCCGGCCTCCTCCGCCTCCGGCCTCCACCGCCCCCTCCCCGCCGCCGGTCTCCTCCGCCTCCGGTCTCCACCGCCGCCTCCCCGCCGCCGGCCTCTTCCGCCCTCTTCCGCCGCCGGCCTCCACCGTCGCCTCCACCACCGCCACCACCGCCGCCGCCGTCGGTGTGCCGGCGCATCCGCCTCCATCGACGGCCGTCTCCACCAACTGCCACCTCCACCACCACCACCACCACCACCACCGCCTCCTCCACGGCCGCCGCCGCCGCCACCGACTCCCACCTACCGCCACCGACGACGACGACGACGACGACGACGACCACAATTTATTTGTAAATTTAATTGTACAAAAAAAATAGTTGGGAAGTATATATGTGAAATTGTGATGATGTGAAATTAATTTTGTGTTATTTGTGATGTATATACGACGGCCGAATCCGCGCCGCCGCCGGGATAGCTATGGTTTTTTTTTTCAATTTTTTTTCCGTGCGGTCGACTTAAACGCGACCGCACGGGTAAATCGATTATTCCGTGCGGTCGGCTTAAGCGGCCCGCACGGGATAATGGACCTTTCCGTGCGGGTCGCTTAAGCCAACCGCACGGGATAATCGATTTACCCGTGCGGTTGGGCCGCCCGCACGCGAAAATGGTCTTTTTCCAGACCTTCTCGCGCGTGCGGGCAGACCTTCCGCACGAAAAGATGCCTTTCGGCCCGCACGGAATAACCATTTCTGTAGTAGTGGCGGTAGCGACCACGCGCGCACCCAGGCGACAGCGAGGTCGAGCGCGCGAGGTAGCAGCCGTCACGGCCTCCTCCCTTCCTCCCTCCGCGTTTCCCCTCCCTCGTCGGCTTCTCGTCCAGGAAGAAGCGGCAGCGGCGGCGGCCGCAGCGACGGCGGTGGTAGCAGGAAGCAGCGGCGAGGTCGAGCGCACAAGGGAACAGCCGTCACGGCCTCCTTCCTCCTCCCTCCGCGCTTCCCCTCCCGTCCCCTCTTCATGTCCAGGAAGCTGAGGCAGCAGTAGCGGCAGCTACAGAAGCAAAGCCGGCGGCTCCCAGTGACATCACCCCCGTGCCCTCCTCTGTGTGATATTTGTTTGCATGAGATGATTGAAACTCCCAGCGATGATGTTGTTTTTTTCGTAAATTTCATCACAGTAGAATTTTTTTATATATAAGCAAGTATTAATTTTGTGATGTAGTAAAATTGTGTGCTCATGAGCTTATTATTCATTTATATAATATGTATTTGGTCATTTGTATTAGAGAGGTAATCTCACCAACACTCGTGAGGAGATATCTCTATCTATCTATCCCACCCCGCATCCCTCCAACCAAATAAGTAATAGGATCATTTCATCCCCTTTCATTTATTTCTCAGACCAAACAAAAAAACATAATTCATTCCATTCCTTTAACCAAATAGAAAATAAAACTATCATATCCCAAAATTTAGGAATGGACCTACTTTTTCTCTCTCATTGACATATGTGAACCACACTCTTCCAACCTTTAAAAAACAAGACCATTCAAACCCTTATGCCTAACATATCCTATCTTACTATAAAGTTACAACTCAGTAAATCCTAAAGCTCAACATGCAAAGATGTCACGTATCATTCATTAATAATTATTACATTTAAACATCATGCAAGCATGCTATATTATCTATAATTTTATTTAGAGATTTAAAATGCAACCACGTTAAATCATCATCCCATATAATTTACATAATATTTTAATATATCTTTCCATCATTTTTTATAATATCCTATATACCTATACAATTCATCCTCACTTAGTTAATTTTATTTCTCTCTTCTCTCATTAAGTCATATCACATCAATTATTTTTAATCCTTAGATGATTAATCTATGCTCCAAATTATCTCCCTCTTTTTCTTCTCTCATAAAGTCACATCACCTTACTTTTATATTTGAACAATTTTATATAATATTTAAATTTAAATTATCATAAATCACATCAATTTACATAAAATTATATTGTTTAGCTATCTTACACATTATTTTTATTTATTATTATTATACTAAACTGTCGCAGCAACGCACGGGTTTCACCTAGTATATTAGATGGGGTCGTTCCATCCACAAAACTAGGATGTACATAACCCATCCCACTCAACCCCAAACTAAACACACGCTAACGTTTGTTTCGAGGGATGGGATGGGATGGATTGGATTGAGTCGAATCCATTTTTCAAAGCGTTTGGTTTGAAAATAGTTGGGATGAGATGTCCTTGACAGGGAATATTTCTTTAAGATCCGGATTGGTCTTATCTTTCAAAAACCGCGGACCAATCCAACCCACTTTTCTCTCTTGAGACATAGGAGTCATCCCTTAAAAAATAGAACCATCAGATCCTTCTTGCCAAATGGATAGCCAGGACCATCCCATCCTAAAAATAGTAACGAGTTCAACTACCCATCTCATTATAAAATCAAACCCATGCTAAACAAACTGATTCTCACCTTAGATTCTATGATACAGTACCTGTAGAATCTAGAAATAAACTAGTAGCCAGAAATCAAAGAGCATTAAACTCTCACCAGTTGCTTCTTATAATCTCTCTCAAACTAAGCCTATATATGGCAACCGGTAAGGGTTAGTTCATGGTTGCACTGCATGTTTAGCGAGAGGGAAAAATATGAAATGAGTTATAGGAGTATTGATTGGTATGCTTGCAGGAGACCATGTGAGCACAGTTTGGGACAGGAAATCGCCCTCCTAAGCACCGCGGAGACAATACATTATTTGTTAGTTGCGGCAGCATGCATGCCAGCATCTTCTTCAGCGAACACATTAACATTAGTCTTACCTCATACTAATCAGGCCTGACGTTATCCGGGCACCTACCTCTTCAATCATCCAGAAAATTAATCCCCACATGATGATCACTAAATTATGCGACACTGATTTGTGGTGTGTGTATGTGCATAACTGCATATACACCGATGGATCACCGTCTTAATTCGACAGGTATAATCAAGCCCATCGGCTCAACTGTGTGCAAATAGTATGTTGACACTGATTTGTATCCGCTACTCTACACCAGTATCTTTCACTAGTGTATGGTACTCCACTAGATAGCAGAGTGACGAAATGTTCCAGAAATGCTATGCTTGTGTCTTGAGCTGCATGTACAGTACTCTCTCTGTCAATTGATCTCCCTAACATGCCAAAGAAAATCAATCTTCCTGTAGTACACCCATGTGACAGTAAATCACAGCGATTTAAAGCCTTTTAATCTGAACAGACGCACAAGTGTTCCAGTTCTACTTAATAGTACGGTTTCAATATTGAAGCTAGGTAGCTGTTTCAGAACATGTAAAGAAGCTAGCTGAAGCATGTGGAGCCGTGGACCATCTGACGCCGGCAAAGGATGAAATGACGATGAAAGAACCAACATAGACATATAAAATTCTACATCCTTTAAATTTTCTACTCTAATTAAATCTTCTCTCTCTCTACCCTGATACACTCTCCAATGAAAATCATGTGCATGCACACCTAAAGAACAAACACAACTGACAACACTGAGTCACTGACCAATAGGTGTAGTATGACTATGCTATTAGAGCTACTCCATATACAAAAGGAAGAACAAAACCAAATCAATTAACAAAACGGAAGCGATTAGGGGAAGGGAAGGGAACAACATTGATCTCAGGCTCGAGCCCCATTGTTGACGACGACGACTGCATCATCCAAGCACGTGGGCCCCATTAGCAGGCACGAGAAAAGGAGAGAGCAGCAGCTGCATAAACAAGATTTGGCCCATCTCTTCTCATCACAGCTTCCACTGGCGCCCAGAAAGATTCCCGGTCTCCAATGCATGCAATGCAACGGACGCACCTAGCAAAAGCTTCTTCCAAAGTCTCCTCCCCATCACTCCCTCTGCTGCAAGAACAGATTCATTCAGAGACTATTTTTTAATTTTAATCCAGCTGCTCCATCATCAAAAGCAGTAATACAGTACAGTGCAGTTCAGAAATAAAAAAATATTTTATTATTACTTTCTCTGTTCTAAAATATAAGAAATTTTGATTTAGTACTACAAATCTAAACAGGAAGCCTATCAAAGTTCGTAGTACATTCAATTAAAAATTTTTATATTTTGAAACAAAGAAGTATTAATCTATTCAAGATTCGAGATTTCGAGTGTTCATATACAGAGAAAGAATTTGCAGCAGCAGCAGAAAGGTGAGCGTTATGATGAGTAGGGACAATAGCTTTGCTTGGCCCGAACCGTTGGGGCTCGCGCGCTTGCGCTTACTTTGCCACAAAGCAACAAAGGCCAGGTTAATGGCAATGGCCGGATCGAAGTCGAGGCAAAGCTAGCGCGACGCCGACCAAAGCAGAGGAGAAAAAAGAACACGACGACGAAGAAGAAGAATAGCCTTCTTGAATCTTGACTTTCTTCTTGTGCCCTGCTTCCGACTTCCGAGGTCGGAAAATGGCTAACGTTCATGCTCTGCTGCGTATTTGGACTAAAGAAACCATTTTTGAGTTTGGTCGGTCAGTCAGCATGGCAGTGTGTGTTTACGACGAGAAATGGAGATTTTCAATGATTTGACTTGATGTTTAAGCGTCGATAAATTTATAATCTACTAGTAGTAGTGACGGACAAAATGCTACAACTTCGATGTGATAACAAAATAATCAGCTACTAGTATGATCGATGCAGTGGAATGTGGTGCAGCTCAGGTTAGTGACAGAGTGGGGGATTGTTTTTACCTGCGTTTGTTTGCGGTGGTGGCTTCAGAAAGGCAGACTCTTGGAGGTGGAGGAGGCGGTGAGGGCCTTGAGGTTCTCCGACGATGGCGGCGCGAGGTCCTGCGGGAGGCGGGCGCGGCGCACGATGCGCCGCATGTTGCTCTGGAGGCTCTGCTGGACTAGCTGCCGCACGGCGCGCTTCTCGTTGCTCATGCCGGCATCGTCGGGCTCTTCTTGGTGCGCGCCGCCGCCGCCGCGCTCCTGCGGGGCTGACATTGTCGCGACAATGCCGGCGGCTTCGGCGACCTGCTTGCCCTTGTCGGCCCGGAGGATCTCGAGTATCCTCGACGCGCGCTTCTGCGCCAGCGCGGTGCCGACGAGGGTGAGCTCCAGGAGCGCCGAGGTAGCGCCGGCCTCCGCCATGGCCGCCCGGTCGGCGTAGCTCCGGTGGGCGAGGACCATGAGGATGTACGCGGCCTTCTCCTGGCACCCGGGCTCGTCGGACCAGTTGAGCACGTCAACGAAGACGGGGACAGCATCGGGTGCGCGGCTCACCGCGCGGCGGCCATCGGGGCAGGCGGCCACGAGGTTGCAGAGCGCGGCGAGCGCGCGGTCCGCCGCCGCGGGCGTGTCGCCCACGGCGGCGACGAGCGACGGCGCCAGCCCCGCGGACAGCAGGTGCGGCGCGTTGGCCGGCGCGATGGAGAGGTTCAGCAGCGCGCGCAGGGCGTCGTGCCGCGCCTGCTCCGTCGGCGCGACCTCGAACTCGCGGACGAGGAAGGGGGCGGCGCCGGACGCGCCGATGATGGGCTTGTTCGAGTCGAGCGCGCTCAGGCAGAGGAAGTTGGCGACGAGCGCCTCCGTCAAATCGCCGGACGCGCCCCCCGCGATGCGGAGCATCTTGTGCACGGCGCCGGCCTGCACTATCGCCGCCTTGTTCCTACGAATCGAAGCAACTCCCAAAAATCAGGAACCGAAACCACCAGATCTGATCAAGAAACAGAGGAAGGCATCAACCGAAGCAAGAAAACTCACGTGTCGTTGCCGATCCCCAAGTTGAGCAACGCGTACAGCGCGGCGGCCACCATCTCCTCGCCGCCGTTGCCGCTCTCGTCGAGCATCGCGACGAGCGGCGGGATGGCGCCGAGCATCGCGAGCATCTCCCTCGCGCCGGCGTCGTCCTTTGCCTTCCTCCGCACGACCGTGGCCGCCTCGACACGGCACATGTTGACGCTGCCGGCATTGTCCCCGTCGCAGGCCTGAAGCGCTCCGACCACAACCTTCAGCTCCTCCAGCGCCTCCACCTTCTTGACGGCCGCGTCGGCATCATCCGCCTCGTCGCCGCACTCCGACGGCTCTGCCCTGAGCAGCTCAGCCAGCCGGTCAGACCTCGGCCTCGGCCTCGGCTGAGGCGACTGGTACCCGTTCTTACTTCGGCAAGAACCCCCTCCAGCGCCGCCGCCGCCGCCGCCGCATGTCAGGACCTCAAGAAGCTTCCTCCGCAGCGCGGCGGCCGAGAAGATCGGCCAGAGCCGGAAGCCGCCGCCGACGTCGGCGTGCGCGCACCTCGCCACCATCGTGCACCTTCCGACGCAAGTCACATTGGCCGGAGCAAGGGACACTTGGCGAGGCGAGCAGCGAGCTGCTCTCTTCAACTTCAATGGCGTAGAGGGGAAGCCGTGGCGCGGCGCGGTACAGAGAGAATGGGGTTTATACGTGTGAAGGCAACAGGTGGCCTAAGATCAGGAGCGGTGGGCCCATGTAGTCAGTGTATTAATTTTGTTTTTAAGAGGAAAAAAATCAAAGGGTATTTAAAGGTAGATTTGTGGGATTGTGGCCAATGGCTCGGAGGAACTGTGGGCCCATGTGGTCAGTGTAACAAATTAATTTTTTAAGAGGAAAAAAATCAAAGGGTATTTAAAAGCTAGATTTGAGCTGGGGGAGCTGGGGACATGTTGATCCACATCACTGAATTGGCTAGTTTATGGTTATTGGTCGCACAGACAGATTTACAGTTGGATTTAGCAGCGGAGGACCATTGGGGAAGGTGATTAAAAATGTGAACAATGCTATCTATGCTTAGCTGAACCAGGTCAGCAGATGACGTTTTCTGGTAGTTAATTAGTACCAGTTATTATCTTTATGCTAAGACTCGCTCTGCAAATGCGGCAGCTTGATTAGTTGTCACAGTTGGTCACATGCATATGCACGGTAAGTTGGACTTAATACTTGTCACTGTTACCGCTCGCATCTGTGATATTTTTGTCACGCAGTCTCCACTACACTATAGTTGTGGATAAACATACTCATGGGGAACTCGACCTGATTTCGAGGCTAAACCCTCGAATTTGGGTTTAACCATTGTGCTTTGATAGGAATTTTTGCAAGATTGGCATATTTATCGTTGCCGTTTTTTTTTTGTGTGTCCTGGGTTAAGTGTTTTAGTCTGTGCTCGGTATAACTGGGCAGTGGCTAATTTTACAGTACCCACTAGAGAATTTGTGTTGCGCAGGCTGTAGTGACACACGACTATATCAAACTGGGTTTTAAATTAAAGCTACAAATGCATCGGTCCGTAAACCCATTTATAAGTTAAATAAGTAAGTAACCCGATAGATTCATATGCTAACCCACATACAACCTTAACTTTAATGTGGTATTATTGTGTGGTGTTGCCTAAGTATTTTAGCATAACAGTAAATAAATGGTCTAAAAGGGTGAGACGGTGTATTATTCAATTTAGTCAGTATTTTTTTTAGCGCAGTTGAGCAATCATCTCTTTGGAATACTCCCTCCATTCAAAAGTCTTAAACATATTTTATTTTCTAGATTTTAATGATAAGATAGGCATATTGTGCATCTAAGACTTAGATAAAGTGACGGTGATATTTATAATCTTTATTTATATATCTAAGACTTTAACAAAGTGAAGGTGATATTTGTAGTCTCCATATATCTAACTTCTCTCTAGTGAACCGGCCTACAAGATAAAACAAAAATAGGTAGGGTATAATAAGTTGATAACTTGACATCAAACGTCATACTTTGTGCTAAGTATATTATTTTGCATATGTTATCAGCATAAATTTTACTATGGTATCTACAAATAATATTCTACTACGGTATTTTCACTGGTAGAAATGATCGGAATCATTAGTAAACTTTAGGAGTACTCCTAGATTATGTTCTTTTTTCTACTTTTTTAACTTTTACTTCTTCGTTTTTCACACGCACATTCAAACTGCTAAACGGTGTGATCTTTGTAAAAGTTTTTTATATGAAAGTTACTTTAAAAAATCATATTAGTTTATTTTTTTAAGTTTTGTTAAGCTCTTAATTAATCATGTGCTAATGGACAATATTGTTTTTCATGCAGGGAGTTGGAATTAAAAACTCCATCTTCCGAATACAGCCTTAGTATTGTAGCGATCACAACTACACATATTAATTTTAGGAGTACTCCTAGTATTGTAGCAATCACAGCTACACCTATTGAATACGCCTTGATCGACACTTTCTTTACCGTCATCCCTTGCTTTCCGGAGGCAATTTTTGTTCTGTGTAATTTATGGCATTCAATTTGGTGGTCACAGGATACTTACAGCAAATTATGTACCCACTGAAAAAAGGCATTGTAGATAGTACTGAATTGAACAAATCTACAGAGTAGGGATAAACTCTCCCGGGGCACCAATCAGAAAAGAAGAATGTGCCCTCCTCTGTTTCTTCCATTCCTTTGCACAGTAATGTATGTTCACAGTAATAAACTCTTCCGATAGCTTGTTTTTGAATCCAAATGTTTTGCTCACAGATGCAGTACAGAGCCAGCAGAGCAGATCCATGTCTGCATATACTTCCTCCGTCTCATATTAGTGATCGCTTTGACTTTTTTCACATAACGTTTGACCATTCGTTTTATTTGAAAAATTAATGCAAATATTAAAAAAATTATACATACTTAAAGTATTTTTTGATAATAAAGCAAGTCGCAAAAAAAATAAATAATAATTCCATAATTTTTTGAATAAGACGAATGATCAAACTTTACAAACAAAAACACAAAACGACGAGTATTTTGGGACGGAGATAGTAAAAAACAGAGGATCCTATTGTGCTCCAAGCTAGTGGCACCACTGGCATAGAGTTCCAACTTCATTCCAAAAGACCACTCCCTTGTTCTCCGTAGCCGATCCACTTGATAATGATATCCAATTGATTTCACATATTGCAACTTAAGAACAGTACAATGTATATGTGTCTGCACGAATTTTGTGCCGCAGCAAGTGAACAACACACGGACTAATACTATGAATTTTCCCGTTAGTGTTGGAGCATATGAATTGCATTTTTTTTCCTTTACTAAGGAATAATTCTATTCCTCGAGAAACTGGAAATTTTAACTCCCTTCACCCCAAAATATTTGCCCCCTTTGATTCAAAGAAAAATCATGAGAATTTTGGAGGACTCCATTCTTATAGAATTTTTTCTATGTAACCCTTGAATCAAAGGAATGAATCCTATGAAATCTTATAAAATTTCTATGGAATGTCTCGTTCCATGTAATTTTTTGAGAAAACTTAACATGAAGTAGGACCTCATGTGAAGTTTCATGTGAGTCTTTATCTCTCCATAAACGATCATTAATGTGTTTTGTAATTTTTTGTTTTACACTTGTATTAATTTTTATTAATGTCAGAATCTTATGTTTTTCTATTTTTTTTATTTATGTGATTCAAAAAGACCCTTCACCTCTATCTTAAAATATACTACAACCAATCTAAAGGTGTTTTGAATCACAGGAATGAAAAAAGAAAAAATAGACAAAACACATAATTTTGATAGAAATGTAAGTGCAAATCAGAGGATTGCAAAACACATGAAAACACATAAATGACCGTTTGATTGGACCACAGGAAAAACACAAGAATCGGATGAGAAAGATACACTTAATGAAAATTTTCTAATAGATTGAAGCTCTTGCTAAATTTTTTCTAAGATCTTTATAGGATTATCCATTCCATAGAATATGATTTAATCCTTTATTTCAAAAGCACTTATACGAATATTTCTTATAGGATTGAAATCCTCTAAAATTCTTATATTTTTTCTCCAAATCAAGGGACCCTAAAATATAATACTCTATTTTAAAATGTAGACTCCAAATGTTTATATTTTGAGTATTACAAGCGCGACCATACACGGTCAAGAAGGTGAGAGGAGTAGACAAGGTGCACGGAGAAAGAGGAGAAAAGGCGCAAACACCCACGCAGATTAGCCTAGCTGGCGTCGGCTCGACAATAGCACGGGGAGTAGTCCACCCGGCATGTGTTGCTCATTTGCTCAAGAAAACGCTCTCTCTATTCTCGGCACGCCGGCCACACGAGCATCCTTACCCCTCTTCGCCGATGCCGATCTCGTCTCCATTAATGGAGATCGGATGTTACAAAAGGAGATTGGCAAAGAAGCATGACGGCCATGGTTAGCTACTACTGCGTGTACACTTGTAGTGTTGGTCAACGCAGATTCCTTTGTGAGGCTTCTGGTCAAGAACAATATAATACTACTATCGGTATCCCGGAATTGCCGGTTTTGATCGCTCTCGAGCTGAGCTCCGAAGGAAAGCGAAGCGTACTACTACCTCATATGCACTCGTATAGTACTCGTGCTGCTGTTACCACTAGTGGAGTAGGAGTACCTCATTTAGCACCAGTAATACCGTACGGTAGCTGCGCATTTTGACTTCGTGGTCGCATTTGCTGCAGGTCTGCTCGGTGATCAGCGAGCCAGCCAACCAACCAAACCAACCAACCCCCGAGTACGGCCGCACCGCCACCGACACTGCCGCGAGCGAGCCCCACTTCCCAGCAGGTTAGGCAGGCCGTGTTACTACACCTCGCCACGCCACACATGCGCCGGATCAACACACCAAGTACGACGCATCCGGCCGTACACCGCACTGCACGTCGTATACTCCAGGTTGGTGCAGCCAGCGTCGTGGCATCTGTCGCGTCGAGTCGCCGAGACTTTTTTTTTTTTTAGCCCCACCATGTTACCGCGCGGCCGCGTGCTAGCGCGTGCAGCGACGCCGAGCGGTGGACGACGTATCGCCGAGGTGTGCACCGGCGGACGGACGACACGCGCGCGATCGCCGCGGCGGAGGCCGGAGAGAGTAGTAAATGCGGCGTCGGTCGTCGTGGAAGGCGGAGGGGGGGTGGGATTTATTGTGGCGCGAGCCTTGGGCCCAGGCCGGGCCGGCTGGAGTGATGGCGATAACTTAAAATGGGCAGGCAAGGCAGGCAGGGCCGAGCGGCGCAGCGACGCCACCGCCGGCGCCAAAGCCCACGCGGTTACTCGTCCGACGACGAGATGCACCGCGACAGTAAAGTTTCTGCAGCTACGTCGCCGGTACAAAGGGTCAAATCGGGGATTAAAAAATTAAAAATTTAGTGAGATTTTAAGTGTGGGTTAGGAAACGCATTCGTGCGTGAGTATAATGGTGTCTTTGGCTGAGTTCGTTAGTTACAGCTTTCTCAACTCAAACAATACACATGAAAAACAAAACGTCTATTAACACGTGATTAATTAAGTATTAGCTATTTTTTTTGAAAATGAATTAATTTGATTTTTTTAAGCAACTTTTGTATAAAAACTTTTTGCAAAAAAAAATACACCGTTTAGTAGTTTGAAAAGCGTGCCCGAGGAGAAAAACACGGTGCGACGCTAGTAACGGAAGTGCCGAACTCAGCCTTTGTATGTGTGTTTCTGCCATGTAATAAAAACAAAAGTTCAAACTTGACCACGGTTCATCTTCTAGATTGAGCACCGGATCCCGACCACTAATGAGATGATGGTTTTCACCAAATTTCAACATATTTCGATCAAATTTATTGCTTCAAATTTGCAATTAAAAACTATTCAAAATTTCACTTGAAATCCATGAAATCTCCAAGAGCCCTTTGAATTGTAGGAATGAAAAAAATAGAGGAATAGAAAAAACACAAAATTCTGACAGAAATACAAATGCAAAACAGAGGCTACAAAACACAAAAAAAAAATACGGGAATGACTGTTTGATTGTACTGTAAAAAAAACACAAGAATTGGATGAAAAAGATAAACTCAAAGAAAAATTTTTAAGAGGTTAAAGCTCTTGCTAAATTTTTTCTAAAATCTCTATAGGATTGTTTATTACATAAGATTTTCAAATGATAGTGTAAGATTCAATCATTTGTTTCAAAAGCATTTATAGGATTAAAATCCTTCAAAATTCCTACCCAAAATTCGTGGTTTTTGATCGGTTTCGTCGAAAGCATGAACCTTGAACCTGACTATTAGGACTGTGGAATGCGTTGGAGCTCCAGATCGGGTGACTGGAAATGTAGGAGCAGCAAGAAACATTTTGCAGCGATGGCAGGACAGAATGTCAGATCATGTTGACCATCCTGCAAGCACCGACAGGCAAGAACCAGGGTAGGGTTCAGGTTGAACTGATTGACTGGCTGAAAAATGCGAACTCGGCTCAAGTCAAGCTTCCTGCAGCTCGTGAGGCTGCCGCGCATACCAGCAAAACGCGAATAGTTGGGGTGATCCCAGCACAGAAGGCTCTCACTATCTGAAACAGTGATCAACAGCAGGAAAGCCTCTGTTATAGTGTCCAAATGACATGAACGTCTGAACATTAACTGTCAGAACAGTATACACCGAATGAAAGATGGAAATAACACATATTAGAACTTCTCTTTTGACAGGCTTTTGGGTGTGATGGCCCTTTACATTCAACATGAACTAGGCCGGTGACATTTTTCACAGTGAAGCTAACTGTTACAAACAACACCCAGATAAACTAAACAAGTAGAGAGCAAGGTAACAGATAGGTACCAGATTCCTATTGAAGCAAAAACTCCTCTCGTAGCATACCAGCACAGAGAGAAATGCTGAAATCAACACCTATCACACCAACCACATAATTATGGCACGGAAACTATCTACAAAATTCAAAGTGTTCTATGTAGAAGCTACATGCTGAAACTCTGAAAGGTAAGCAAGGTAAGCAAAATAGTATTAATACAGAGGCTATATATGGATCCCACAATTGAGTGACAACTGCCGACAACATACAATGCTGAAACGCTGAAAAGCAGACTATACGATAAGCAAAACAGTATTAATCCAGAGGCAACTGTCCACGACATGCAAAGTTAAACTAAAAAACTTAGCAGCCTGCAGGATCAGTGAAGCCGTTGTTTACCCTCCATGAATCCTAGCCCATAACAGATAGCCTAACAGATAACAGGGCATTGTCATGGCATCAATATCATTTCTATTGAGTTGCACTTGAGTTATACAGTAATGCTTTTCCTTTTTTGAAAGGCTGTTAATACAGCGATGTGCTTAGTACAATTATGATTCACTCAAAAGTTATATCTTTAAGACAAGAAAAGAAACGACAATAGAGTCAAATCTGCACAACTCGTATCATCATACTGTTTTAGCCCTGAATGGCTGGTTATAAGGCTAGGAACACATTCTGATAGATCTGTGAAATGAACATGTCTGGATGTTATGCAGGATGTTGAACACCATTTCTTTTAAAGAAATAAGTAACATAGTTCATAAAACAGGGATCAAAACGGTCGGAAACAATTGGAAAACAGCCTCAACCATTTCCATAACCATATTTTTCTCGGAAACGAAATCGAAAACAATAAAGTCGAAAACGAAAACGATATCGGAAATATCGGAAAACCGGAAACGGAACAATACGGACAGAAACATGTCGGTACAGATCGAAAACCGGTAACAAATACGGAAACATTAAACCATAAAAACATATATTTAACTTTGCATAACTATGTAATACGCATAAATAAATTCAAGCTTATACTATATAAATTATAAATTAACTTCATTTATCCATGCATTCAAGTTAGGGATTTGATTCAAGAGTTAATCAGTCTCTAAACTGTGAGTCAAGTAGAGACATACCCTATAAATATCGACATATTTAGAAATACGGTACTTACCATATTATAAGAAACGGTAATTTCCATAAAAATACGATAAATACGGAAACGATCGGTATAACAGCAAAACCATTTCCATTTCCATTTCCATATTTTTTACCATTTCCATTTTCATTTTGGTCAATTACCATTTCCATATGGCTCGGCCGGTAGAAACTCGGAAACGAACGCCGGTTGGCCGGGAATTTCCGTTACCGTTTTCACCCCTATAAAACACAGGCATCAATGTTGATAAACTTGAAGAAAGGAAATGTTCAGATCCACACTCCACAGAATGTATATCATCTTATAATGCTTGACATGGTAAAGCTCACTACTGACTTCAAGATAAGTAGGAAACTCCCATTTCACAAACTAAGATAAACAATCAAGAAAAATATTAATTTTTCACAGTGGACATAACTGAATTTCCCCATGAATGATACATATAAAAGCAGTGGAGGCATGCCCACACACGGACATGCCTCCACACAAAACAGAGGATTGTCCTTGCGAAAGTTCCTAGAAGATATGGCAATAGGAACAATATTACACAGAAAGCTAATATATTAGTAGATACTTCAAGTAGGAAATTTCTACTGACCTAGAACAGTATGCACTTGATTTTAAAAAGAAAAAGGAAATATTGGACACCCAATTATGAGATCCAGTAGAAAGAATGGAGATGGCACATAATAAGATTCAAAGAAAAGCACTGTTCAGATGGATAAAATGCAGTAGAGAATATGAAAGGAAAATTAGGAGAGCAAGGAAAACACTGTGCAAATGGATAAAATACACACATACTGTAGAGAATACGAAAGGAAATGGGAAGTGCATGAAGCAATTGACGACCGTGAGAAAATACAAAATGATCGGAAAACAAAGGGGAAATTTGGGAATTCTACAAAAGAGGTTACAGAACATGGAAAAAAAAGTTCAGACAATTTCGCCTTCACTTGGCTAGTTGATATGACAGTTTTCAAATTTAAAGTACACAAATAAGAGGATTTCATATCTATCTTTTGCATGGCCATCATGTATATTATCAGGTATTTTCTTGACCAGTGGGACACCTAAAATGGTGTAAAACAGTGTATCTGAAGCAATCTGTTGCGATGAATGATGTCTTGAAACTAAAAAATTGCATGCACATATAAGCTCATGAGTTACATCTATATGACCAAATAGACAAAAATAAAACCATCATTTCAGAAAAGAATAACCAACCCATGGAATCTATAAATGTCCTTGCTTCCAGGAAAGTGTATGCAAGTGAATAGCACCTATACTCATTACTTAAGGAGTCACTCTCTGAACTATTTATCACTAGATTTGATGAGCTTGCCATATGATACGACAAAAAGAAGTGTTCCTTTTGCTATTCAGTGTTTAATTCTACAGTTGGTGTGAATGATTAGCATAGAATTGCAGGCTTGAACCGCTAAGTAGGAGCTACAATGGTGTCCAATTTGCTTCAACTGCTAAGTCAGAGACATCGAAAAACTTTTTCACCTAATCTAAGTGAACCCAGAGTAAACCTCGATTGAGAATAAAAGTGGTTACCTTTCTGGTAATTTGGTGGTCAAGCAAAAGGAAGCAATCAAGAAACATTCACCACACATTTCTCTTTTTTTTCAAGCGTAGTTCATCCTTTATTTAACTATCCATTACTTAGTGAGCAGCAGAGGTGGTCTCCCCACCTTCTGTGCCAAGACCATACAACACACCAGCATACTTCTCGGTTAACCCATTGAAGTACGCCTCCTTGAGCTTTTTGAATGACAGCGCGGTCAACAGCGAGTCGGACCCGGCCTGATGACAAATTCCGACGCGCTCAACATCAAGCAGCTCGGCAAGCTTGTTCAGCCCACCATGGAGGCTGTTGCAGAACCGCATCAAGTGCTTGATGTCATACACGACCGGGAAATATATCCTGATGAGGTCGAAGAATCCGGTTATCGTGTCCGGCAAGTATGTGCCGGTGAGCAACTTGAGCAAGTAGCCGAAATCATAGCCGCTATGGAACGTAACCCAGCGAACCTCGGAGTTCAAGACAACACCTGACGACATGAGCAGCTCAGCGAAGCGGCGGGCATCGGCGCCGTCAGCGGAGTGACGGGCGAAGTCAATACCGCTGCGCCGGAGCAGGTCAATGGAATCTGCAGCAGCGACGTCGGTCCGGGGGTCAAAGCCACGAAAGTTGAACTGCCAAACACATGGTCGTCCCTCTGGACCGAGGGCTGGAAGCCCACCATGCTCATTCGAGAAAGTTAAACCAAGCTGGATAAGCTTCAGCATGTCGACGTTGGCTTTGAGCGTTGCGTAGTTGAAATCGGCGTTGGATTTGAAGGTCCCGAGCGGGCGGCAGACGACGCCCGGGAACTCTGTGTCCATCGCAACGTACGGGAAGTCGTCGACGATCTCCCGGATCACCGCGAACTCGGCCTCGAGGTTGTCCTCCCAGACCTCGCGGATCTCCACCCCGTCGGGCTTCTCGGCGGCCGGCGTCGCCATCGGCTCGCGCGCATCCAAATACCTCGAGCTTCCCTCCTCCCAGCAACGGCTACGGCTACGGCTCGCGCGGGAGCTAGGGGAAACGGGAGCGGCGGTGGTGGGGCCCAGGGGTCAGCGGCGCTGGGCGGGGGAGGCTACCATGGGTGGCTGGAGGTGGGGAATGGAGGAGATCCAGGCCGGGGGAGGAGGACGAGGTGGGCGTCGGATTGGGGAAATTTTCGTGGGGTGGGAGGAAGAAGACGAGAGGAATGGGGAAAGTGGGTGACGTGCGCCGCCGGGCCGGGATTGGTGCCACGTGGCGGGGCCCGCACGGGTATGATTGCCTGCCTGCCCGCCCGCGAGCGTGCCGACGTGGGTGGGGGGGGGGGTCTCGCTGATCGGTGGGCCGAGGGGGCGCGTTTTGTGTGGTAAAAGGTGTGGCTCGCACGTCAGGGTCAGGTGAGGAAGGAGGCTGGCTGTGGCTGGCCGAGCAATTTGGTTTTGCTTTCTCTGTAGAGTGAGCGGGTTGGTGAAGGGAGCTTGGAGATTTTGTTTGTCCTGTTGACTGTAGTATATCGGGGAAAGATACGTTAGGGTGTAAGGCTGAGTTCTAAAAGTTGGTTAGGGTTGGGAGTTAATCTCTTCAGCACGTAAAACGAAGTGACTCATTAGCACATGATTAATTAAGTATTTGCTAAATTTTTTTCAAAAATGGATCAATATGATTTTTTAAAGCAACTTTCGTATAAAAACTTTTTGCAAAAAACACACCGTTTAGCAGTTTGAAAAACGTGCGCGCGAAAAACGAAGAAGATGAGTTGGAAAGAGTAACAAAAGAACACAGCCTAGGATGGAACAGATCAAATTAATGGATGGTATAAAAGATAAGTATTTCAGTTAAAGATTAGCCGGGCAGAAGACTGTACGAGCTGGCTGTGCAACAGCGATAACCAGTATAGCCGAGCGCGTCCTTTGTTTTGTTGTTTTGAATATTTTCTTTAGGGTTTTGCTAATCTCAATAAATATAGTTACATTTGAACATACTTTAAAAATAATCAATGTTTGATATATCTTCTGGATCATAGCCTAGACAATACAAATTATGATATACTTGAAACGAAACGAGTAAGTCCATAATCCTCCTATAAACTATCTTGTACGTTTAAAAACAGACTCTCAACTCATATATCAATCACATTTACTCTTTAGTTTTCAAAATTATACGAGAAAAGTAAAAATCATTTTTTTAGTTATATATTTTTCCTACTATGCAAGGCAACTTAACACCAATAACAAGTAGAAGCTCGACCATAAATTCATGTTTATCAGATATAACGTGCTTCGTTCAAAGGTTTAGAACCGAGACATATGATAAGGCTATCCAAAACTTTGTTAACCTACCACCCTAAACACACAACATTACACGTCAACACTCAATACCATGTCTATTATCAAGCACAATCGATTGATCGGACTTACACACCGCAAATGTATGTCACCAGGGTTAATGGGGTTCGCTGCCCAGTGAACCAAGATGACGTGTTTTGTGTGATAAAGATGGCTCACACGTCAGGTGAGGAAGGAGGCTGGTTGTGGCAGGCCAAGCAATCTGGTTTTGCTTCCTCTATAGAGAGAGCGGGTTGGTGAAGGGAGCTTGGAGATTTGGAGCTTGGGGTCACGTGGGTAGGGGCAAGGTCACCGATAAGTCGTTGTCCGGTGGGCCAATGGGGCGTGTTTTTGTGTGGTAAAGGTGGCTCGCATGTCAGGTGAGGAAGGAGGCTGGGTGTGGCTGGACGAGCAATCTGATTTTGTTTCCTCTATAGGGAGAGCGGGCTGGTGAAGGGGGCTTGGATATTTTTCTTGTCGTGTTGACTGGAGTATATGTTTAAAGTCAAGAAAAGATACATCACGGTCCAAGTTAGGACAGAATAGATCAAAGTAAGGCATACTTATATATGGATTGTATAAAAGATTGGTTAGGCAAAATATTATACCAGCTGACTGCACAACAACGACAGTCAGTATAGCCTAGATCTGCCTTTGTTTGTTGTTTTGAATATTTTCTTTAGGGTTTTGCTAATCTCAATAAATATAGTTACTTTTTAGCATATTCTAAAAAAACAATGTTTGATATATCTTTTGGATCATAGTATAGACCATACAAACTACAATATACATGAAATGAAAGGAGTAAGTCTATATTGCTCCTATCAACTATCTTATATATTTAAAGACTGACTCTCAACTCAAATATCAACCATGTTCACTCTTTAGTTTTTAAAACCATCCGGAAAAAGAAAAAAAATATTTTTAGTTATTTTTTTATGAAGCAAGGCAATTGTGCACCAATAATGTAAGTAAGAGCTCAATCACAAATTCATTTTAATCGTATATATAATAGCGTGCTTCATTCGAATGTCTAAAACGGAGACATGATAAAGTTATGCAAAACAAAACTTTGTTAACCTACAACTCTAAACACATGAAATTTCAACGTTGAATACCATGTCTATTATCGAACACCATCGATTGATCTAGCATACACATCACAATTTACTGCTTATGTACATGTGGGCAAACTAGGGAGCATCCAAACATGGGCAAAATTCAATTTTAGTCAGGCACCCTATGATTGGACTGTTGTTACATAAAAAACAAAAATGCAAAAATGGATTGATGGTTATAGTGCTTATATTAGCAACATGGTGTACCACTTGTGTGCACGAACAACCGTAGTGCATGCCTAGGAGATTTCACGGACGCAAGGCTGATCAGCCTTGTCCAAATTGAAGTTCCTCCCGTGCATGGCAGGAGGATCCAAATTCTTCCCCCATGATACTATTTATCTATATGTTGTTTTACAAAACTTAAATAGCACATTTTTTCATATTATTACTAATCCAACATTTCACATTACATCCTACTCGATGTTTTGAGCTACTTATGATTTTTATTCATACTTCTCGAAGGCCATTTACAATACGAGAACATGACGTAGCTCTAGCTTATCACGTTAAAGCCACGGCTCTACCTTAATCGAGACCGTGGTCTCATGAGACTCCTAACTTGCAGAGGTCATGTGTGCCTTTTTAGGTCAAGGCTACTTGGGGGCAAAGCCACTAATAGCAAGAGTAGCACCGGCTTGAGCATGGCTGTGAGTTCGAGCGAAAGAGGAAGGGACGCAAAGGACGATATCGTCGACAATGGATAATTGAACAACGATGAGAAATTTTGGACATATCTAGCAATCTTATGGTCAGCGTTGACGAGCTAGCAGCCACATTCGACGAGGTAAGCAAACATAAGCCACATTCGACGAGGTAAGCAAACATACTCTAAAAAAAGTACTTCTTTCATCCCAAAATATAAAAACTATAGTATAGTATGGGACACATCCTAATATGTCTAGATTCGTAGTATTAGGATGTATCATATTCATCCAAAAATTTTTATACTTTAAAACAAATGAAGTACTATGAATCTGAACAGAATATATTTAATTTCATATTAAATTATGATATTTTAGGATGAAGGTAGTCCGCTCATAGCAAACACGGACCCTGATAGGTGGCATTGTGGCTGTGGCTTGGCTCGGCGGCCAAGCCTAGCCGCACCCGCACCTGACTAGTTTACCACCCAAACCTGATGTCTCTCCTTCTCCAACACATTGGCAACCAACCACCCTCACCTCTCCACCTCTTCTCCCGTCTCCTCTCTTCTCCGCTCCGTCCTCCCGTTGATTCGCTCGCCGCGCGCGCCCGCGCGTTGAGATCCAAACGGCCGCCCTTCCCCCGCCGAGATCGATCTCCACCCCTACGACTGCTAAGACGGCGCCGCCGCCGCCGCCGACGAGGCGGGAGCCATGGAGGCGTCTTCCTGGGACGCCCTTCGCAAGCAGGTGATGACCCCAATCCCGCGCCCCCTTCCTCCCCCCCCCCCCCCCCCCCACGGTCTCTGTTCCCCTGAGATCCGTCCATGTCCGCCGCCGCCGCCGCCCGCGCGACGGAAGCGATGGGTTTATGTCGGGGCTCCTGTGAATTGATTTGGGGGAGGCGTCTCTTGTGAATTGGGGCAATTGTCTGCGCCGTTGGTGGTAGAGTCCATACGCCTATCCGCTCTTGGAGAAAACAGCGTATCTTCTAGCGTTTTCGTTGTAACAAGATATTAATTTGTCATTGGATAGGTGGTAGCAAAGAAAATGTGCCTTCGGACATCCATAGCTCCATGAACGGTTTATCATTCCATTTTCTATTGAAAGGGTGAACTTGGAGCAATGTGACATACTGACATGGACCCACTAGCTGGATCTTCATGATCCTACCAAACTGCCCCTTTTGCAGCCTGCTTTTTCATTGAGAGAGTGAGTAGTCTTTCAGATGGAATTCTGTATCTTCAGCATACTTCTTAGCAATGCATTGTGGAGAACAGAGCGAATGCACCTATCACAATTGTTTTCAAACTATGTTCTTTGTTACTACTGTCTGATTGTCTCTATACTGATCCTTGAATTGGTCTGGGCTTTGAGCCTTAGCCTAACCATCTTTCATGGATTGAGCTTGTTTAGCTGTTCTTCCAGACCATCAGAGTGTACGATTATTACGTATCTTGTTTTCATATTGTCTGACGAAGTGGTTCCAAGTTGTCTATGCCAATGTCGCCATTAGCCTATTACATCCTATTGCTGCCATCGAAAAATATGCCTTTAGCGGTTTCTTGGTAATGCTTTGAGTAGGTTAATTCATAATTTAAGCAGAAAATCTAGGTCTCTTTTTTTTTGCAATATCCTAGTGCCAGCACCAGTTTTGAATGGCTGTAATACCTTGTTTGTATTCAATTGATTCTTTCAGGCAAGGAGGTTGGAAGCTCAGTTAGATGACCAAATGATTGCATACCGTAAATTGGTGTCTATGAAATCAGATGGTTCAGAGAATGATATCGAGTCTGATATAGAAAGATCATTGAAGCAGCTTCAGCAAGTAAATTCTCAAATGCAAACTTGGGTATCATCAGGAGGCTCTGAAGTTCTTTCTCACACATTGACCCGTCATATGGAGATTTTGCAAGATCTTACTCAGGTTCAGAACACCTTACACTAACTGTCTATAATATGCATAACTGTAGTTAGTTTAACATTTTTTTGGAAAGAAGGCAAGTGAATTTTCTAATATATTACTCTCTCCATCCCAATTTGATCATCACCTAAGATTTTTTAGGTTTTCCTAAAATGATCATCATCTAACAAAGTGTCTCTTTGTTTATTTGTGCAAAGAGTAAATATGCATCGTTGAATGCCCTACATGCATGCATGCAACCAATTAAGATTAATTTCTATTGGTTCAACCCATGTAACATTTAAAGTGTGAATTAATTTTTGTTGGATACGAAGCGATGAAGCACCTTGATCGATGATGATTAATTTCAGAATGATGAATGTTTTGGTGTTCTTGGTCTTGGTGTCATTTGCTTAGGGGATGATCAAATTGGGATGGAGGGAGTAATAGAGAAGGTGATAGTTAGTATAACTATCATTTTTAATCAAGCCGAATCATAATTTTATGTTGTCTTAATGTGTTGCAAAACATAATTCTCTAAACTACATGTAAGACAGCTATTCATTAGTCATAATTTTAAGTTTGCCTAAATGCAATGCAGGAATTCTATCGGCTTCGATCAAGCCTCAGAGTGAAACAACAACATGCTTCGCTCCTTGACTTGAGAGATTTTGACAGAGCAAAGTTTGATGTTGAGACTGGAGACTCAACTGATCAAGCTCTTCTTAGAGAGCAAGCTGCAATCAGTAGGAGTTCTGGACAGGTAGGACGGCCCTCCATCCTTGTTTTTTGGAATATTTGAATTTCTTATATTTGCATCATTTGTTTTTGTTAATTTTAGAAAAAAATATTCCATGCATCAATAAATGTAATTAGGATGCAGCTTAACTGAACAGGTGGGGTTACACTTTTGTTATGGAGTAGTGCTATACTCCCTCCATCCACAAATATAAGGGAGTTTAGGTTGTTTAGCAAAGTTTAAGGTTGAGCTAAAATTACTTTGATGCCCTTGGGACTTTACTTGATTAGGAAAGATCACAAGTAGCAATGCAACTAAAAGTGAGCAATAGATCCAGTGATTGGATGGATTGGGAAAGTAGTGCTCCAAAATCCCTTATATTCGTGGACAAATGGAGAAGCCCCAAATCCCTTATATTCATGGGCAGAGGGGAGTAGGAGTATGTACTAAGGTTTTTTCACAACTCTTACAAACAAGATCTCATCCGTTGAATCTAATCAGTTGGTGGTTATGAAAAAGCAAGATGCACTCACAACATGCCGGATCAGATTTTGTAAGAAGTTTGTAAGGATTTTTTTTTGTACGTGTATCATTTTCCTTTGTTATGAACATAAACTCTAAAGCAGTTTAAAGTTTTAAACTCAAGTTGCTTTGCCTTCTTTTCGGGTGCTAAGTTTTTTCAGGTCAAAGAAAGGAAATGGAATTCCTGCACTAAGTGTTTTTTTGGGAAATCTATGTACTAAGTGTTTTTGGTCTTAAAGATACCGAAAAGTTGATTACTTGCACTGGGTGCTATACCGTTGTGGAAAATATTACTATACAATGAAGGGTAGTTAAAAGTATTGTGTGTAAGATTTGTGCCTTTTGCTTGAAAATTTCTTCGCCTTTGAAATCCGTATGTTGGATTCAATATTCTTGATGACAGCTAGCATTTAGTATATTTAGTGATTGTTTGGCTATCAGGATGACTGACAGCTAGCATTTAGTATATTTAGTGATTGTTTGGCTATCAGGATGCACTGAATGTGGGAGTTTTCCTGTGACTCGGGTGGATGGCTAGGATTAAACATACCCTTTGGTGGGTGGGAAATCTTTTTCCTAATCCATTATCCAAACAGGCCCGTGCTGACTAGTGAATCTACTTTTCTAGTTACATGTCTTTGTCCTTAATTTATCTACAAAATCATTGAACTTCTCCAAATTGTGTAACCAACAAATGAATCCAAGAAGACTTTATGGTACAAAACCACAAATGGCTGCTAAATCATAAAAAAGTAAAAAAACAGAATTGTGCATAATGGTTGTTGCCCTGTATGCAAATTATACTGATTCTGTAATACTCTCAATGCATAGCTGGCCATGGGCCCTTGTAGTCTTGTACTTTCTGATTTTACTAGCATCATGTCATCAGAAATTAGTACTAACAATTTAGATGTTATATTGCCGAAACTTGGAATTTAATTACGTCTCTTGAAACCTTCACTTATACTATTTTAGATTGATCATACTGCCCTCCACCTCCATTTGTATGCCTGAACAATAAATTGGAATGATGTCAGATGGATAATGTGATATCACATGCTCAAGCAACGCTAGGAACTCTCATGTCACAACGATCAACATTTGGTGGCATCACTACAAAGATAAGCAATGTTAGTAGCCGGCTTCCTACGGTATGTATCTGCATATCATATGCCCAAGCCACTCAGTCCATGTTCTCTTATGATATACAACTCACAACTTTTTGGACTAAATCTGACAGATCAATCATATCCTCGCGTCAATTAGAAGAAAGAAGTCGATGGACACAATCATTCTTTCACTTGTCGCGTCTGTCTGCGCCTTTCTTATTCTCGTCTACTGGTTGTCAAAGTAGGGCTGTCAACTTTCATAGCAAAGGCATTAGAGTGTTGTAAGTTTGGATCACACTGCCAGTGCAGATAATCGAGATTGGTGTTTGTACAATATTGATTCAATGTTATCCTGTTTTGATGGTTCTTCAGGATTGTGCCTCTCACTGTCCAGCCGCGTGACTTGAAGTATCGACTGGACCATATACTACATGTACTTGTACATGAATACGTGTGATTTCCGGAATGAAGAATAGTTTGGCATTTCTCCCTGTACGAACGCCTTACCTAAGTTTGTGATTTTTGAAGATTGATGCATCTGTGCCCGTTCTTGTGGCCTGCTAGGTTGCTGGTTGCGGTTTCCAGGATGAAGCTGTTCCGTAACCAAGCAAAAGCAGGAAACATCTACAAATTGTCCCAGGTAAACAGAAACATCAACTACAACGAGGGATACTAGCAAGAGGAGGAAAGAAAAAAAAATGCAATATTTGCAGAGCATGCCGAAACTTCTCAGACGACGATAATAAGGCTGTATTTTTTCCCAACTTTTTTCAACTCACCCTTTCCAGAGCATGATTTTTAATCGGTTAAACTGTGTGTTTTTTAGAAAAAAATTTTTATATGGAAGTTGTTTTAAAAAATCATATTAATTTATTTTTTTTAAAAAAAAAGCTAATGTTTAATTAATCATGCAATAATACGTGTTTCGTTTTACATACTGGAGAGAAGGGGTTCTCGACTTTTTCTTCCGAACACATCCTAAGAGAATTAAGAGATGGTCTATGGTGACAACTTTTCTTGCGACGATGATAAGAGGACTTGTTAAGAAACGATCTATGATGGCCGGATCCTTATGTATGAGATACAGGTTTCAAAGTACGGGTTAAAGCCCAAAACTATGGGACGGACTTTTCCTGCCGGTCTAAGTTTTTTTTAAGAGACGTGTATTCTCTTTGTTCGAAAACAAATCTAGTATGATATGTGATATGTTATATTATTACGAATTTAGATAAATATTATATTTTATATTAGGTTTGTTTTTTTATCGGAGGATGGAGAGAATCAGCAGCCCAGTACCCTGTGAACACTGAAACAAGCCAAATCGGAGTAGGCAAACGATGAGACGGAACGACGGCCGGCACGGCGCCGCCAACCACATGCATCTGCCCGCGCACGGCGCCAGCCACACCCCGCCCACGCACGCACGATTCCGCCCGGGCGTACGTGCGTCCGAGACAAATGAAGGCGTGAAGCGCCCACAACCACAAGGCCAGGCCAAGCCACAATGGAAGCCGAAGCCGATTTCTGTCTGTCCCCACGTCGTCGCCAGCCGAAAGCGCCACAGACCATATACGAGTATAGGACTGTTACTAATCTGGTGAATTCCATGTTGCTTCGGCGTGGACACACCCAGGTAAGTAGTAACCCGTAGCCAACGAGACCTGCAGAGCAGACAGCCCCCTAGCCTCCTCTACTCGCGAGACCAGCCGGGCCAGCCGAGACTAGACGGGATGACCCATGCACGTGCTCCTGCCGCGCAATCTGCCCGTGCGCTTCCCGGTTTCGGTGTTGCACGTTGCACGCTTTGCCCCTGCCCCGTACCGCGCCCCGCACACGGTTTCGCGCTCTCTCTCTCGCGCGCGCGCGCCCACAGCTAAGCTAGCCACGGCGCCCTCGGCCCTCGCCTCCCAGACGCCGCGCCGTAGCCTGGCCTCGCGGCTCGCGCAATGCACGATGCATCATCCGCTGATCACATCGTCGCAACCTCACACTCACAGCGAACGCGACGCTTTGCGCGCAAGCCTCGTCCGGAGCACGCGGTCTTCCGGTCACGGCTTCGCTCGCTTGGTGTAAAAGGGAGACAACGGAGCCGAATCAGGCGCAGTTTGCTTGAGAAGCAACGGAGTAATACGACCGTGGCACTTCCAGGCTATCCCCAGCTGCTGCCACTGCCGAGGATTAACAACACGGACGTCAGATCAGATCCGGGTCAACTATTGTGGGCTAAATCCTTTCAGTACAAGGCTTTTTTTTTTCTCTCTTCCCGTGGCCAGGAATCGCCGCCGTAACAAATGCGTACCGGATCGCCACCACATGATGATGCACTCATGTGGAAACGAGGGCAACACAGCTCACGCCAGTTCCGGTCAAGCAGTGCTGCTGCTGCTCATCAGAAAATTTTCTCAACGGAGAGTGATTCGCACGGATATATACAACCATAGCCCCATACCTATGCTGTTTGGTTTTGGGTTGTCGACTGCAGCTCAGTGCTGATTCGAATTATGGAAATCAGTAAAGTTTTGTTATACCCAGGAGGTCAGGATGTCTGAAATTGATGTACTTTTGGGTGTGCCAATAGTCAATTAGTATTGAGGAGACAACAATCAGATCAATCGCTTACCAGCCACGGCCAAAATTGAAATTTTGAATTCTAAAACTTAATATTAGAGTTGATTTTAAGGGTTTCTTTCATCATAGTTTATTTTTGAACATTAGCTTTTAGATAGTAAGGAACATAAATTATAAATATTTACACGTAAATTATTTATGTTGCCTCGTTCAATTTTCCACGACTTCAGCCATGGAGCTGAGTTGCTACCATCACATCTGCCAATAAAGCTTTTATTTCACCAAAGGCTTGTCCAACACCTTGGGGAGTTGCAGCAACCAATTGAACACAGAAAATGGTCGACATGATCTCATTTTTAAGACCTGGCACACACAAACGAACACACAACTGAAAGCCGTGGAACTGGGCGAGATTTTTGCAAAAAGAAGTAGGGCCTCCGATGCAAAACCACTCACTCCAACACGACAACTATCCCAATTTCCAGCGAGACATACTATATTAGACCATAAGAAAAATGCACCATCAGTCTTATTGTTAATGCTCCTCTTCCATGACAGCATACCAAGAACCGCATAAGATTAGCATACCGTTTCGCTGAAACACACTCATTAGCAGAGTCCCCACTGCATCGTCATTGTTTAGTAGTAGCGTTTCAACCACTAGCTCGAACTGATTAGCAAAGAGAGAAACCACTAGCAGCAGCAACAACAACAATCCCAGCGAAGCGCCAGCATGTGAATGTCGCCATCTAAACAACCCAGCTTTTGTCAGACGTCACCCCCATGATTGATGGTTAAATCTGCTGTTGCTGCCAATGATATGTCGTAGCCGATCAAATCCTCCCTTTCAGCTAAGTCGCCCAGGAGACGGGCAAATCCAGTGTGTTTAGCAGCAGCAGCAATCAGATTATTGTAAGTGGAGGAGATCTAGTCATGTAACCACTTAGTCTAATCGCTTTACTCTAAATTAACATCTCTGTCAAAAAGTCCACAATTGTGAATACCTAATCAACCAACCATATATGACTTGAGGGAATTAGCCAATTACTAAGCAAATTTGCCACTTAATTTGGAAAAAGAAGACCATGGATCATAATACGACTTCTCTAACTCTATTTGTTTGATTTCTTTGGCTTTGAAATTTACTAATGAACAATTTGGTCAGCTGATGAACAATTTTCAAAACTGCACAAGAACATTGCTCGGATAACAATTGCAACCTACAACAATCCGAAGAAGAGAAAAGGAAAAAAAATCTCACTGAATTACCACCAATCATCATCAATGGAAAGAATGCTTTGCTCGCCAATTGCTAGCATTTCCAGGCGTAGACGAGGAGGGAGAAGCCATGGCCGCGCTGCAGCTCGGCCTCCTCGGGGCTCGCCCAGTCCATCACCGTCGAGCCGCTCGCCCACGACGCGGAGGAGGAAGCCACCGACGCCGATGACGAGGAGCTCGCCTTGGCCAGCCTCCGGGCTTGCCCCCTCTTCCTCCGGTTCTCCCCGTTGCTGCTGCTCTCGCTCCAGTCCCCTCTCCCCCACCTCCCGAGGTAGCCTGCCCACGCGCCGCCGCCGCTCCCGGCGTTTTCGAGGAGCTGCTCGTCCTTGACCTCGGCAGAGTCGCGGTCCTCGCCAGCGATGTCGGCGAGCTCGAAGCGGAAGATGAAGACGGCGTGGGCGGGCTGGGGAGGCGGGGTGACCGCGGAGGCGTCGGCGGGGGCCGTGTCGCGGTTGGGGAAGAGCCAGTGATGGAGGTCCCAGGAGACCTGGACGCCGTCGCCGCCGCCGAGGTCGACCTTCTCGGTGCCGCGGAACTTCCAGCGCAGGCGCCGGATGTGGAGCACGCGCTCGCCGTCGACGGAGACCGACATGCCGACGTCGGCCTTGTCCCTCTCCTTGTCCTTGTCCTTGTCCTTGCCGTGGCCGCGCGACACGAGATCCACCGAGATCTCCCGCTCCTTGCCGCGGACGTTGACGAAGGTCTTGTGGCCGCGGCCGTGCCCGCCGTCGCGCATCGACACGTGCTCGCGCCGGGAGATGAGGACGGCGTCGGGGCCGGGGCCGCGCCGCGCCTTCGTCTTCTTGTACGCCTCCTCCGCCATGTCGCCCGCGACGAGCGCCATCTCGCCGTCGACCACGACCGCGACGAAGTACCCCGACGACGGCTCGGGCGAACCGGGGCAGGCGAACCGCGCGCGCGTGAGGTCCCAAGCCAGGTCGACCCGCCGGTCTCGCACGCGGAACCGCTTCGACCCGCGCCGCCGCCACAGCAGCCACGGCCGGACCCGCACCGCGACGGTCGCCTCCTCCTCCTCCTCCTCCTCCCCCCCGTAGCACTCCGCTCCCTCGTCGTAGCACCCGTAGTCCGACGCCGCCGAGGACGACGACGCTGCCCCCGCCCCCGCCCCCGCCCCGCCCGCCACGCGGAGCACGACCCGGAGGCTGAGCCCGAGCGCCGCGCGCGACCACGACAACGCCGCAACCCCGAGCAGCGTCTCGTACACCGACGTCGCCAGGCTAGTCCCCACGCCCCCCGACTGCCCCGCCACGCCGACGCCACCGCCACCGCCACCGCCCGCGCCCCCACCCGGCGCGCCGCGGAAGCATGCCGGTATCGCCTCGGGCATAATCAAACCCCCTCGCCTCACCTCGCCGTCGCCCGTCGCGCGGACGACACGAGCGCCCCCTCTCGTCGTGGAACCGTAACCTTCTCGCCGCGGCGGCGTTCGCGTCTGCGGCGAAGTGGAGGAGGAGGAAGAGGGAGAGAGGAGCAAAGCAAGCAGTAGACTTGGTTCGCGGCGGGAGAGGTGGTAGATATAACTCGGGTCTACGGCTGTGGCGAGGTGGGGATGACCGCGCGGTGAGGCGACTCCGCGGCCGGGGGGTGGGGCCGCGACACGTTGGACCCAGCTGGAGCGTGGGGCCACCTCGCTGCGACTACTGGCGCAGCAGCAAAAGCCTCAGCTTTGGACCCAGCTCTCTCCGGTCTCAACTCGATTTTTCCTCCTATTTTTGACAAAACTACTGTAAATTCGCGTGCAATTTTTAGTTTTTTCAGACGTATGTGGAGTCGAACTAAGCTTGTCAACTCCATTTCAGAGACCGTTCCAGTTTTGTCTCTTGAAGGAGAAAGTTTCCATACCGGACGATACTGGTGGTGTACCATTTTAGGGTTTAACAAAACAATATATATTTATCACTATTATGTCGAATTATAAGGCCATGCTTTGTTTTCGCTTTAAACTCCATGAAATTTAGTAATGGTATATTTTGAGGTTATCAAATTCTAGTAACGTTAGATGTGTTTGCTTTAAAACTTTACTAAATTTTAGTGGAGTTTTTACTAAGATAACAATGGTAAGACATGGTTTGCTATGAAAGTTGGAGCTGAGCTAATTATAACACACGAAACAATACATTAGCGTATGATTAATTAAGTATTAGCTATTACAAACTTAAAAAATAGATTTATTTGATTTTTAAAAAATATTATATTGAAGGTTTTTTTTAAAAAAAATGTATCATTTACCAACATCCCGCAAGCCAAATCAAATAATGCTTAAGAATATGTTTGGTTTGTTATTTTCACTAAAATTTGATAAGGTCAAAAGTGACAACAAAGTAAATAAACTCTAAGTATATAATATTTCAATGGCTCCAAATTTGAGAGTTTTTTTTATCTCATAATTCAAAAGCAAGTTTAAGTAGGGTTATTAAATTGGGTATTTTAACCCAATTCACACATGTGATAACTCAACTTTGGATCGTTATACCTGATGGACAGAATGGCCAAAATTGGTCGAAGCGATCGGTATTGACCAGAATGACCGGTATCGTGGCTGGGATGATAATACATCCCTTGGTGTGCATCAGTTTGGGTGGTGGAACGGTACAACCAACCAACCATTCAGTTCATCCCGGTGCCCGAACAGAATTGATAAGTTTGCGTGGAACCGTAACAAATTCGCCTTCAACAACAAGAGTGGATGCGTGAGCCGGATGGACTGTATTAATGTCAACTGCAGATGGCCAGATGCTACCCGTTCCGTTATTTTAAGTCGGATTGTTTCGAGAAGACGGCAGTTGTTGTTGCTATTCAGCTGGGTGAAGAAGTCAGATGGTCAGTCTGGTTGATTCCCGTTTTTGGCCTGCAGCTGAATCGGAAATTCCAAACCTTGGTTGCCACTTGTAAATACGCTATACTTTACATCTCGTTCATCTTCCGGAGACCCAAACTGTTGTTAATTGAACGCGTGGTTACGGCCAGACGTTTTAGGTTAGAACGGGATCAATGAACAACCTGAGCTTGATTATTTTTCTTGAATGCGTAGAAAAGCTACGCATCATTATATTAAGGAGGAGAAAAATAGTCCAAAAGAACTCAAAACAAGCCCATTAAAATAAGATTTAGTATAAAAGGGATTGGCAAAGAAATACAAAAGGACTACAAGTCTACGGCCCTCTATGGCTAAATGGTACTAAAACTTTTGGCTCCCGTCATACATCATAACTTAGTCCCATCTCTAATATCTTTCATGATGACATTGTAATTAGGTGAAGTCCCTTCAAAGACAACCATTTGTATTGATGTCGCTAAGCTTAGTGTTGTTGGTTCAGGTTGGGTTACTTATCTCCCGCCAAAGAAAGATAATTAATTTGTGTGGATGTCCCTTCTTTTGTGTTGACAAAATGGGAATTGATTGCGGATTAAGATGTCCGGTACTTAGTGTGGAACAGTACTGAACATGATTGATTATGCTGGTTTAGGGTTGGGAATTATGGATTATGCCACTCTGATACGGAGAGGAAGGTCGGTCATTTAACGAACTACAGTGCCGCAATTACTAACCGGATTGGAAAGTGTTTACATTTTGGCTGTTTGGAATGAGCTGGCGATGCTACGTTTCTACAATACTATCTTTTGAATCTTTGTGCCTTTCTATATTAGACTTAAGTGTCACATTTAACGTTTTTCAAAAGTAATCTATATCGGCTTCAAAGTTGTTTAATGCAGCGGCGGATCTGCTGAAATTTTCTTGGGTGTGCCCATATCACGTCTCAAAGAAGAAACTCTAGAAGTCTTCATGCACACAAATACAAATAAAGTTTTAAATCATTCTATTCAACTTGAGTTAAATCTACAAATCTCAAAAACTTGTCCTCAACCTTTGAAACTCCGTTGATTTCAGTTTTGAATGAATATTTCGGTTCATGAATACAAAATTGACACTACAACTTTTTGTAGTTTAAAATTTTATAGTTAAAAGTTAAAAATTTTCAAGTCGATCGATCTTTGATTTTTTTTCTTAATAAAAAGTTAAAGACTCGCAATGTATTCACAAAAATAGGGAATAATATTGTTTGGTAAAAGAAACCTCTAAAAACATTTCTTTTCTTTTCTTATCGTTTCATTTTCTAAACCAATATAAACTACTCTATCCGATCATTCTAAACCAATATAAACTACTCTATCCGATCTACATATAGCAACTTCCGACCATCAAAATTTGTAACAGAATACAACAACTTCTTTACATACTTGCTTGTCTTAACGAATAATAACCATCTCTTATTTCAAATTTTCACCTAATTTCTCTCAACCATCACAATTGTCCCTCATTTAATTCTCCTTTCTCTTTATTCTGGTTGGAAAACTCAAAAAATACTTATATTTTTTAAGATGGATGTATTAGGATAATTGACTTTATCGATTATTTTTTAAAAATAAATTATCGAGGTATAATATGATTTGCCAGACATGGCATCACATATTATAAAAATAGCTCCAAAAAAAAAACATCGATCATCACATATGCTTAAAACGCACTACTACATAAACGATTTTTTTACGAGGACCCTATAGTTTATAAGCGGATCGTAACTGGTCGCGCCTGCAAAAATCGTCATGCATTTTTGAATACAGCTTCTTAAGAGGCCCGCATACAAAAATTAATTTTCGTAGATGAACCTCTTAACATACCTGCATGTAAAAATGAGTATATTTTCACAAATGGATCTTTTAAAGGGCGGATTGTCGTATGCTGGCTACATGAAGAGCACGTGAGCCCCACGCTTTTTTCCCGCATCATTCCCCCCTCTTTCTCTCCACCACACCTTTTTCTCTTTCTCTTCTCCTCTCTCACCGCAGCCTTATCCTTTTCCCATCCTAATCCCTTCCCCACTCTAACCCTCTTCTCTCCCCCTTCTCCACTCCAATCACCACTTCTCTCTTCCCTCTCTCTAACCTCCCTGAGCGGCGGAGCGGCGACGATGACAGGACCGGTGCGGCCAGGAGCAGCGATAGATCCAGCGTCGATGACAATGGGACCGGTGCGGCCAGAAGCAGCGACAGATCCAACACCAATGACAGCGGGACCGGTGCATCCGTCGCCGGCGACCATGGAGAGGCTTCAAGGCGGTGTGGCAGATTCGACGTCCCCAGCCTCAGGAGCGATGACGGGGGCTCAAGCGGCGGGAGCGAGCAGCCAGTGAGCGGATCCTCCGCCCCCGTCCTTAGGAGCAATGACGACGCTTGGATCCGTCGCCCCCGTCCTCGGGAGCGGTGGCGGCGGGCTTAGGCGATGGGAGCAAGTGGCCGGCGGGCGGATCCGTCGCCCCTGCCCTCGGGAGCAACGACGACGTGCGGATCCGTTGCCACCGCCCTCGAGAGCGACGACGGCGATCTCAGGCGGCAGGAGCGAGCGGCCACGGCGGTCGGCGAGCGGATCTGCCGCCCCCGTCCTCGGGAGCGACGGCGGCGACTGCTTCGACGACGACGACAATGACGGTAACGACTAAGGTTTCGCGAGAATTGGAGAATTAGGGTTTTGCACTATTTTGTTTTTTGGGTTTTTTTTGCCAAAACTATTTTCACATGCAGTTGGTATAGGTAATCGCATACGAAAATTTTATTTTTGCATGCGAATCCATTACCCACATAAAAAAAATTGATGATCTTCGTGAACACGTGAATACAGACGGACCGCGTAACTATATGCAAAAATCTGTGATCGTCTGAAAAAGACCTGATATTCTCGTAGCCCTTTTGAAAGACCATGCCTTTTCCCTTTTTCCGCCTACGAGGCCTCCGCCTAATCATTTATCTGCTGGCTATGATGCAATCATGCAAAACCGTGCTTCAGCCGGTCATTAAAATCATCATGCATGGAACCTCGATTCAACCGTGTACATACACTCCATGTTATATCAGCGACAGTATCAAAACAAGACCTTCGACGAACATGCACGCTCAAGCCAGGACGACGTCGTACGAAACAAGCGGCCGTTCTTTTCTTTTATTAACGTATATATATTTTATGTTGATTAAAAAAATACCCGTACGTTGCAACGGGTAAAGACGTTTTCTCAGTGATACAACAACTATTAGAAGCTGAGTAATAAATTGAAACATTATGATTGTTATATATTATAATTGAAAAAATTAATGAAAATTCTAACATTGTGATCGTTATACACTATAATTAAAAAGTTGATGAAATTTTTTTTCTTGGTTTTGGGTCGAAAGCCCATTCCTTCTTCAACCGATTCCATCTTCAACCTCCAAAGATAGCCTCGTGTCCGTACGATGTCAGAGTAGATATTCCCCATCAAATCCCGTAAAATCTTTCTTGATCTCCCAAAATTGGTTGAGGACTTTTGATCCACTCGATCTCCTTTTTTCATTTTTCCTAAAATTAGAGCGTAAAACTCGGGATAAAAAGACCGAGAAGATCACTGATTGGTCATCAACGACAACTGAAGATTAAATCTGGCAAATTAAAGCTAAATCAAAAGGAAAAATCATGCAGAAAATGATGAGGGAGGAGTGGGGAATCGATTTTTGCAATCAATTAGAGGAGAAAATGCACGATCGACATGGCGGCGGCGCTGCGCTAGGATTCAACCCAGGCGGATCAGTTCAGATTCAAAAAAAAAACAACGACAAAAAAACGGATGAAAACCAAAAAAAGGGACCAAAATAAACCGGAAGCTTTGCATTTTTTATTAGGTATATATTTTCTGAGTGATCAAGTAATCGATCATAATTTTCCAGCAAATTTAAATGGCTCAAAATAATGCTAAAGAAAATTCGGTAAATGACTAAATGAATTAAATTGACGGGAATTAAATAAAATCTTATTTCGGCCCATTACTTTAACCGGCCCAAAAAATAGGCCTGGGCCGTTTAGCACGAGCACGCGAGTTGACCGCGCGGCGAGCGGCGCGCGGCCCATCCACCGGCGACGGCCCGACGCGGGGCGAACTGAGCGTGGCGAAGGGCGCGTGGCCCAGTTGTCTTCCGTGGCCCAAAGACCATGTGGCCCAACAGCTATGGCGGCCCGAAGTGGGGCCGATCTGATGGACGGCTCGGATCGGTCCCACACCGATGAAATCGTCGGCTAGAGGGGGGAGGGGTCCGAAAACCCTAACCCTAATCCCCTTTGTCCCCTACTCTTCTCGATCCAATCTCCAGCGACGCGAGAGAGTGGACGGCGACGATGGTAGTGACAGCGGTCCGTCGAGGTGGAGCACGGACACGGCAAGCTCGGCTTCACCGGCTAGGAGGGCGGCGCCAAGCCAAGCCACAACGTCAGCGGTCCGACGAAACGGGCGCACAAGCAGCAACAGGGGCCGAGAGCGGCCGGGCTTCGTCGTCGGGGAGGGGGGGCGATGCCAAAAAGCGGCACCAAACCAACGCTTGCCGTCCCCGGCGAGGGACGGTGGAGGAACTCCTAGACGGCACGCACACGGGGAGCTCGACGCGATCGCGAGGAGATGAAGGTGCGGCGGTGCCGCTTCCCGGGGAGACCCACACAGCAGTTGGGTTTCCCGGTAGAATTAGGGCTCCAAATCCGGTAAGAATCTGAACTCGAGCTTAATTTTCTTAATTTGATTTAGAATTGGATTTGATTCGGATTTTGGGGCTTAGGGTTCTTTTCAATTTGGTGATTTCAGAAAAATTGAAACCGATTGTTCTCATTCTTCTCTTCCCTTAATTTCTTAATTCTACTGCTAATGAAGCTTAATTGGACATAAAACTTGAAACTTAAAATAAGTCTAAACAAAGCATTGCATATGAACCCTAAATCAATCTTTTTAACTTTAATTGAACATGAACAGGAGCTAATCTTCACTAAGCAGTAAAGATAAGAAGCTAAACAGATTAGATTAAACTTATTTGACTCAAAATTGTTCATGTCGAACCAAGATGGCATCGATGGCTTCTAATCATAGGGATGATGTGAATAAGGAATTGAGTAGGCTTAAGTTAAGCTCTGATACCACAATGTTGGAGTTCTAATTTAAGATCTTATAGCTTTAGCGTATGAACAATCACCTTTCAATTACATAAATTAATTCTCTGACCTAAGATGAAGCCATTGAAGCTGATGTCTGGTTTTGCTTTTGGTTCGTCACCTCTTCTCAACGCTTTTTCACCTCTTTATTTGCAACTGATGGGGCTCGGAGGCAATGCGGATAGAATTTTAGTTTGTTACCACCGATCATGGTAACATTTTAATCTCCCCCTTATTTTCTTATTTGATTCTATCTCTGATCTTTTTTTTTTTGGCTTTGGTCGGCGTTTCATCGCGTGTGCGGGTAAGGGTGAATTCGGAGGCGGGGACCTGTCGTGGCCATCTCGAACTCTCACGACACGATTGCACGGACACAACTCGGACTCGACACTGGACGGAGCAAAGGGCATGATGTCGCAAGCGACGTACGAAAAATCAGTGATGATCGAAAAGTTATAATTTTTTTAATTAATTAAGATAAGATTAAGATTTTCATTAACACGTTTTTTAAACTATTAAATAATATATTTTGTGTGAAAACATTTTATATAAAAGTTGCTTTAAAATATAAGATAAAATTTATTTTTTAAATTTGTAATAATAAGAACTTACTACCTTCGTTTAAGTAGTTTGATTTTTTTGTCAATTTTTTAGTTTGACCAAATTTATAGAAAAATATATTAATATTTTCAATATAAAATAAATATATTATTAAAATATATTTAATGTTAAATTTAATAAAACTAATTTGACGTCATAGATGTTGCTAATTTTTTTATAAATTTAATCAAATCTAAAAAAAAATTAACTAAAAAAAGTCAAACGATTTATAATATGAAATAGAGAAAGTAACTAATTAAACCCTAATGATTTTCTTTTTTTTAACTCTAACATCATCTTCATTAGAAATAAATACCACCATAAAAATAAGCAGAAGGTAGGTGAAGAGAACTTGTAACAGTAGGGCAGGGGCAGCGCAGGTGCGGAGAACGAATGATCGCTCTGGTATTATCACGAGGGGATTTACAGATTTAGCGGCTGGGCACGTGAGCATAATCCCGCGCTAATCCGGCGTTGATTCTTCGTCTCCGGTTCGTTGCCCGTTGGCCGTTGCCGTGCCGTGGACCGGATCAAACGAGATGGAGCTGCTTGCCCGACCGCGCAGGCTAAGACCGGAGGAAGGAAACGACAGTGGTGGTGGTCAGTGGAAGGTAGTAAGTACGTACCTAAGCTAAGATGGAAGGGAAGGCGATCGATATATCACCGGTCAAAGCTCTCGTGCAACGGCGGCGTAAGCCTTTTCGGGGAGACCGATCCGGTCGCTTTGGTTGAAAGGACGCTTACTCGTTCGTGACCAACCCCGGTCGTCGGTCTCACCGGCCGCCGCCGGCCACCGTGAGACGAGGGTGAGAGACCGGTCTCGTGTTATATCTAGGTTTCTGTTCGGTAAAGCTCCAATTGTTAATCCTCGAATTTAAGTAGGATTTAGACTTCTCAACCTAAAATTCCATATATGCTTCGAAATTGTTATAAAACGTTTGCCAGTTTTTGTCCTAAAATTTTTTCAGATTTTCGATCATCGGATGTGCTTGAAGATTGGTGCATGTGAAAGGAGAGAAAAAATATCCACGCGTATTTGTTGGGGATCAAATCTGAGAGCTCATGATTACAAGTCAGCGGTATCACCATATGTTTTTTAGATTTGTGCTAGTTACGTCATAGTTATATGTTAGTTATAGTGTAGTTACATTTAATTATATGTTAGTTACAATGTAGTTGCTATAATTATGATTATATTGTAGTTATATTTGAAAGTTTTTTAATAAATTCAAATGTTTTATAGATACTCGATGTATGCTTTTGGTCTGAAATACAGAATTTTTTAACATGGTCTAATCTGAATTTTTAGAGGTAGCATTACCTGCAAGAGGTTTTTGAACTTCTTTATTTCCAGTTTTCAACAAATATTTAGGTTCATCAGTACAAACTTGACACTAGAACTGTGTAGTTTAAAGAAGAGAAAATCCAAAAAATGTCATCAACAAACACCTAAATCAAAAAAAAGTCATTGACAAATGGGAGTTTCATAAATGTTATCGTACAAACGATTTTATTTCAAAAATATCATCATCGTTAAGGTTTCGTTTATCTTGTGTCGTTAAATGCACTGTTCATCCTATAACACTCAATGGAGGATGCTAACGGAACCTTAACAACGATGACATTTCTGAGACAAATCGCTTGTGCGATGATATTTCATGAAACTCGTACTTGTTGATGATATTTTATAAAATTGGACGTTTTTTTTCAATGATATTTCTTGAATTTTTATAAAGATTTATAGTAGCGGCTGGTAAGCGTGTCAACACGTGCGTGCGTGCGTGCATACTGTGCGGTTCGGGGACTCTCCATCCCCACTGTGCGGTTCAATGCAGCCGTTTTGTGTTTGATTTGGTGGCAGATTGCACGTGCTTCACGAGCGCTAGCTTCCGGCTCCGGGTTGGGAAGCTGGGGTCGTCACTTGTCAGCCCTGGCGATCGACGACTTGGACCGGATTGTTTCTCCGATCGAAACTGCCTACTGCTCGACCGTGGGATCTGCGTTTGCCGGATTAGTTATGAGATAATATAAGCATAATTTTTTTTCAACTCGAGAAGAATATGTATTGTATGCAGTTAATAGACTGGTCTACAGGGTCTCGTACGTGACGTACGTTGACATCTCGTACTAATCTTGGCGGCACTGTGGTACTAATAGAAAGGGCGTAACATGTCGCAGAGGGAACGAGTCACACTGACTATGTGAGGCTGGTATGTATCCATGGGCGTCTCGCTTTGATTTGGGTTAGTCGGCAGCCATTTCGGTCAAACTCATCTTGTAATTAATGTCTGTCTGTAGCTACACACATCATACATGTATATACAGTACGAGTTCCATCTCACTAGCTGCTCTGGGCGTGTACAGTCAAAGTAGACATAAATTCGAAGTAGAAAAAAAAAGTATACATGTAACTGAAGCGCCAATATGCGACTGATGGAGTACGCAACGTGACAGCAATATATACCACCAAGGCACCAATCCATCATCAACTGATCCGCCCATAGAATCGACCGCTCGCGCGAGCGCCTCGCGGAGACAGCAAAAACCACGAGCTGCCATGCATGTGCGAGATGCCAGCGCGCATGCCACCGATGCGACTCGCGAGCGCAACGTTCTTGCGTCTTTCAACCCCACCGTCACTTTGAATTTAGTGGGGCACACTTGCGCGAGGTTTCCCTATTAACGGGGTTCCCTTACTTAAGATCATCTTCAATGTCCAAATCGATCTATCTGATTTATGACCACGTTTAAGTTAAAAGGTGGGATCCATAGAGCCCAGCTTCACTGATAACGAGTATTTGCATATGAATCCACGACATAGAGCCTACAAACATGTACTTTTTCGGTTTTCTAATATATGGCAATCCAAGGCATAGAGCCTATAAACATAAAACTTCCTTTGTTTTTTTGATACCTATATGGTATCGTTGATTTTTGATGTAATATTCAACTATTCGTCTTATTTAAAAATATGTATAAATGTTATTTATTATGTTATGACCTGTTTTATCATCGAATAAACTTTAACCTTAACATATACTTTTACATATGTCGGTGACAAGGGACCGGGGGTATCATGACTAGAGGCTTGAGTAGCCGCAGTCACCCACGTGGCCCGACCCCCTCGGGGGAGTCGGGCCCGAGGGTGACGTGGCCACCCCTCCCTCTGTCTCCCCGAGGGGTCGGGCCGCTCCCGTTTCGGCCCCGAGGGCTGGGGCGCCCCGACCCCCTGTGATTTTGGCGCCACGTGTGCGGGTTAGGTGAGCACAGCAGGGCTCACCTAACCGCATTTATAGCGGATCAGACGAGCGCGCCACGCCGCATTTAATGCGGCGCAGCGCACGCTTATCCGGTCCGTGACCGGTCGTGGTGTGTGACCGGTCACAGACCGGTCAGATCGCGGGTTAGGTGGCGACAGGCGGCCTGTGGCACGCCTCGCCCCGTCCCGTCAGAATGATGAGAGTCTCCTGGCTCTCGTCCCTAGCCGGAGCCGGCGTGCTAACTCCTGGAGTTGGTATGTCAGTCCCGGTCAGATCCATTCCAAACTTCAGCGCAGGCATGGCAAGGAAGTCGCTTGCCGTTTAATGAAGGTTGAAACGGGCGTCCACCGGGAGAGCTGGCGAGCGGGGCAGGAGGCGTGTACCGTGTCTGTCAGAGGTCACTTCCGGCTGTAGACTAGCCCTCATTGTAAAAAGAATGTTTCTTTTCTTAGGCAGCTTGAGGCCCATGTGGTGACCCCTGGCCAGATAAAAGGAGGCCCAGGCCTAGGAAAGAGGGGGGACTCCGACGAGTACGCTCTGGAGACCGAACTCTCTTTGTATTGTTGAAGACCCTCAGATCCACCAGAACACAGGAGTAGGGTGTTACGCTTCTCAGCAGCCCGAACCTGTCTACGTCGCCCGCGTCTTGTGCGTTTCCTCTCTCGCTGACGTTCCTCAGATTGAGGGCGAAGAACCTCACTTAGCGCCCCCGGCCGAACCGGCAAAGGGGGGCCCGCACGGTCTCCCGGTGAGGAGCTCCTTGCTCCGTCAACATATTTACACTAAATTTTTAAATAAAACGAATAATCAACCGTTATGCGAAAAATCAACGACGTTATATATAAAACACGAAGATAGTATGGTTGGTTGGCTGCAAAGGGTATGGTTCGTCTTTTAAGTTTATGGTTTGATTTTTTTAGCACGCTACAGCAGGTCGTAGCTCTGCCGGTGCGCGACCGGGCGGCAGTGCGGCACGGGGCTGAAAACGCCGGATCGAGCTGGCTGGCTGGCCCCGGCTGCCCGGCCACTCGGACGACCAGCCGGCGCGGCATGGGCCCAGATGAGATGACGGTGCGTGTAAATGTGTAATGCCGGCGATTATATATCGGCAAATTAAGCCGCTAGCCGCTAGCTGTAGTGCACACATATATGGGCCATGTGGCGCATATAGGAACCGATTCATATACTAGAATTAATTAATTAATTATTCGAAGTAAACCTTCGTAATCCATAGAGTCCACCCTTGCAATAATCCCTTTCGTTTTCTCCCTCCCTCGATCTCTCGCACGCAACGTGCCGTGTCCCTTGACCAGAAACGACGATAAGGATGAACGAACGCATGGGTGATCGACCAACATTGGGTTCGATTCGATCCATTAATTTCACCAGATCAATCGATCATCCAAACAGTACCTTAACACACTCTGTTTCTAAAAAGAAACAGTATCGAGCGTGCCGGTGGCTAGACACGCCATGTGAGATGTGTGTGTAAGAGACGAGTCGATCTCTTCCCATCCATGCATGCATGGCCCGGCCGATCAGGCAGCAGCTATAGATAGCTTTTCTGATCAATAGGAGTAGCCATCATCCGCGAATCTTGTCATCTCCTGGTTGGATCGGTCTCACGCCCAGATATATCCATCTGATCCTTAGCAATATCCTGCAGTATTCATGCTGGCTGTGAATCGTTCGATCTATGATTCGATCGACTTGGCGTGACGGTGTGTGATGATGGCTTAGCACAACGTGTGCCGGCCGGCGAAACACACGGCCTGATCATTCGATCAGTGCATGCACTGGCCTTAATTTGAAATGTCCAGGTGCATGTGTATGTTGGATTAACTGTCACTAATCAAGAAAGCTGACCAGGAGGACACGATTTGCAGATTCGTTCGTTAGTTTGGAACTTTGACCATCGCGATCTATCGCATATTTCGGATGGGGGAGGTGTCCGCGTGGAATGGGTGCAAATGCTCCAAGTGCAACTGCGCAAGCTACTAAGCTACCTAGGAATAGTAGCTTGCTAGCGTTCCTCCGCTGCTGTATGCGTGTCTCCGTCTGCATAAGCAAGTGGGTACATATCGGTTATCAGAGGAGAATTAATGTGAATGCGCATGCACCTACTTTTTTTTCTTTGAAAATCACAAAAATTTCGAACCATCCTATCTGAAATACCAAACAAGTCTCTCTCTCTCTCCCTCACACACATACACACATGTTGGTCTTCACAAATTTCGAACCATCCTCTTCGCCATGATCCTCACATCCTCACGGTCCACATTATCCCACATGAAAGACGAAAAGATGGATGGCATTGTCAGCATGCCCAATGGATGTGTTTGGGCCCTATCTAGGTTGCCATGGTGGTTATGGACGTCTCCATGGCACCAGGCCAAAGGAAGAGGTGACACCTGGGCGAACGAAGATGCGATGATGCTGGGGTGGATGTGTCATGATGGATGATCGAAGAGGCATCACCACAGATAAGGCGGGGAAGTGGAGAAATCCGGTGGATGTAGCGGAAGAGCTGTGAGATGTGGCGGGATTTCATTGATGAGTGCATTGAGGCGACAGGCACATGGTCATAGCATGGGAGAAAAAGAAGAGAAGCAAAGGAAGAGAGATATACGATTGGTTGATTGGTAGTTAACTTGGGGAAGACAACTAAAGATGATAAAGGTAGTGGCGGAGGCAGGCCTAAGGCAGTTAGGGCTTTGAGCCTAGGCTTGACTCCAAAATCCCCTTTAAATCCTATATATATAAATTTTGAAAATATATTACGTCTAATTGAAATATACTGATTCAGCCTTACTCTTATCATTTTCATGGCACCGTCCTAACCAAAGACACAGCTGGGATAAAGAATGAGAAGGGATAGAAAGCCAGATTGAGAGTCTCTTGGAGAGGCGTTTTTGCTGCATTTGCTAAATTACACGTATAACCTCACTCCTCTCGGATAGCTACATTCAGCTGCAATATATAACCCAACATTTCTTCTCATCGTTATAGCAAGTAGTAGTAATTGATATAGCAAGTCTCACGGGGAGCCGTAGCCCGTAGCCCGTAGCCCATAGCTTAGCTAAGCTACACATTTCTTCCCACGAGCTACATAGTGAAACCGTTAACTGTTCATGCAGTCACGTACTTACGTCCTATAGAGAAACAGTAGTACATGGCAGTTAGGAGCTAGCAGACACCGATGGCGACTTGACGACGGGCATGTCGCGCACGGCGAGATCGACGGAGCACCGTAAAGTTGAGTACCCATCCATGCGTGACGACGGCCGGTGTCCGAGGATCCACGACGCTGATCGATCTGGGAATAACTTCCATGGATGATTGAGCTGCAGAGCTGCAGGCTTGCAGCTACTCCGGGTAGAAGACGACGGCGAGTGTGGGGAGCCACGCGGACGTTTGATCCAGACGGGAACAGGGACTCGTTTGTTGCACTTGCACACCGTCATCACACGCCGGCGCCGGACGGGAGCATTGCCTCCAGCCGTCCAGCGTCGACAAACACTGGTTCGTCAGACATTGGTAACAACAATGTGATCGTTCTTCTGTCGTGTACACGAGCCTGCCGGGCTGTTTGGTTGAGGGTGGTTGAGGGCCATAAGTTGTCCCACTTGTAGTTGGATGAGTTTGACCAAGCTAGATAAGTGTTTGGTTTACTCTCACAAGTACGATAAGATTTCTCTTTTGTAATTTAGATTTCATATGTTGTTTAGAGGAAACGAACAGGGCCTGGCCTTAGTGACTCTCAAAAGTGTGGCAGAGTGTGGCTTGAATTTTGATGGCCTCACCTTAATTTGTCAAGTTTGGCAAACAAATCATGACAAACCTTAACAATCCTGGCATGTGAACCAATCAGCCCTTCCGTCCATCATTGTGCACTGTCTGCAGACATCTATTGGATAGCACGGGCCTGTTTGAATCAATGAAAATTAAGTACGGATATATACATAAAACAAAAAAGCTATGATTGATTAAGTTTTAAGTATCTTAAACTTAAAAAATAAATTTATCTTATATAGAGCAATTTTTATATAAAATGTTTTCACACAAAATATACCGTTTAACTTCTATTTGCTTGATGCTTTTTAAATATACGTTTTCTTCCTTGTTGCTCTCTTCGTCCCATAATTTTGGCTATACAATTACATAGCCAAAATCTTTTATATTATGGGATGGAGGTAGTATTTAAACCACTTCTTTCAGCTTATTTGTTAAGCTTATTTATTATCCCATAAAAATGCTAATGCACCATCTGTTTCAAAAATATAAGTATTTATAAAAATTCAAAATTTATACCATAATATAAACTAAAATGACTAAAAGAGAATATTTTCCTCTATGTTAGTTTTTCTAAAAATCTAGAGATGAGAGAGAGAGAGTAGTAGTAGAATACTTTTTTTTATTCTTACGAGGTGCCAGATCACCATCCACCAACACATTCATTATGGAAGGTACAAAATATGTCTCCTCTTTAAAGCAAGTTTTATAGCAGGATGATTACCATCTCTAATATTATTCACATCATTAACTAATTAATTAGAAGACAACATATACTACACATTACCTCTAATATATTAGTCCTAATACAACATAACTTTATTTTATTCACTAGTTATTTTATTCACTCTGATCCAATCAACGTCACTCTTTTTTCTTACTTCTTTTTTATTAAAAAGTTGTCTCTAGTATGAAAGATGACTCTTTTTTTTTTATCTCTTCTCTCTTACACCTATTTAAGCTTATGTGACACTAAGGGCTCATGCTTTGATACAGGTTAACTTGGTTTTCTTTTATCTACTAAAACTACTTTTTCAACACCAGGTAATAAAAAGTTACTTCGGGATAAGAACGGTGACACGGTGTCATACTGGTTGAATTAGCCATCGGCTGACGACAAGCTCATATTGTGACCGAGCAGTCGATTGCCACCTGGTCATCCTAGTGCAATGGCGACCAAACACTTGTTCCGTGACATCTTTTTGGAGAAAAATGTAGCGGATATTTGACTTGATCTACCTGCCTACGTGGGACATGTATCTTCTCCAACTACCCTGATCTGTCCTGCTTGGTATTGGAGAAGATCACACAAGTTTTGCTCTTGCAAATCACCAAGACGCGGATGAATCAAATATAGGATAGCCTCACTGGACAAAAAGAGTTGGGAGTAAATTTCACCAAACCACATGTATTATGATCTAAGTTGCACATAATCACAGGGTTTTGACATGTCACATGTGACACATAACTCCCGGTATTACGGTCCAAATGTTTCACAAAATCACACCATTATCCAACTTTAATTTGTTGCCATAGCAAAGTAAAAATGCTTAAACTTAGATAGCTACAATTGGTATATGATGAGTCGAAGAAGTTGTAAATTTGATACTATGTAATTTTAGAACTCATAGTAATGGTGGATCGAATAATAATTAGTTAAATGTGTGATTTTATAAAACTATATGACCATAATACCCGGGGTTATATATCACGTGCCAAAAGTCCTATGGTTTTACACAATTTGGACCATAATACCTGTGGCTTTGTGAAAATTACTCAAAGAGTTAACTGATTCTATAGAACATAGTAGAAAGGACATTCTGGCTCTGCCTTAGTGGTGAATACGTAGTAGCAGTATACACAAAAAGGGACCCCATGTGGCCATGTACGACAAAACATAGAACACTCCTAGACTAGAGAGATGCCAACTGCGTTGAGCAAGAATTTCGGATATGTACATGGAGACACTGATCCAACCTTGGATTAAGAGAGAACACTGCCCCTGTGGTGTGATCAAATTCATGCGAATGGAAAAGGAACACTGGGTTAGCACTGTGGTACCTGGAAATCATTTAAGTTACTACCTGGAGCGTCTGAGATTAATTCGCGTGTCCAAAGATCTTGAGGTACCATAATGCACCTTGAGCAGCATGTTCCTGGGCAGCTTTCTTGCAACGCTTAGGTTCACTGATGCACTCCACAATAGTGCTTGTGAATGTATCCACATGGATAGTCACCTTGCAAGTGAACCTGCATAATTTTCACAGCATTAACAATGCCCACATTAAGTGTTAAAATTAGTCTAGCTATTGTATTAGCATGCAAGCGATCAAATGACAAAGATACTTACTAGGGTTAAAGGTAAACGATAATGAAAGAATCCACTTGATTTTGATAGATACCATTCGAGCTACACTAATCTATTAGGAAGGGTCATGAATGAATCTTCAAAATAGCTAAAACCGTCAAATGGTGGATACTCACCAGATTTCAGTCATATGTGAAAGGGACAGCAATCCAGAAATAAGATATTCTGGCAATTTGCTATTTTTCATGCTACCAAAATAATAGTGTATCGGGTGCTGAGTATGATGCATAACCCAGCATGAAGCACACCTATTTCTCAGCAAAATATATCATGTTAAAGAGTGAAAATATTATAGCTGATTGAGCTCTGAAACAGATTGGCAGCTTTTGACGCTTTCTTTTTCACATCTCAGGTAAAGCACCAGTTCACCGTTGTAAATTGAAGAGAGAAATTGGAAATACTGGAGTACTACTAGGTGTGTGCATTTAATGCTGCCCCTTGCCAATAGACATGTTCCAGTTTTGACTTGTGGAATTCATCAGTTTCTTAACCAAACCATGAAAAAAGAAAGCTTGTATAAACTATACAGTATCATTATGAACTAATAGAATCGTAATCATGTTATCATCTTTTACTCGTGTTAACAAGATGACAGAATAGATTAATAGAATGACAAGTACTCAGAGAACTCTATAAAAGACTTATGCAATGGTAAGGTATAGTTGCTTTACCTAGGATAGGTTGATATTGTCGGCTTATCACACTCGCAGTAATGTAATTCACAGTGATGCATAAAATAAAAAATTGACAATTCACCAGTTAATAGGAAAACTTACAGTTTAAGATGGGAAGGCCCTTGTTCTTCAAAGTCATATGATGGTTCCTTCCAGTGAGTTGCAGAGCAGACTTTATGCAGTCTCAACCTTGCTGGTTCATTATCTGTAATCCCTGCAAATTTTAACAAAATTATTAGCTTTTGAAATCAGCGGCTTTCGTTTAAATATTGGATCATGTAAGATGCAACAATAGTCTATATGATCTACTGATGTCTCCTCATTTCAAATGCCACAACCAATTGTTCTATGCCCTGGTTTACTTATGAAAGATCACATTTTGATCCAGAGTTCAGGATTCTTGATTTCAAACATGAAGAAAATTGTATTGCCATTTGCAATACAGGAGTGTTGATCAGCCAGAAATCCATGTCTTTGGAGTTTGGATGTTATTTCTCAAGATTGTATACTTAGTGCCTTCAATCTAAGAAAGTACACCAAGTATCAGGGATCTGCAAGAGCAAGCTGTTAGATCCATCTCTAAACTAATTGGAGGCTCTCCTAGAAGTCACCCATGCTTTTCCCTAGGAGGTAAAAAGTTAGAAATTCCCATTTTAATCCATTTTAATTGACTTGTTTTAAGGTGCCCAAGAAGCATATGAGGATTAATTGCATGGATGCATGCATGAACATTTTTTTTAAGATAATGGAAAGAAATCCGGCCTATATATCCACAGCCGGATATACACAGCCAGCATGCATGCAACATAGAGAACACATTCAAAATTAATTATCCAATTATGACATTGATGTTTAAGTTTTATGTACGTTGACATAATGTTTGAATTTGATCAGTTGGGTCTAAGTTATATTATTGGAAAGTCAAGTTTGCTTTGCCAAAAGTTTATTCTCAACAAGTTTATTTGGTGTTTCTGTTTTCTAATATACTGTAAATTATCTGGATGTTTGAAGTAATCAAATTTATATTATACTAAATTTAATTTCCTGAAATATTTCTCAGTTATTATTTGATATAAGGGAATATTAGTTTATGGTGATTAAAATATATATTAAAAAAATACTAGTTTATAGTTTACTTCAAATGACGTGGCTGTGGTGTTAGTGCCGTTGCCGACGGTTCATGAGTGATGCATTGGCGTCGTTGTCATTGGGCCCATGCATCAGTTCCGTCGTCGATGGGAGCCCATGAGAGTAGTTGGTGGCAGCGTGTGGAGGGGATAGCTAGGATTGAAGAGTTTTAGGATTATGACTTAAAGATACTCCTAGAGATGGCCAGATGGACTTTGCTGGGATGGTTTGGGCTGCTATGCTGGGGACTGCCACTAGCAGGGCTTTCCTTACTAGCTTGGCTCATTTGGCTCGTCAGCTGCTCTGGCTCGAGCTAGCTCGTTATCTCTAATGAGCTGAAGCATCAGCTCGGCTCGTTACAAGAACACAACGAACACAACGAACACAACGAGCCAAGCCTAACGAGCTTTTTGTCCAGCCCTAGATTGGACTGTTATAAAACAATATATTTCACATACCATTGGCATGTTTTGCTCCACACAACCATTGGCCCCATGTACAGGCTCCTTGCTACTGCTAGCGGAAACTCCAAGTGAAAGAGCAGCAGCCTCCTCCATCACTTTCTCCATGGCTGCGGCTTCAATCCCCTGTTGCTGTTGGACTATGGAATCTGAAAACTTACCCCTTTTGCGCTTGCATAACAAACCTTGCACAAGGGGGAAGAATTCAGACATTGATTCAATCCTAAGGGGAAAAAAGTGTATGAGGATTCATTGCATGGATGCATGCATGCAACATTTTTTTAGATAATGGATAGAAATCTGGTCTCTATATCCACAAACGGATATACACAGCCAGCATGCAACATAGAAAACACATTCAAAGTTAATTATCCAATTATGACATTGATGTTTAAGTTTTACGTACCTTGATATAATGTTTGAATTTGATCAGATGGGTGCAAGTTATATTGTTGGAAACTCAAGTTTGCTTTGCCAAAATTTTATTCTCAACAAGTTTATTTGGTGTTTCTGTTTTCAAACATGCTGTAAATTATCTGGATGTTTGAAGTAATCAAATTTATATTATACTAAATTATATTTCCTGAAATATTTCTCGGTTATTATTTGATGTAAGAGAATATTATTTTATGGTGATTAAAATATATTTTAAAAAATATGCTGTGATTCTATAGTAAGGCAAATACTAAATAGAATGATTTTAGCATTTATTTCTTGTTATAATATGTTGTCAAAAGTCTTTATTGCCCTTTTTGTGATAAATAATGACATGTTACCTCCTATACCATAGAAGTCATAACAACCATTGGATGTTCTAAAATGGATGGCTAGAATTAATTGGGAGTACCATAAAAAAAATCCTAATTACAAACACAACTCATACATAAGGTTAGTAGTTAATGCAGTGACTTGCATATATCTGAATAGCAGAATAGGGAAAGTTTCAAGCAATGTCACCAAAATTCTCGAGTCAATGGGTCGTGGAACGGGATCGAGGGACACTACTTTTATTAGGTTTTAACAAGGCAGGGATGAGATTTTTCCCGTGTTCCCGGGATGAGGAACGTGGCATAGTTCCACATTCCACATGACTTAGGTTTCCGAAAAGTTAGTAGGGTAACAAACGCACCAAAAGAAAAAAAAAGGAGGGGGAGGGAAATTTAGCCATGCTATGATGACTTGGCATCTTGTGACCCTCAGTGTTATGCTTTCTAATAGATCCATGCATATGGCATTTCAGTATTCTAACATGCATGCACGTTATATTAAATTTAGAGTAAAATACAATTTGAACAGGTATGTCCACGTTTGTTGTCTAAATTATGTATAGAGGTCATTTAAACTCATATATTACATAAACCATGATGTCTTTGTGATCTAATAAACTATCTTTAACTGATTGCATTTGGTTGGTTAATCTGTAGGAGACCATGACTAAGTGACTACATTGTTCTAGTACAATGTTAACATGTCTTTGTCCCAATTCTCAAATCCATGTCCAGCTCAACTTTTCTAATAAACTAATACAACAGATCAGATATCTGCAAAGTGTTACATAACAAATAATCAGCATCCATAGATGAGCAAAGGCCATTGCCTGGCGTGTTTCACATCCTACAAGGTACTATATCCAAACTAAGGGGCTGCAAATATCCTACACCCTAATTTCAAATATTAGTAATATACAGTCAGATTAGCGCACTGTTCTAAAAGAATAAATTTCACATACCATTGGCATGCTTTGCTCCACCATTGCTGTGCTCCACACGACCAGTGGCCACATGTACAGGCTCCTTGCTAGCGGAAACTCCAAGTGAAAGAGCAGCAGCCTCCTCCATCACCTTATCCACGGCTGCGGCTTCGATGCCCTGTTGCTGTCGGACAGTGGAATCTGAAAACTTAGCCCTTTTGCGCTTGCATAACAAACCCTTGCAGAAACGGGAAGAATTCAGACACTGATTCGATCTTAATAAGGAAATAAAAACAAAGAAAACCCAAACAATGTCACTGTAAAGTGTAAACAACGCCATGGCTGCGGCCTGTGGGTCACATCTGCTTGTTGTTACCTCTTCTTCCAGCTCCAGTTCATCCTCCTCCCACGTGTTCACCGGAGTGATGCTATCCTGGTCCACGGGAGGCGCCATACCCAGAAAACCCTAACGATGCAAAGCAAAACCACCTGAGCAGTCGGAAGGGGGCCGGGCGATGCAGGCGATAGATGGAGTGACGGAAGCAGGCGGGTTCAGGCAGATACCTCGTATGGAGGCAGTAGCAGCGGTCGCCGGTGGGGCTTGCTCGCCGTCGCCGACTCGTCGGCCGCCGCGGCGGCGTGGGCAACTCTCGGATGGGAGGCGGAGGAAGACGAGCAGCCAAAGCCGGCCTGGAGCGAGACTGTGAGAGAGTAGAGCGAGTAATGGGCCGTAGGTGGTGGGCCGTGATGGGCCGGGACTTTATCGGGGCCCACCTCTCCGTCCGAAATCCGAGTCGGAGAAGGAATATTCCGCCTCGAGCTATATATTTGCCGCCACATCGTCCTTTCCGCCGCGAACAAATCGTCTCCGCGCCTTCTCGCGATCGACGCGCGCATCCCGAGCTGCAGCCGAGTTAGCACCGAGTTGATCGCGGCGTCGCCATGTCTGCAGTGTTGACACTCCGGCCCACGGACTGCCTCCGCGGCGGCGGCGATGGCGTGCACGCGCTGACGTACACGTACCGCCGCCTGCCGAAGCAGGAGCAGCGTGCGGCAGCTGCCGCGGATACGGCTCACCCGCCGCGTGCGTCCAAGCTGGCCGGCGGTGGACGGGCGAACGGGCGGCAGCAGCGCGGGCGTGGGTCGTCTCACTCTCACCGCGCCGGCGCGCCGCGGCAGTCGCAGTCGCAGATGCGCGCCATGGAGAGCGTCGTGATCCTGAAGCGCGGGGACCAATTCGCGCCGGAGATCAGTGCGGCGATGACGGTGGAGGCTCCCGCCGCGGAGGAACAGTGCGGTGCAGCGGCGGCGGAGAAGGCTGAGCCTGTGTCGGCTGCAGATCGGTGCTGCGCACCGGCGGAGCATGCAGAGCCTGTTTCGGCGGCTAGGCGGCGCGTCGCGCCGGCGAAGAAGGCTGAGCCTGTAGCAGAAGCAGAGCAGTGCATTGCGCCGGCGAAGATGGCACCAATGCAGTGCGTGACGCCGACGAAGATGGAACAGCCTGTGGCGGCGGCGGCGGCGGCGGTGGCAGGGACAGAGCAGTGTATCGCCCTCGCCCCGGCGGAGACTCCCAAGCCCGTGACGGCAGCTGCAGAGCTGTGCCTCACCGCGGCGAAGACTCACCAGCGTGTGGCGGCGACGGGCCAGCGACGAGCCCCGGCGACGAAACCGAAAACCTCCCGCGTCTTTTTCGGGGGGCCATCGTTCGTGATCCCGCCAGATCCCTCCGAGCTGCCCATCCCCGTGCTCCTGCTCAAGTCTAGCGGACGCCGCTCGGCTGCGTGCGCGTGATGACGACCGGTTGGCCGCCGCGCAGCACGCCGGCGCGGCGGCGCCGACAGCTATATGGCTAGCCTCGAGTTGGAGCAATGACAAGGACAAGGGAGTCAAGTAGAGTAGACAACTAGACACGCACTGTTGTGTAGTGTAGAATACTCCAGTATGGTAGGATCTCCTCTCGTATTGGGACAATTTTATATTTTTTAATATAAAATTTGATATTTTTAAATATTAGCAGCTAGTCAGCTACTTTCTCGAGAACTGTAAAAATTTCTCTTTATATTATCTCCGTGCCGAACATGTCACCGTGGGATTCACCGTTCATAACTTCATATTGTGAAGTTGTAGGTCTGCGTGGCTGATCTTGTTGTGAACCACTTTGGGTTTTAACCGTCGAAAATGCAAAATTGGCTGTTTTTTTGCCAGATCAGGGACAATAGCTGAGATTCAGTCTTTTCCGGCGTAAAGCATGAAATTGGGGGTAGAAACTGTTGTACAAACCAACGGTGAAATTGGCATAGGTTCGGTATACCTCCTTATCTAAAACCCCTGACTGTTTCTGTGTCTGTGTCTGTTTATTTCGTGTTGGTGATGTTGTTTGTGCCAATCGATCCTGTCCATCATTCAGTAATTAGCTACTCCTAGCTCGGTAATCGTCTCTCCACATAGACGCCATCAGTCCAAAGTGCTCACTGAGACAGGACGCCAAGTATCAGCAGCGACGGCCTCATGCATGACGGCTCGGCCCTCAGTTCATCTGCTGCTGACTGCTGAGGAAGGCAAAGGCCCAGGGAGTTTGGAGTTTTAAACTCCGACCCCCTTCCAACCTCTGTTTCCTAATCCACCATGCCGATTCAACATTGTTGGGACCCGTGCGCAGCTAGCAGTACACCTCCCAGGTTGAAGCCGCGGCGGCATGGCCTGATAAGACGGCGGAGGCCCCGTTTGGATGGGACTAAAAAGTTAAAAAGTTTTAGGCTCTGTCACATCGAATGTTTGTACACTAATTAGAAGTATTAAATGTAGACTAAAAATAAAACTCATTTTATAACCCTGGACTAATTTGCGAGACGAATCTATTGAGCCTAATTAATCCATGATTAGCCTATGTGATGCTACAGTAAACATGTGCTAATTATGGATTAATTAAGCTTAAAAAATTTGCCTCGCGAATTAGCATTCATTTATGCAATTAGTTTTATTATTGGTCTATATTTAATACTCTTAATTAGCACTCAAACATCCGATGTGACAAGAACTAAAAATTAGTCTATGGATACAAACACCCCCGGAGATTGAAACACCGAGCCCTTTCAGAGTTCAAACATACGTTTTGCATCGCGTACGCCCATCGATTTCTGAATTTATCTCACAAACAGCAGCTATATTTGATCCCTGTGCTGGTTCTTTCCCCCTTTTTTTTTCACGTTGCTGCTGCTGTTTTTGCCTTCCGATTTGATTCATCTCATCCAGTACTAAGTGCCGGACGCATTCAGATAAGATGCCCAAGTGTAAATCACCTGATTAATTACGCCCTTGCTGTACTGCAAAGAGATTCAGACTTTTCGAGTTTCTTTTTGAACGTAGAGCTACCTTCCACTGAAGCCAAAGCTAGGAAGACGAGGGGAGTCAGGAGTTGAAATCTCCGAACCCCGGCCCATCGAACTTTCGTTCCCAAGTTCACCATGCCAATCCAAATTGATTAGGGCTCGCGCACAGCAAATACACCTCGCCCAGCTTGAAGCCATGGCGGCGTGGCCTACCCCGGCCCGCAGTTCGTAGCAGCTGAGGGAGGCAGTGAAACTCCGGCCCCCTTCGAATCTCCGTTTTGCATTGCCAACGCGGTGCACGCCTATATCAACTCGATGAACCATCACATATTCAGTTATTTGATCCCTTGGATGCTTTTATGCTTCCTTTTCACGTTGTTGCTGTTGTTTTCGCTTTCGATTTGCTGATCGAGACGGGAAGCTAGCTCATCTACTGACAAAGAACTTTGAGCCATTCCGATCATCATTTTTCCTTAATAAAGCTGCTATATACGTGTCCTTTTGCTCGTACCTTGGTAGTTGATACTTGATACATACTAATGTACTTAGTAATAAGTAGTAATTATGTTGTAGCATATGAATGCTGACACGACTGAACGATACTACATAGTGCAGTTGGAACTCAGGGTGAAGAAACTTCAAAATACAGTACCTTGCAAAATCTGGGAGCACTGTGCGAAATCTAAAATACGGTCTAAATTTTTTTTAAAAATGGTGGTAATTTATACTCCAATATATATTTCATAGCAACGAGTGGTAAAGGGTGCGTGGTTTCAACTCTGAGGTCACGTGTTTAATCTACAACACGCTCACAATTTCTTTAAAAATATTTGGAGGACGTGTCTTCCTCCAAATCTTTTTTTTTTAATATTTCATAGCAACATAAAATAGAACAAAGAATATACCTTTTATATATCTTCACTTGGAAAGCATCATTATTTTCATGTTGATTAGAGACATTAACATCCGGTGTCTAGTTATCGGGTGGACCTTAATCCTTTCTGAGATTGACTTAGACTTTTTTTTCTCGCTTTTCATGACCAAGTCATATTTTCTAATCCAATATGGAAAAGACATGATTTGATAGTTAAAATACTAGATAAACATACATATGCATGTACTCCATACAAGATGAAAAGAATAAAATTTAATTTAGTGCACATACTCAAATGAAAATTTTTACAGTTCTTGAAGAGGTACCACCACGTACTAGTATTGAGAGGTACCAATCAAATCTAACCGCCGATCCATCAGGGCAACATCAGTCTAAAAAGAAAAGTTTGTCGTCCTCAGCAGATCTCCTTTGAACGCGAAGCTATCCTGCTCCACCCGTGACCCCGCATACTCCCATCCTGGCACCTCCACGCATGGAGTCATGGACGGAGCTAGTTCTTCTTCGTTGGGTCTACACTTCATAATTTTCTTGTATATGAATGAAGGCATGAAATATGATTGCATGATTACAAGAACTGCTGCAAGGCAGTTGAATCTCTCTCAGAAGACGATAAGGGGCACTAGTACTACCTTGACTGATTTGGTTAGAAAATCTAAGGATTTTTTTTACAAAAGCAAAAGAGGGAGAGAACATCAACTGATTGCAAATTCAAGATAATTTTTTCTTTTAAAAAAAAGAGGCAAATGAGTGGCAGACATCGATGGGGGATTTCAATCTCCATGTACGGTGGAAATGGATTGGGCCGATGGGTAGGCAGTGACCAAAGCCCCCATCATCTTGCTGGACGCTACTCATCAACAGCGTCAGCATCTACTACTTCCGCCGCAAAGGTTGGGCCTCGCTCAGTGCCGTCCTTCTCTTCTTCACCGGCACCAGACCTCACTGCTTGCAATTGGGACTACATGCGGATCTGCAAAGAGGACTCTGTGGGCGCATACGTAGGACAACCATATGGCTGGGATTTGTGGCGATGCTTGCGTCGAACACACCAAGAGGATGGGCTTCCCAATCTCAATCAACTTCTCCAAATCCTCCAACAGACATGGAAAATTTCTATTTTACCCTTCCACCGATACGTACTTACCGAACGAACACGTGGTACCGTCAAGTACTGATCTATTCCAAGCCGTTCAATCAAGCCCAACCAATGGTCAGATTTTGTTACTGTCCTACTCTCAACGACTGTAAAAGTCCTTTACTAAAATACATACTAGATAAACCTATACACTAAAACTGGGAAATATTTAAACATGTCAGGTCAGTGATTCACTCACCAGACAAGGTGTGCAGTGTGCTGCGTGCAGATGTGTTGTTCAGCTTGTGCTTGCTGGAAATATTGGTGTGTTGGTGACCGGCTTGGTGCCGTGGTGCAAAAGATGCAGCAATGCAGCACGCCGGCGTCGGCAGTCCGGCAGGAGCCTTCCGGGCAGCCAATAGCGACGAAACGAGTTGGCGACTGGGTGACATTGCGACGGACGATGGCGAGAGCGCCAGAGAGAGAGAGAGAGCAGCGAGGGAGCGACCAACGACGCGACGCGATAGGGCAGCCGGCGGCAGCGGTGGACGAGACGAGCGGACGGACGATCGATATGAAAAAAAGGCAAAACAAGCCGTTCGCGGCATTGTCTCTTATTGATTGAGCGAACGCTCCCACTGTCCCACCAGCCACCAGGCCTTCTGCTCATGTGCATTGGACCAATGGGCATGATGGTATGGGCGGGCCTAGGCGGCCCTGTCACGTGCCCTCTGAGACGTGTTTGTTAATAAATAGTATTGTTGGGTATAATTTGTCGACACACGACGCAACGCACATCTTCTCTTTTCTAAGGTGGTTAATTTAAGATAGAAACCAAAATTCTAGATTATGTTGGATGAATGAGGAATATTAGGCTCCTGTCTTTGTATGGCGTCCACCACACATGCATGACGTATGCATGCAATCCGGTCCCTCCCGTGCCCTATGATCTCCTTTTAAATTCTTAACATGAAACTCAAGATAGAAATGATCATATATTAAATAGTCAAATGATCATAATCTTGAAATCATATACCCATTTTTAATATATCTATTGTTTTATTTATAATCATATCAATAATTCAAATATCAAAGATTAAATATTTAAATGATCATAAACCTCTATAGAGCTTGTAGAATACCATAGGACACGTCTCTAAATTTAGGAATATCATAAAAGTTATGAGAAAATATATTAAAACATTTGACCTGAGTTACAATTAAATTGATAGGCCCAATGTTCTGATCTATCTTTAAAAAAACAAAATCCCCTCGTTTGGACCCGCACATGTACGCACACCGCCTGCCTCCCCCCCCCCTTTCTCATTCTGTCCCCTCCTTAAAGATCTTACTCTTTAAACTAACAATTTAATATGAAACAATCAATAATTAGGAACTACTCTCCACTTCTCTCCCCAGCTATCAAACTAAAAGAGACATAATCAATAATATTTAAAGCGATCCTATTTATTAATCCACGCATCTGATTTCTAATCTAATTGTTACTCTATTTGTAATTGAACCAACAATTTAAAATTCATAATGCCTATATTTGAAAACAAGAGACTTATACAAAATAAAATATAAAATATAAAATATCAATAGGGAGCAAATTGAACCAATTAGAGAAAAATCTGATAAATTCATAAAGAATTTAGTTCTTACGTTTCCTTTAAATTGGAACAACCATTGCCATAACTATTTTTAAGTGCTTAGATATTAACTGTCTTCCATCTATCCTATACCATGGCATTATTAGTTTCTCTTCACATATTATTGCATATATAAACCACATTAAGATTATAAGAGTACGTAGTTGGTTTAAAAGTTTGTTTTTTTGCTATTAAATTGAAATTCTAGGACTTATGTTGACTGCATATTTTTTTAAAAAAAATACTATAGATCACACATATTGTATAGATTGTATAGAAGCGAGGCCTAAGATATGTCTTCCGTGTCTTTATTGATTTATATATAAGTATATAGTAAATTGCGTAAATGTGAATCAATTATATGGAAGACTAGCTTGATGCTATAAATAAAACACATTTATTAGTAATAATAGTTTTCAATGATTTATTAAAAAAGAGAATCCCTAAACATTCGATTAAAAAGAATAACACCTTAGTTTGAATTTACGCTTAATTTGTTAGACATATATTCTTAATAAAATAAGTCTATCTTCTTTCTAAATAATGAGGAAAGAAAATTACTCATGGGGATGAATTAAATATTTTATTGTACAAAACTAACAAATAGCTTATAAAAATTATCTAAGCAATATTGATGCAAAACATTTCGTAGAGAAATAATACTTTTAAAATTTGAAGCGTGGCATGTACCATCCGGTTAATATTTTCAATCTTATAAGTTTATCAAACACAACTTACGATACATGTCCCCACAAATACGCGAGCTACCTTCCTAATTCTTCTAATTATTTAAAAACAATTAAGGGGAATTAGAATTCTATGACACACTTTTTAACGAGATACCAGAATTCCTGTAGTAGTTTAGTTATCCATGTTGTGGCAGATCAAGCTCTGCGCTGCTCATCTCCAGCATCTCAATGACTCTGCTCATGGAAGGCCGATCGGAAGGAGAGATCCGTATGCACCACAACCCAACTATCACCATCTTCCTCACTAGCCCCATCCCCTCACCATCATCCACCTCGCAGGCGCTTGCGCAGAACTGATCAAGGCCGACATACAGACACTGGGGAAAATACTTGCTGCTGCTGCTGCTGCTGCTGCTGTCTGTTGTTTCTGAAGTAGCAGCGGTGTCGATGCTTCTCCTAGCCCCAGCCATGTCGAGGACCATCATGCCATAGCTGTAGACGTCGGACTTGCTGGTCACCGGCCCAACCTGCGCAGAGAACACCTCGGGCGCGATGTACCCGACGGTGCCCCTCGCACCGGTGATGGACACCGAGATGGTGCTCTCCTTCTGAGGGCACAGCTTGGCCAATCCAGAGTCGGAGATCTTAGGCCGGAATTCCCGGTCCAGTAAGATGTTCTGAGGCTTGATGTCGAAATGCACAATGTGAGCGTTGCACCCAGCCCTCGCGCGATGCCCACCGCAGGTACTCCAGCCCTCGCGCGATGCCCACCGCGATATCGAACAACTTCTCCCAGCCAAGAGACCGGCCATTGTCGTCTTCTCTTCCAAGACAATACCTTTCGAGGGAGCCATTGGGCATGTACTCGTATACGAGGCCCCTCTTTGATCCCTCCAGGCAAAATCCTAGCAGCGTGACGACGTTCACGTGAGATGTCCTGCTGATGCTGCCCACCTCGTTCATGAACTCCTCGCCGTCGACCTTGGTGTCCTTGAGCATCTTCACCGCGGCCTCGCGACCGCCCGGGAGGACGCCCTTGTGAACCACGCCGTTGCCGCCTTGCCCTAGCTTGTGAGCGAACGACCTTGTCATCCGTTTCACTTCCGAGTAGCTGTATCTCCTCGGATGCTGCTGCTGCAGGAAGGATTCCATCTGGTTACTGTTAGTCCTCCAGGGCCAGTAGGGGAGCGAGCCATGGTGTTTCTTGTAGTTGTAAGAGTACAGGGCAGCTCCAAGAAGAAACAAGCACAGCACGGCCAATGAACTCAGGGCACCTGCAAGTATGTCTATGCCACGCATCAACAATAAACAATAACAGTGAGAATCTATATCTTACCTAAAACTTAATATGTAAACATGTTATTTTTTCGTCCATTAACAATAATTACATACAAAACTCATGCAAACATACAACATCATCTACAATTTATTGAATTCTAAAAATTAATTTGTAAGCATATCCAATCATCACCTTTTATATTATTTTCACAATATTTTTAACAAACATATCCATACTTTTTATAGTACTTAACATATATTCATTCATATAATCAAAGCGTGAGATATCACATTCATCTATAATCTCCTATAAAGTCTACTAAATTTATTTTTTCTCTTAACATAGTTTGGCAAACCAATTTTATTTATTGTTAATAACTAATATCATTTTTACTCTTAACTTGATTATTGAACAAAAAACATATTAAAAATACTTAGTAATTCTTGCATCAAAGTGCGGGGGATCGCCTAGTCCAAGTTAATTAGTACTCCCACTGTTCCAAAATATAAGGAGGGAGTATATCTGTAAGTGTTACCTTCGTTTTATATTATAAGTTGTTTTAATTTTTTTTAAGTTATAATTTTTTTTAGGTTTGATCAAATTTAGAAAAAATATAACAATACTTTTAACACAAAACAAAAAGAACCATAAAAAATATGTTTAATGTTAAATGTAATAAAACTAATTTGATGTTATAAGTAGTGATATATTTTTCTATAAATTTGATAAAAAATTTTAAGAAGTTTGACTAAAAAAATTAAATCAACTTATAATATGAAAATGAGGGAATAAACTGCAAATGCCATGCAGTTGGAAGGGGATTGGGATCAAATGGTTGCTACTTGCTAGCTTACATGTTTTGGGCTTCTTCTTCCTCGAGGAATTCCAATTCCCTGCAGCATCTGAGGAATTCCGATTCGCTGCAGCACAACAGGTAATGTAATGTAACCAGGTTCTGGATAAGGAAGAATTTGTAAGTAATCTGCCCAAGATTACCGGGAGCATTCGATGGAGGCGATGGCGCCATTGACGGCGGCGTGCCAGGTTCGAATCCCATGAACTCGTAGCGCAGGTAACAGCTGGCCCCGTTGAGACGGACGCCGTCCATGTCCGCGCAGCAGCCGGCGAGCCACGCCATCTGCGACGTCAGACACCGGCTGCACTCGTCGGCGGGCAGGTCCTGCGTGCATTGCGCCAGCCCGTGCAGCGTCGTGTTCCCAGCGACCACCTCCTCGCCGTCGAACGCGTACCGGAGCGGGGAGGACGCCGCCTCGGGGACCATCCGGACGGCGAGCCTCCTGCGCGCCGCGTCCAGGCGCGCCGGGTCGGAGAAGTTGTTGGGGTTGGGCACGTCGAAGCGGCGCGCCGGCGACGTGTCCGCGGCGCCGAAGAAGCTGGCGTTGTCGTAGCGCACGAGGCAATGTGCGTACCACAGGACCATGTCCCTGCGGCCGGCGCACCGCGTGCCAGGGAGCTCGGCGGCGGCGGCGGCGAGGCACTCGGCGCAGTCGGGCTGCTCGGCGTCGGCGAAGCACATGGCGAGACCGTGTCCTCGGCGTCACCACCGGCAGCGGCGGCGAAGGTGGCGTTGAAGAAGCCGCTGGCGTTGGCGGCGGCGGCAAGGGATTGCTGGAAGCCGAGCAGGTTGGCCTCGAAGCTGGCGCCTCGTGTCGCGGTGGCAGGGGAGGCGGAGCAGTCGGGGCAGACGTACCTACCATTGGCCTTGGTTCCGCAGATGTTGGGGGACTGAGAGAGCGCGAATTGGGCTGGAATGGAGACGACGAGGGCGACGGCGAGGAGGAGGAGACGCCGGCGGCGAGGCAAGGACATGTCGAACGGAGCGAGAGGGGGATCGTGTTGAATCGGTCAGCAACAAGTGGAGTGGCAGGCTGGCTGGCAACAGCTAAAAGGAAGAGGAAGGCATTCACGATTTCAAGCCTATTCCCTTTATCCTATAAATATAAATATGTGTTCCCTTTATCCTATAAATATAAATATGTGATATCAAGTACTAAATTGATTTTTTAAATAAATAAGATATTTTTCATGATCATAGTGGAAGACATTGTAGGATTAGTAATACTAGCAATTACTTCAACAACTTGTGACGACTTGACTTGACTTGACGCACAAGCTCATGAAGTCCTTCCGTTTCATATGGAAAAGCGTTTTCATTGCTCGAGAGGATGTCTCTCGTTTTTTATATATCACCTAAATATTTATCAAAAATTTTTAAAAAAATTAACATGATAGATTAATATAAAACATATCACTCTATAAACATGCAAGTTCAAATTCAACTTTTACAAATTGTAACAAAAATAACAAATATAACTGTGAATGTACATTAACTGTTTTTAATTTATTCTTTTTGTTGTAACTTGTAGAAGTTAAATTGGATCTTACATGTTTGTAGAGTAATATGTTTCATATTAATCTATGTTATCAATTTTTTTAAAAAAATTTAATGACTATTAAGATGGCATGTAAAACAGAGAAAATGTCTTCTCGAGTGATGAAAATCCATCTTCGTTTTATGATATAAGTCGTTCTGTAATCTAATCAAACTTATTTAAACTTGACCAAGTTTATAAAAAATATAATAACATCACAAAAAAAATATTATTAAAATATATTGAATGCAATATTTAATGAAACTGATTTGATGTTTTAGATTTTGTTAAATTTTTCTATAGATTTAATCAAACTTTAAAAAAAGTTTAACTAGAAAAAAACAAAACAATTTATAATATGAAACCAAGGAAGTAACAACAATGATCTCCTTTGATCCATAAGTATGATACGATGCAGCGTAACAATATTTTCACGGGGATTCAGACAATATTCAACGAGTGGTTTACTACCTGAAAATGTTGCCTGTCCGATCCTTGTCTGCCACGAACAAACACATCATGATCCATGAATTTCAATTAACATACATACAAACTGCATCACTGCACATGATTAATTAAGCTTCTCAATCTCCTCATCCTACATGTCATGTCTCATCTACTGTAACCTCATCCAATGCATCGATCTCTCTTCTTCTTTCTCTAATGCGAAAATACATTTCTTTCACTTGTGATGACTGTTGCCGTCGTCGGCGGCGGCCCATCCGTCCTCGAGCGGCAGGTCGGGCATGACCTTCTTCCAGAACCAGTGCTTCCTCCATAGCAGCACCATCTCCTCGATGGGCACGCCCTTGGTCTCTGGCAGGAAGACGTGGACGAACACGGTCATGACGGTGATCCACCCGGCGAAGAAGAGGAAGATGCCGAACTTGAACGCGCAGAGCAAGGAGAGGAACGCCTGCGCGATGACGAAGGTGAAGAAGAGGTTGACGGCCACCGTGATGCTTTGTCCCGCCGACCTCGTCTCCAGCGGGAAGATCTCGCTCGGCACCGTCCACCCCAGGGGCCCCCACGACCACCCGAACGCGAGCACGAAGAGGCAGATCACCACCACCACCGCGATCGAGTAGCTCTTCGTCAGCTCCTTGTCCGTCCCAAACTTCACCCCCAAGATCACCGCCACGATCACCTGCAATGCGTTTTCCAAGAACTGATCAGTGATGATGGCCATGGCGGCGGCGTGCGGTTTGTGGTGTGGTTTTTCGTGCGTATACCTGGCAGACGATCATCTGGATGCCGCCGCTGATGAGGAGCTTGCGGCGGCCGAGGCGGTCGACGGTGGAGATGGAGATGATGGTGGAGGAGAAGAGGACGGCGCCGGTGAGGACGGAGGAGTAGAGGGACGCGCTGTCGCCGAAGCCCATGCTCTGGAACAGCACGGGCGCGTAGAAGAGGATGGAGTTGATGCCCGTCAGGATCTGGAACGCCGGCATGCACACCGCCATCACCAGCTGCGGCCGGTTACGGGGCTCCAGGATGTTGCGGAACGGGTGCTTGATGGAGTTGGCCAGCTCGCTCGCCTCCGCCATGTCCGTGAACTCGGCGTCGACGTCGGCGGTGCCCCGGATGCGCTCCAGCACGCGCCGGCCCTCCTCGACGCGCCCGCGCTCGATCAGGCTGTTGGGCGTCTCCGGCAGGAGCAGCCCGCCCACGGTCATCAGCAGCGCCGGCGCCGCCGCGAGGCCCAGCGAGAGCCGCCACCCCCACGGCTTAATGTGCTGCGTCCCGTAGTTGATCATGTTCGCCGTGAAGATGCCCAGCGTCGTCGCCAGCTGGAACATCATGTTCAGCGCGCCGCGGAGGTGCGCCGGCGCCATCTCCGACAGGTACAGCGGCACGGCCTGCGATGCCAAACACAAAAACCATTAGCATCACGCAATGCGAGCACAAGAACTCATTCATTTCATCAATGTCGCGTCGCACCTGGTTGCCGAAGCCGATGCCGACGCCGAGCAGGATGCGGCCGAGGATGAGCATGACGAGGTTGACGGCGGCGGCGTTGAGCGTCGCGCCGGCGAGGAAGCTGAGGCCGCCGCAGACGATGCTAGCGCGGCGGCCGTAGTTCCTTGTCACCGGCGAGGCGACCAGGGAGGAGACGAGGCCGGCGAGGTAGAGAGAGGAGGTGAACGCCGAGAGGCCCTGGTTGTCGTACTTGCAGTAGTTGTTCTGGCCGTCATCGTTCTTCTTCCGGAACACCACCGGGAAGAACTTCTCGAGGAACGGGTCCATGGAGGTCACTCCCCCTGCAGCAACCGTTGTCAGATCCTGGAGCTGGACTGTGTTTTCCATGTGAAACATGATGAAAAAACGGTTTTGGCTATACATTTGTCAAAAAAATTATTAAATATAAATATAATATAATTATAGTGTAATTTATAATATAATTACAAATATAACTTTTATATAATTTTGAACCGTTAGATTTACTTCAAAGATTCGTGCAAACAAGAAAGAAAAAAATCACAGCGCATGCATAGGTGAGAGGATTTTGTCTCTCAACTTATGCTTCCTGAAATAGCATGTTACGACGATATTTTTTAGTTCCATACAAATTATATTATAGTTACATGTAACTTATAATATAATTACATCATGTTATATTTATATCTAACAAATTAAAAAATTTGTCGATAAATTTATAGTTAGTCACATCTTTGATGGAATGTGATGCTTTAGCTTCAGATTTGACAATAGCTTCTCGTGTTTTCCGTAAGCTTCGGTAGATTTTCACGGTCAATTTGATGGCCTAGTGTAGACTATCGTAGTGTTCTAAACTCCAACAAAATTCAAATATTTTCTCAGTTTCTGTTAGCACGTTTTTCAAACTAATAGGCAGTGCGTTTCATACAAAAACTTTATATATAAAAGTTGCTTTAAAATATCAAATATATCTATTTGTTAAGTTTATAATAATTAAAACTTAATTAATCATGTGTTAATGATTTTCTCGTTTACGTGCGTCAACTTAATCTTCATTAATTTCAAACACCACCGGCCCAACTTAAAAAGACATTATCAGTTTATTTTCATATTGCTTTTCCTCGTGTAATCTTTCAGAACCATCCTGCCCATACCGGGATGGGCCAGGAATTCGGGCCGCACAAGAGGGCCCTTAAGAAGTTTATATTTTATCAATGAATTATTTTTCGCTTTATTTTTTATGATTACACATAAACACCCACGTGCACTCACGCACACATGCTTAAAGAATCGAAACCAGTGGCAAAAATCTCGGCCTCACTAAAAATCCTATTGAAGCATACTCGTGTGATCAATGAAAAATTGAACATGCCCAACATTTCAATTTAAGTGATTAAATTTCTAGAAACTATAACTTTATTGACCAAACTATCAAATAGCTGCAACGTTAACAAGCAAATTTACATAGCTGCAATGTTAGTGAATAAGGTTATCACAAAACTGCAATCTTGTTACTTCCCAATGTTATTGATATCATAGGCCCATATGTCATACAAATAGAACTTGGCTAGGCGAGACGGGGCGACACTTAGCTAGTCCATGTCACTGAAGCTACTGTAGTAACGTCATACGGGTGTGTGGGCAAGGAGACGATGGACCAGCTTGATGCATGAGCTTCATCTAGGTCATAACCTAGTCAAATCAGACTACATGACTCCATTTCCCCATCTCAGTCTGTAGGGGAAGACAGTGAAAGGAGGAGGCATTACTTCTCCCAGCCATAGCGAGATGGCAGGGGAGGGAATAGAGAAGGGGAAGGGAGAAGCATTGTCGCCTCCTTCCACTACCTTCCGCCATAGACTCAGGTGAGGAGAATGGAGTCGAGTAGCGTGCGGGGAGTTCGCTCCTTCCTCCGCTCTGACCAAGTTATGACTTGGGCTAGTTAAAAATGATTGATACATGATGAACGTGTGATCTTTTTTAAAAATTAAAAATTGAAAGAGTAAATTTCAAGGAACTACAAATTTATTAACTAAATTATCAAATAACTGTAACATTAACAAGCAAATTCACATAGCTACAACGTTAGTGAATACAGTTATCACAGAGCTACAATTAATTCCATTACCTCTCTCAACGTTACTGACATTATGGGCCCGCTTGTCATACAAATATACTTGGCTAGGGCAAGACGAGGTGACACGTTGTGAATCCACGTCACCAGAGCTAATGTAGCAGGACGCCACATCATAGGGGCACATGGGCACATGGGCATGAAGACAAGCTGGTCCGTCTGGCTATAGCTAACTTGCACGTTTGTACTTTTGGGACAAAATGAACTACTCCATCTTTTGTTTTAAAATAAAAACTGTATTGTGGTAGTTCCCTCTACCAATGGAAAATCATGAAAAACATATGTTAACATATGAAAGTAAACAAGAAGACAAACTAAAAGTCATAGTGCTGACAAAAAAACACAGCTTAAATGGAAATATCAAACTCGGCCCATGTCAGCAAATGAGAACACTTGACTAAATTAGCATCATACAAATCATTCTTCCTTCGATTAGCATGAAAAAGATAATTATACATTTAGCTAAAGCGATGCCTTGTGAAGTGGAGTTATAGATGGCCATAAGGCCCGGCCGGCATGACCCGGCCCAGGCACAGATAGTCTCCCGGTCGGCCCGATCGACATTTCGTGCCGTGCCGTGCCTGCCCACGGGCTGCACGTTAGGCCCAGGCACGGCCCAGTAAGGGTCGGGCCGTGTCGGGCCGGCCCGAAGGCATGGCAGTCCATTGTGCCTTCTTTGAAATAAGTCTATATTCCCTCCCTCCTCTTTGGGCTATGACATATATATATATAGCTAAAATAAGTCTATTTTTCGTTCCTGCTTTTTGGACCGTGCCATATAATAAGTCTATTTTATGTCTCTATCCTTTGGGCTGTGTCTTACATATGGTTGAAAATAAGTCGGTTTGACGTCTCTGAACTTCGTGCCGGCCCACCGTGCCGAGGGAGCAGCCCAAGCACGGCCCGGCTGTCAGACCGGGCCAGCACGAGCACGACCCTAGTCGAGCCGTGCCATGCCTGGGCCGGACCAAATTGCTGTGTCTTGGGCCGGGCCGTCGGGCCTCGGGCCATATGGCCATCTATAAGTGGAGGAGATATGGTGTCCCATCTGAATATGTTGACTCTAGAAACAGGGCTGGTCTAGGTGTTGTGCTCCCCTACTACTTGCGAGTAAACAACCACCATAGACAATGTCTTCCTAGTATTTTGCTCCCATTGAGCTGATCCTGATGAGGTCATGTTGATGTTTGTTAAATAGTAATAAAAATCCATGCCCATGCTATTATAATGTAAAGCAACAAAGCTGTTTTGTTGCTCAAGTCAATGGTCTTCTATGGGATGAGGCATTCAGTCTAATGTTTTTCTTAAAAATAGGTATTTTTTTCTTTGTTCTCACATGAGGAAATGATCGTCTAATCGTTGGAGAATTTTGCATTCATCCTCATCCACAAAAACCGAACTCCAAGAGCACCACTCATCATTCCAGGACGGCCGCTAAGGTCGCGCAATTGTACCAGGCATAGTACCATCGAAGAAACTCTGCAAACTGCAGCTAAAATTCAGCGAAACGTAACTCCAACTTGCAGCTCTTGCTGGCACGAACCAAAATCTCCGACATGATTAGAGCTTGACCGTAACGGCTACACCTAATCATGTCACCCTGAACTGAAAGTGGACACAGATAAGGTGGGGATTCCGTCCACGTGTAGCAGAACACCATCTTTCGCGTCAGTTTCCCTTTATCTCCTGCTTCTCTGACAAATGTGCTATAGTACAACACGTTCCAAATTCTACTGGAAGAATCACATCAACGGATCAAAATCAGCGGTGGAAGTGATGAATCAACCCAACCCAACCACTGGATAATGCATGCCTACACTGCACGAATCGCCCATTTATTCACCCTAGTCAGTTCAGAAAGGCGTGCCATTTTTTTGGCACCATTGAGAATCTCTTCAAGTCTCAACTACTCTATGAATCAATCCACCTTTCGGGAGTTCTCGCAAAGCGGAATTCTAGGTGTTACGCTCCCGTTCCATCCATGTGCGCGCGCGCGCGCCGAACAATAATCGCGGGAGGAGCAAACAGCAAAAGGCATGCGTATGCGTCGTGTTCGCGAGCGAAAGGGGCCAACACGAGCAGAGCACTTAGCTCCAAAAATCCATGGGGTCCACGGCGACGGCGTACAGCGCTAGCTAGCTAGCAAGACGAGACACGGGACATGTCCGAAGCTGCCGGCTGACGAGCAGCTAGGCAGACGACGCGGACGACAAGGCAACCGCCGACGGTCGCAAAAGGTGAGGTGAGCGCGGGGTGTACGTGACGTACCGGAGATGCCGATGTCGTAGCCGAAGATGGCGCCGCCGACGGCGGCGACGAGGCAGGCCATGCCGACGGCGAGCGTCATGCGGCCCTTGTACTCCGCCGCCCGCTCCTTCTTCACCCCCAGCGCTGCCACGCCGCCGCCCGCCATCTCCTCCTCCTCCTCCCAAGAATTCGGCCACGCAAGGACAGACAGCAAGCGAGATTAGCTAGCTAGATAGCTCAAGGGATATATATGGCTATCTCGCTCGCTCGCTCACACCGAACCAATGCTCCAACCAACCAACCAGTACTTATACACAGCCTAGCTATATACTGTCAGTCTGTCACTCTCCCTTGACTGACTTAGCTGATCGCTCCCCTGCTCTGGCTATCAACCGATAAAGTTTTTTGGAGGCTGGGTGGTGTATAAATTTACAGGCGATGGGTTGGCATATGGCAACGGAATACAGAAGCAACGCATGCTGCTACGTCGTTGACCCATCCGCGCAACTTGGCCAGCGAGAGAGCCATGGACATCATCAGGATATGGACAGGTGCATTCGTGAGCAATAAATTTGATGCGAGCCAGAAGCCCAGAAGCAGGGGAGGAGTGGAGTGTGGATGGAGAGCGGTGGCCGTGGCGTGGCGCTAACCGAAGGCGTTATGTGCAACCAACCGATGGTGAATTGTTGATTAGTATCTGCAGCTGCTGCTGCATGTGGTGGCTTTTGTGGAAGACAGTAATGTAAGCTTGGCCGGTGTTGATCTAGTTTGGCATGCCTTTTTTTTTATCTACTCCTTCCGATGATAAAAGAATGCCATATTAAAATCCATATGCAGTTAACATAACTTAACTTTGACCATAATTATTGTTTTAGTATTGGAGTTGGATATATGAAAATAAGATGGCCAAACTTTATACTACATCCAAAGTTTTCATAATACTACACTTGTGTTGTTGTAGCTATTTTTGGTTTTATACAAACGAATTAAGTGGTATATTGGATTTGAAAAAAAAAATCTAAATTGATATTCTTCTGCGACTGGAGGGAGTATTGATCCAGTAGGAAAGAAGTAAAACCCAACGCAAGTACTCTCTGTCAAAAAAACATAATTTTATAGATGAATCAGAACAAATATTTATTCATATTTATCTCTAGGATTGGACTCTGTTTTTGAAACAGAGGTAGTATGTAACTAGGAGCTACTAGTTCACCCAAAAGAATTGTTGGCCATGTCTATGGGGGCAGTTCTGATCAAAATCTGTTCTAATCTGCCGAATATATTTTTACATTATACATTGGTTGCTTGATCAGTTGATTTGAAGCTCTATACAGCTCATGTAGCCAAACCTGAGTTAGCAAGTGTTCAGTTTTTGGGCCGACATGGCTCGTTTTGGGATCACTAATTTATGCAAGGTCAAATCCATGTATGTATCTGTCACTGCAAATTGCATCTTTGCCGGCCTGTTTTGGCGGCCAATTGTCCATTGTATACATTTGAACATAGCTTGCAACAGTAAGCATGTGGAGTTCTCCCATCCCGGTTATCAACTTAGCATGTGCAGCTTGCTCTTACAAGAAACAGTCATTAAGAAAATGTAGTAGTGGTAGGCCTCGAGTGTATAGACGCAATTATGTTCTTGGAGCAAAACTTCAATCAGTCGGTTATTTCTCACCGAAAGCAAACCATGGCATGCCGTTAAGCTTTGACTAATCAGATATTTTTTCAGTAGTGAAGTTGCAAATCATGCATGATTGCATCATGCGTGCAACCCCGAGTGGATGATTAGTCGCGGTTGCAGGACTGCTTTGCGACTAAACCTTCCATTCTGCTCGGAGTCTTTGGCTCAGATTTGGCGAGCCGAAGATATCTCGGGATATCCCCTTTATTTCCATCAGGATGAGAATCTTCTTGTCTTTATCATGCTTCTTAAAAGTAACTAAAAGCAACCTTTAATTATTATTTATTCTTCATATCCTCTCATGGGAAAACTTTGATTTTGATAAACCAAAGTGGGACTGTTGTGAGTTGGTCTAAGGTTGCTGAAACGTTTCTGAAAACAAGAATGGTCCAAACCTACTTTGTCCTATACGTCACAACTGTCGACGATCAGAGGAGCCGTAGTTAAATTTGTGCCGAGCATCTTCAGTCATGAGATGTTGGCACGTAAAGAGAGATTCTGAATCTCAAGGAAATATCTCTCGATATTTACATGTCATATATGATAAATCACTATACAAACATATACAAACATACAAGTTAAAATTTAATTTCTATAAGTTATAAAAAAAATAAGTTAAACTATGATTAGTTAACGTATATTTGTAGTCATTTTTTTTTTGTAACTTGTAGAAGTTAAATTTGACCTTACATATTTATAGAGTGATTTATCACATATTAATTTATCTTGTTGATTTTTTTAAAAAATTTTCATAACCATTTGAATAACATGTAAATAAAAATAAAGAAGAATGTTTCCTCGAGAGTTTAAAATAGTTTTTCCACGGAACTAGCTACACTCCATAGAAAGTTTCCTGATCTATGCTAAATTACTGCGAAAGCAACGGAGTTCGTTGAATTTCCATCGAACTGCAGGAGCATTCTACAGTTGGAATTTCTTTCCGAGAGATCAGCAGACGAGCGGAGTCTTAATTACGTGGGAGACCAGTACGCCGATTACATCCTCTGCGATTGACACTTGAAACCGATGGATTGACATTAGCAGTAAACCCGTATGCTAATGCCCTTGTGCCATGTTCGTCATCGTGACGCTGCGTGATGCAGAGTCTGAGCTCGCTTCGCCTCATCTACCCCTCACGAACGCATGTCATCATCTAGAAGAAATCAAAGAAAACAGGGGGGAAAAAACGACATGATTGAAATCTATGGCCAGATCGGAGGCCAACCCAATCACTCTGACACTTTTGCACGGTCGTAATCACGCCAAATTAGCCGTATGTCTCCTGGTCGAGCTTTCTCCATCTACCCACCAATTCGCGAATTCGCAAAGCTGAACAGACGCCATCACGTCGCGGTCAGGGCCCCCGTAGCCGTAGGTAGCAAGCAGGTCGGCCTGAACCAGGCGTGAGAGCTAGCTTGTCGGAGGAGGAGATCGACGCAGTAGTCCACGTCTCGCCGTGCGCGCGCGGTGGCGTGCGTCGCCGCCGCGCACGGCGAGGGGGGGAGAGCTCTTGGCCTGCGCGTGAGCCACCGATGCCTCGGAGATTTTTGCTCTCGTAAGTAGGAGTCCAGTGTTTTTTTTTTTTGCTGATGGTAACAGCGGCCGGGAGTACGGGACACGCTGCGATGCGACCGATTGAGTTAGCTAGTCCTCGCGAGCTCCGTGATGATGACTAGTAGTAGTAAAGTCCGCGGCGACGTAACTGCTGATCGGTCTAGCGTTTAGACGGTGAGAAAGAGAGAGATCCTAGGGTTGATAAATGCGGTGGTAATTGCTAGGTTATCGATTCTTGGACTTATTATCCGAGTCGGTACGAATTGAGAAAGCCGGATATAATCGACATAAAAGGAAGAAAAATGAGGGGCTTTGTTTGGTTTGAGTCAATTTTTATCCTACCAAAATCTTGGTAAGTTTTGATGCTGAATTTGAACTAAAATTTGATAGTAAACCAAACATGCATTTGTCATTATTTATGCTACTAAAATTTTTATAGGGCAATAAGTTGGCATCAAACCAAGCAAGCCTGAGATAACATAATCACCAAAAAAAAATTAACCAAAATTACCTAGGCCAAGTTGCCAATGAGTTTTGCTTGGAAGATTTTTAACTATTTACCACTCTTACAAGTGACAATTAAAAATTTATCAATAAACCCACATGTCATATGCATATGAGGGCCTTTGCTTGGGCTAACTGTACTTGAGAAACCTCCGAGAAAAAAAAGATTACATATCAATCTTTCGAAAGATTTGAAGCTTCAAATTTTGTAGAATTTTTAACCAATGGATACAGTCCATTTTAAATAAAATAAATAAAAAACAAACATGTCAAAAGTCATAAATATAGAAAAAAACAGTTCTAAAATCTAATTTTACTGTATTTGTAAGTAAGTGTAAGTATACTGTTACTAGGTATAAGTATAGTATTCTATAACTAAGTATAAGTGCAAGTGTTCTATAATCAAGTAAAAAAAATATAAGTGTTATGCAATTGAGTGTAACGATAAGTTAAATTAAAAAATACGGATATTGATGCAAGATCTTATGAACGAAAAATCAAAAGACAAGCCCAAAAATCTATCACATGTAAAATAGGAAAACCGAAAAGAAAAATCTACGGCCCACCATGCTACCTAGACTTTCTGATCTAAACCGCCCATTCTTTATTTCTCTCCCGCCGGTGGGCCCGCCCCTCCGGGTGACTGACACACCAAGCCCCCACGGTGGACCCATCCACGCCACCTGGACGGCTGGGCCCCACCTCCGCCGCCGCTTTCCTCTGTTTCTCCGCCGCGCCCAAACCCCCAATCAACAACTCGTCGTCTCGTCAACGAAGCGAAGCGCCGTCGCGACTTGCGTCTCTCTCTCTCTCTCTCTCCGCAAATCCCGGAGCGGAGCACACCCGCCGCTCCGCCTAGCCGGCGCAAGCTGCAGGTGAGATGCTCATCCCCGATTCCGTTGCCACCCCTTCCCCGCCGGAGATCTGGCGCGCATTGCCTCGTAGGCTGCTCGGTCGTCGTCTCGGGGGAAACCGGTGGGTGGAGCGCCATCTCCCCCGGCTCCGGCGCCGGATTGGGCGATCCTCTTGTGAGCGGTTTGGGTTCAGCAGCGCCACGCCCTGCTGCGCCGGGTTGATCGGGAGATGGGGATGATGGGGTGTTAGTTTGGGAGTTCAGTTTGGGGTTTTGGTTCGTTGGTGCCTTTGGTTCAGAGTGAAAATGCTACCGATGGAGGATCGAGGCGATTTGGAGGAAGTGTGATTTGGCTCCATTGTTGTCAGTATCCAAATCCAGCGTGATCTGTATGTCTTGTTTGCCCTTCTGCCGCGTTAGCTGCTTAGCTGAACGTGTGTGCTGAATGCGACTCCCTGCATCAGTTTTGCTTCCGAGTCCTCTATGAGCTTTGCATGTTCTGATGTCTGGAAATGCAGCTGGGTCTGATTGCCACATCGATGGCAGTTGATCAGTTGTTTCTGTAGGTGTAGAGACTCTTCAAGTTGTAGGGACTGGAAGTATATTGAGACTTGAGAGTTTGTGTAATACAGTCAGATATATGTGTGTAGCCGTTTCTTTTTTTTGCCCGGTAATGGTGGATTTACGTTCTCTCTGTTGTAGGCAGTAACAACTGGATTAGTGATCATTTCCACGTTGTTCTTTCACTACATTTATGTTTGTTTCATAATCTAACTGCCTAACACGTCTGAAGATATCGGCGCTTGCAATTACTTGGCTAGTGAACAAGCATAGTGACGCTCTTAATTTATTTTTAGTCGATTCTTCAAGCTCACTTTTTTCCACCACTCTTAAAGTTCTTAAGATCCTTATTGCTTTGCAAAATAGCGATGAATCATTGAGCTTATTCGAATTTATATGCAGATTAGTGGGTCCACATATGACCTTATCTGGGATGGAAATTGCTTTAAAAGCAAGCACACACTCTTCTACTTCCGAGCAACATTGGTTGCATTCAACCAGGTACCGGTGTCAATATGGTTTGGGTTCCACTCACTTGAATGGCAGAAAGAGAAGCCCTATGGTACTGTCTGTAAGAGCTGTTTCTGGAAAATCAGACTTAGATTTCAGTGATCCTTCTTGGAAGCAAAAGTACCAAGAAGACTGGAATAGGCGTTTCAGTTTGCCACATATTACAGATATATATGATTTGAAGCCAAGGCTAACTACATTCTCTCTGAAGAAAAACAGGTTTCTTCGTGCTCACCTCTGTACTTCTTGAACTTGTTCTTATTCTGAAGAGATGAAACCGTAACAGGTTCCTCATTTTTAAAAGAGTATCTGTTACTATGACAGGACTGATGGTGGTAGTTTATCAGCGGATAAGTGGAATGGCTATGTAAATAAGGATGACCGTGCACTTCTGAAGGTCAATGCTCAGCACATATAATGTAAAGTATTTTTCAGTATTTGTAAATGCATACATAAAAGAATCACTCTAAGACCTTTGTGCAAATTACTGTATAAAATTACCTATTCAGAGGGGAGGTGGCAGTACATTGTACCATTGCTCCAACTTTTAGTTATTCATTTTGTCACCTGGTCACTTCTTGGCAGGCATAACCAGATAATCTTGAAGGCAACATATTGGAATTCAATATGCTGGCTTCATGGTGGATTAATTGTTCCCGTTAATTTCTATGCTTCATAGTGCAGAACATTACTACAGATAGAACCAATAATACAAACACATATCAGTAGATGCTTCAGTAGAACTGTAAATATTCAAGTAAACAATCTTCTTTTGTAGCTAAATTTTGCACTTAACATATTTTGTTTCTTCAGGTGATAAAGTATGCCTCCCCTACTTCTGCTGGAGCTGAGTGCGTAGATCCTGACTGCAGTTGGGTTGAACATTGGTATGTTCTGATGCAGCACATTAGTTAATTTGCCCTTTTTTATTATGAAAGTTGTTTTCCCTAAGATGCTTGGTGAAACATTAGCATCACTATTCATCTCTTTCTATGGTGAGTATGACCAGTAAATGAACACTTGATAATGTTTACGTTCTCATATTTCAAACGTTTTTATATTTAAGAATGGACAAAGCCACAAAGGGTAGGGCAGTCATAATTTCTTTCAATAGGATTCATCGTGCAGGGCCTCGTAAGGAGATATACTATGAACCCGCGGAAGTAAAAGCTGCTATTGTTACCTGTGGAGGCCTCTGCCCTGGTTTAAATGATGTCATTAGACAGGTAATATGGTTGTTCAAGCCATTTTGTGTCTTCAAAACTGCTGTTGTGTTCAAACTCTAAAAATATCATGGCATTCATTTGTTGAGGAGTCATGTATGAGTTATTTAATGAATATTTAATTAGATGCCACAAAAATGCAGAGGCAGATTATAATCTATTGGATCTTATTGTAATGCTTATGTATCAATCTTGTGGATATTCTTTGGTTGGTGCTGGTGGCAGCTAACTTCTGAATAAACCTTATATAACATTATAACTTCAAAGCTATACTTTAGGATATTTCATTATCCTGAAGCAGAACTCCCTGCTTGGAGGACCTTGCAGGTGGAGTTCATTACATGCTTTTATTTAATGTTGACACATATTCAGTAAATTCTGGCCAGCATTTTGCCTGTTGAATAACCAAGTTTTCCTATATTTTCAGATAGTATTTACATTGGAGATCTATGGGGTTAAGAACATTGTTGGAATTCAGTTTGGTTATCGTGGATTTTTTGAGAAAGGCTTAAAAGAAATGCCTGTAAGTATGCTTCTCCGTATCCTCTCAGATGCTCTAGGGTGCTTGATGCAATTGTGGAATTACAATTTGATGACAACCTCCAGCTTTCACGTAAAGTGGTGGAAAACATAAATCTTTCTGGTGGAAGTTTCCTAGGTGTGTCTCGTGGAGGAGCTAAAACTTGTGAGATCGTCGATAGTATACAAGTAAGTGATCTGAAATGAAAGCCTTTGATGTAAGTCTTGCTGGCTTGCTGCTTTTGTAACCGGTATTGTTTAACCTGATCAACTTATGCTTATAGGCCAGAAGAATTGATATGCTTTTTGTAATTGGTGGAAACGGTAGCCATGCGGGAGCCAATGCTATCCATGAGGAGGTTGATATTTCTACATTGCATCTTATTCGTTCTTTGTTATTTATGTGTCCAGGCACTTGTAGTAATAGAACACTTTGGGCCTCTTTGGATTCATTCACCACTTTGAGTAAAACCTAGTTAGGCCCATATTTAACCTGACTGTACACCTGGATAGGGCGTACTGGAATTATAAACCCCCACACTCAATTTGGCACTAAAAATGCAGGTACTGAGGGAGCTAAAGACATAATATTATCTATTCTCTAACAAAAAGAGTTCTTGGTCCCAAATATCCAATAAATGTGTTTTTTCATGATAAACATTTACCAGAACTAAAAATATTGCATCTTGCGCATTATTTTGTCTAGGAACTAGGAAGGTCAGTTTAAATATCTCTGGTCTAAAAGATCTTCTGGACTCAAAACACATACCTTTATGTTTCATGCAATATGATTGTTCATGCTAGTTTATGCTCATGTGTTTTTCTGGTTTGCAGTGTCGTAAGAGAAAACTGAAAGTGTCAGTTGTAGCAGTTCCAAAGACAATTGACAATGATATACTATTCATGGATAAGACTTTTGGTTTTGACACAGCTGTAGAAGAAGCTCAGCGTGCCATCAATTCTGCCTACATAGAGGTACAGTGACATTTCTCACCTCTTAGCATGTTTTTTTATCATGGAAACTTCAATGAAGAGGATTTTCTGTATGGTTGATTTCCTTTGGTTTTCAGGCACGAAGTGCATATCATGGAATTGGGTTGGTCAAATTAATGGGAAGAAGTAGTGGGTTCATTGCCATGCAAGCTTCTCTTTCCAGTGGACAGATTGATGTCTGCCTAATACCCGAGGTCTGTAAACACTATACTGATAGAGCTTTGCTTTTTTTCCTTTTTTTTGGTTTCCCATCTACTGACAGAAGCGTACTATCTGAATGCAGGTATCTTTTACACTAGATGGAGAACATGGTGTCATGCAACACCTTGAACATTTACTGGAAAAAAAAGGATTTTGCGTGGTTTGCGTTGCTGAAGGTGCAGGGCAGGTAATATGCAGTGCATGGTGTCTTAGGGTTTTGCACAGATGAGTGCTACAAATACTTGTACAACTCATTGAATTAAATGGATGGAAATTTGATTGGATTCTTGGATTTGTTCTTGCAGGATTTACTGCAAAAATCAAATGCAACTGATGCATCAGGAAATGTAATACTTAGTGACTTTGGTGTCCACATGCAACAAAAGGTATGTTTTCATCTTAAACCCCCTTGGGCAAACAGATTTTGCATTTATCATCTTCTATTATGAACATAAGTGTTTGAAATCATCTGGTAACCAGTCATTTGGTTAGTAAAACCAGATTATGGATTATCGAGCAAATTATTCATGCCATGCTTCCAAAAATACGATTTCTCTAATAACTTTCTTAATCAACATTGCTTAGATTACTTTTTACAAGCTATGGGTTAGATTTATATTATATAATAATATTTAATTAAAACCCTATGAACAATATCTGCTATTTCATCTGTTACAAATTCCTGCTGGACCAACCAACCAAGCACTCACTTACCGCAAAATTTTGTTGGTTTGAAGGCACACAACAAAAGTCACCTATTTTTAACTGGCAGAGCGATGTGCCAATTTCCCCCTTTCTTTCTTTTGTGATTTATCTACATTCATTTCGTGTACACTACTATGCTAGTGCTGTGAGCTTAATCGTTAAATACTGTCTGGGTACAAAGGAAAAAAGTTTCCTCCGTACTCTGCTCCACTATTGCTATTGCTCTATTCTTTATGATGTTGTTTTGTGAGTTTACTTAGTATGTCTGATTCAATGACACTGATATCAAATTCCAGATTAAGAATCATTTCAAGGACATCGGTGTTCCAGCTGATGTAAAATACGTTGATCCGACATATATGGTCCGGGCCTGTCGTGCGAATGCATCTGATGCTATCTTGTGCACTGTACTCGGACAAAATGCTGTGAGTTCGCTTTTTTTTTTTTTTCTGTTTGTGCTTGTATATCCTTTACAGATGTATGAATTATCATTTATCGATCTTATGTGGTTTGAGTGTTTGAAAATCGAATGGTTTCTGTAGGTTCATGGAGCCTTTGCCGGGTTCAGTGGCATCACGTCAGGTATTTGCAACACGCACTATGCTTTCCTCCCGATCACAGAAGTCATCACAAAACCAAAGCGCGTGAACCCCAACAGCAGGATGTGGCACCGCTGCCTCACTTCCACTGGCCAACCGGACTTCCACTGACCTTGTACTATTTGGCATTTACCTCACTTCTTTTATTGGAGTTAATTTAGCATTATTTTTGCTAATCATGAGACTAGTAACAGCTCATGTTACCACAAAGGTGATCAATAAATACTAATGTTGTAACACGATGACAAGTTTATTTTCAGCACCAATTTTTCGTGTGGAGTTGGGCGAGTTCACTGAAATTGTATTGCATTGCCCATGACCATCGCAATGCTGAAAAGATTCCTTTCTTCGAGAAAAGGTGTGCAGGAAAATGCTTTGCAAGATCGCTGCGTGATTTCATCTATGAGACGTTCTATTACTAATTCTGAAGCAAAATCTTACATCCATCTTGCTGCAACAATGCTACTATAAGCAGACTACTCTTCTGTAGGCAACTGATTACATAGCGGCTTACAAAAGACGCGACACCAAGAAATCATCGTGACAACTGACAAGCAAACCTTGAATTAAGCATCGTAATCAGTTCACACTAGAGAGTGACAAATGAAATTACAAAATTGTGACAACAATATACGCCTGCCGATCATCCGAACAACCAAGAAAGCCCTGGTTGCTTCTTCATCGCCACTCGGACAAGATCTCCTGGCCTCACTAGATGACTCCCTGTCTTAACCTTCCTGGAAGTCAGTTCAGGATGGATTGCAGAGTTCTTCCATCTTGTGTTAGAACTACGCCTGCTTCATGCTGCTGCTGCTGCTGCAGTCTGGTTTCCACCTACCCAATACTGCTTCACAGCATACAGCACCTTCTCACGAACCATGGGGCCGTCCTCGTGATCGACCAGCCTCGTGTTCCATTTCATGCCGAGGGCGAGCCTGTTCACCTTCGTCAGGACATCAACGTCGTCCCTCATTATGACGGCACCTTCTGGCCTCAGGACGCGGTCCATCTCCAGTAGGATGTCTTCCATGTTGCACCTGATGTCGGTTTTTAACCAGAGAAAACGAGTCATCGTAGGTAATTCGAACCGTCAAACAGGTAATTCGAGGCTTGAGGATCTTACTTGTTTTTGTACAGGGTGAAAAGGCCACTAGCATGGATAAGATCATACGTCCTTGGGTAAGTAGAGAAAGCTTCACACCTGGCATATAATTGTCACAATGGTTAATTTCATGCTCATATTGAGAGCCTGCCATTCAAGCAAATAAAAGACATACCAGTCATGGTATATGCCAATCAATCCTCGCTCGTAAATAGCCCCTAGAGTTGACACCTTTGAAATCGTAGGCACGACATTCATCACCCACGATTTTGGGGACTCGATGGCAGCAGCAAATCCCCCAAAACCTGCATTCATGTCCATAATGTTTCTGTATCTTCCAGTGAGGAGATACTTGTTCACACTGCTATAAGCCTTGACATGCTTCTTCCACATTTTGTTGTCTTTCTGGTAGGCCTGAGATGAAACACCTGGAATCAGGCCATTAGCAATCCTTGGAGGAACTGCATTGAGCCTGCTTGGGAAAGGCTTGATTGCTCCTCCAGCAACTTCACTTGGGTCATTTACATCAGGAACAGGTGTCACACAAGGCTTCATCTTCTTGTACCTGGTGTTACCATGGTGAGTAAAAATCAGGATGAGAAAGATTATATAACGTTTCAACCAGAACCGTGTGTTTGCAATCCATCAGTACACCTAAATATGCAACACCGTAAAAAAAATGTTTCCCTAACCAGTAAATCTAAAATGCTATACTATCATTAACCATGCTCGATATCCATCTGAAGGATCTTCAGCAAATATTAGCAACTCTATCCTAATGGTTATTTAACGAAACAACAAGAATGTCATACCAGACGTCATCTGCATTTGTTGAGTCACACATCTGCACACTGGATTCATCTTGCCTAGAGGGACAAGACTCAGTGTTTAATCTTTTCCTCCATATTGCCATCTCACCAATCTCTTTGACTTTTTCCCAACATAGAAGGTCAGCAATTTCCTCTATTTTATTCTGCTCCGCCTCAAGATCTTTCTTTGTACGCTGCCAACCCTTGTAGTTCACTTTCCAATTAATCGGAGGCCCTGAAAGCACCCAGTATCCACCAGGTCTTAGAACCCTATCAACTTCCATCATGTATATTCCACCTGTAAAATGACAAAATAATTATGACTTCTGAAAAGAACTGTATGAGAATGTTACATAAGCAACATTATAAATGGATTTCTCCAGAAAAAAATAGCTTTGATGCAGAATACGAGAGACTGAAATGCTGTACAGAGTTACAGACTCACCATTTGCTCCCCATGGAATCAAACACCTGGAACAATGGGCCATGTCAAAGGCCCTTGATGGGTAAGGGAGTTTTATCGTCCCAAGAACACCGATAACAGCTGGGACGCCCCTCTCCAGAGCAAACTGCACTTGTGCCTCGTGTGAATCTCTTGGCGCAAATGACATCGCCAAGACATTTCTCTTTAATAAGTAAGCTCCCCAGCTAGCCACCTGAAATAGTTTCAGCATCTTCAGACATGATCTAGACCCTGCTACCTAAAAAAAGGTTCAAAGTAACAATAAGCCTTTACCCCACAGCCAGTGTCCAATGCAGTCCTGACGGTTCCATTGGCGATTGGAACAACTGATGCAAGTTGATCGATGTACTTGTCAGCTCCTTGAGGGAATTGTGTTCCTCCACCAGGGAACCTGAAGACGTTGCCTTCGAACTGAACCCAGTTCTGGATCGCTTTCTCGACCGTCAAGCTCTTATAGGGACAATTCGCGAAAGGAACATAGTCCCGACTTTTCGGCCATGGGAACGGAGCTACATACCCCTTAGGTGGCGGTATCAGGCAGTGCAGCTTCTCTTTCTGTGGTGGGCAATGCCGCTCCCTGTAATTCATATTCTCCCGAGGAAACTTCATCGCTCTGTTCTGATCTTGGCAAGGGGTATAATCCGTGTAGCGATCCGGGCATGGCTTAAACTTCTTTGCCGGCGAAACGAGATCACTAGGCCTTGCCTGCTTAGAGTGGTGCGTGTCGAAGCTAAGGTTAGGCAAGATTGTGCAGTCCGTTCGCTTCGTGATCTCCAGAGCAATGCTGTCCCCCTTTCCAAATCCACTCTTCTGCCATGCCCCAAGGATGTAGAAGAAGCAGCACATGCCAATCACTATGCATAGTGATACGGTGCTTCTGGTCCTGTTATCTGCAGAATTCGCCTTCACAGCCATGGCTGCTTACCCTGAGGAATTGGACGGTCAAGAAATCAGCCTTTTTTTTTACTAACCATGAGGGTGAATACAATGCAAATCTATACAAACAATTCAACTAAATCGAAGGCGATTAATACCTAGTAGCTGACCCAAAGTGGAGAATGGGAAAAACTTTAAGAATGAACTGCCATTTACCAGTATATACTCTATATAACGCAGCAAAAGAAAGAAAGATTTGGATTTGATTGCTAGCAGCAAAGAATCAACCAGAAGAAAGCTCTCCCTGCAAAATCCAAGGCAAGCTAAGCGCTTCTCACCAGAGAAACAGATCAACCGAAAGCCCGGACGGACAATGCGACCACGATTGCGTCACAGAAGCAAGCAGCGGCCTCACCGGATCTTGCCAAAGAACATCAAGAACCCCATCTTTTTAACCAGGAGGCTAAGCAAGAGAGAGAAAATTGCTCTCACCGATTGGATTGGATCCAAAAGAAACAGCTGCTCCTACGCGGACGCCACAGCTTCCGCGGCGAGGTGTGCGTGAGGCTTCCGGCGGCCAGATTCCGGGGGTTTTTCAGTTGGGTTTTGGCGATTTCAGTGGGGGGAGTGAGGAGTGGAGATTCGCCCAACCCGCGAGCTTTACAGTTCGGCCTCCACTCCACCGACGACGGACGAACAGTACGCGCGGCGCCGCGGAAAATATTTCGCGTCGTATTATTTTTGATGGCGAGAATAAATAAAGCGAAAAGGGGATTAGGAAATTCGTGGGGGTTTTTAAAGGGAAAACAAAATCGGTAGTCGCTTTCGGAATACTAGATCTGGCTAGCTTCCGGGTTCGTGGATCAGGGCAAGGAAAAAAACCCAACGGGCCTAACGCGCGTGTAGAGCAAGGGCTTGTTTAATTAGTTGCCGTTTTTAAGTTTACTAAATTTAAATTTTAGTAAGTTAACGAACCAGAAATACTGTTATCATTGCTATCCTAGTAGGATTTGATACTCTCGAAAGTTTCCTCTCGTAAAAGTGCTACAAAAATTTGATTATGCTATGGACCGAACACATTCAATATTAATGTAACTATGTGACTTCAAAAGTATGTTAAGGGAGATTGATTTTGGACCGCAAACTTAATATACCTCAAAAGACTTAACATAAATCGTCCATTTAGAATATGTATGATATTTTGTGGTGATTTTTTATAGTACAAGCACTTAATTTAATCTGTAGTTCGTTTATCTTAGGACTACCATCTTACAGTTCTAAACAACTTCTTGATTAGGTTATTTCCTCGTTTTGTGTCAGTAAGCTTCTCAAATTATGAAAAGTATGTTTCATGAAAAAACTTTTAATACAGAAGTTTTTTTTGAAAATCAAATAAATTCATTCTTCATATTTATAGTAAGGGACTTGCTATACATTTGTCATCAAATTTTAACTAAAAAATTTAATAATATAAATATAATATAGTCATGATGTAATTATATTATAACTTGCATGTAGCTACATAAGTGGATCTAGAGGATGGTCTCGTGACCATCCAAAAAAATCATAGCCCAATGCATATATACATATATGAAAAGAAACCTTTGAGAAAAGAAAAAACAACTCCCTTGTTAGGATATATTATGATGCATATTTGATGAATTTATACTTTTATATTATGGTGTACATTGGATCAATTTATATTTCTAATCTTGTTATATTTAGGATATTAAAAAATATATAAACTGGACCACACATATAAAAATCTTAGATACGCCATTGAGTAGTTATAATGTAATTTGTATGTAATTTTCGAAAATCCTTAGGTGACATGTTGTTTCCATAAAACGGAGATAATGAGCCTGAATCCCTCACATGTGTGTGTTGTGATTTTTCTATCTCCATTGCATGATTTTTCAAGCAGCAAATCTAAAGGGTTATAACTATATAAAAGTTACATATGAATTATTATTATATGCAAGTTACATTATATTTAGATTGCGATTGTATTATATTTACATCTGTCAAAATTTAATTTATCGATAAATATATAGCAAAATTGTTAAGTAATAATTATTAGTCATTGATAATGTGGTAATAATGTGCCGCTAAAAATCTCAACTAAAACGCCAACGAACGCAGCCTTAACAGAGCATTCGTAGTGACGTGGGTCGGGTTTGGCCGAGACGTACTAAACCGGTAGAGCCCGGCACCCGAAAGCGCAGATATATTTGTTTTTGTTTATTTATCATCAAGGAAGGAGGGGGACAACGATCCGGCGTCCGTACCAACAATTCCGCGGAGGATACACGAATCTGTCGTCTCTCCATCCGTAGCGTACGCCCTCCGTTCCTTCCGTTCCGCGCGTCATGGCAACAGCCAACAGCGAAGCATCGAGGCCCGAACCCGATGTGAGAGAAAAACCGGCGTACGCGGGGGCCCGCCCAACGGGGTGAAGCCGCACTGCCGCAGCAGTAATGAGAGGTCACATGGCGTCGCGATCGATCTCCGAGTGGGCGGGTGGGTTCGGCCGTGCCGCATGGGCTACGCACGCTGCTGCTGCACGGCGCGGTGGGCGTGGGAGGTTTGAATGCGCGAGGACTTGCGGATGGTGGAGTGGAGCGATGGGTGGATGGATCCACCGGCTGATGACCGCGCGCGCGTGTGTGGACCGTGGACCGTGTGGGGACTACCTGAGGAGAGGGTCGAGTTTGAGTCCAAGGATGGTGCGATGCACGATGGTTGTGTGCGTTTGTCAGCCAGTGTCAAAAAAATCTGGTCTACGTCCATGACAGGACACGGGTGAAAAACCACAATGCTATATCTCACCTACTCCTCCCTCCGTACCCGTATAATATTTATGAGATGCTTATAATATATATAAATCCAAACTTTCTTTTTTTTTTGGCCCATCTAGTGCTTAGAAGGAAAATCCGACCAATTTAAGTGTCACTTCTAAAGTGATATTTAAGCTTAGCTACTCCTCATTTTTTAGTTAGCATGTTCTTCTAAACTAATCACGTGCGAAATTTTCTATATAAAAATATTTTAAAAAACAAAATAAGTCATTTTTCAATTTTTAATAATTAATACTCAATTAAATCATATACTAATCATATTTCTTCTTTTGCGTGTAGCTAATTAGCTAAATTCATCCTTAAAAAGAACTTGCATTTCTCTTCTTAAACTTTGCCTTTGCTAAATAACATGTAAATGCCTATGTACTCGTTTAGATTAAAGCCAATTCATGTCCTACTAAAACTTTGGCAACTCCAATAGTGTTGAATGAATGTTTTGTTTGCTACTATTTTTTGTCCACACTAATTCAAATTCTATACCATCATTTTTTGGTAGTGCCAAAATTTCTCAAGGTTTTGGTGTTACCAAAATTTCGACACGCAAAAAATGACTTCAAACCAAACAAACCGTGCATACATAAATTGATGCCGTGAACTCACATGTGTTATAATTAAATCATGGTCCATATATCAGTGATGGTGACGACAGACTCACCACTACTACTATTATCTTAAGAGTAGTATAGATTATCATTCGATCTCATCTATTAAAGTAAATAGGGATTGTTCGGTCGGCCAAGATGCAACATTTTAGGGGGTGTTTGGTTTAGGGACTTATTTTTTAGTCCACGTCACATCAGATATACGGACACTAATTTGGAGTATTAAACATAGGCTAATTACAAAACTAATTACACAGCTAGAGACTAATTCACGAGATAAACCTATTAAGCCTAATTAATCCATAATTAGCATATGTTTACTGTAGCATCACGTAGGCTAATCATGGATTAATTAGGCTCAATAGATTCGTCTCGCGAATTAGTCCAGGGTTATGAAATGAGTTTTATTTTTAGCCTACGTTTAATACTTCAAATTAGTATCCGTATATCCGATGTGACAGGGACTATAAAAAATAAGTCTCTCTCCCAAACCAGCCCTTAAGCTGTGCGGCGAAGATCAGCCGTCCGGCTATAACATACAAGTGCTTTGTGCCCACCATTTTTTTTTAATGTGAATGAACGCTGCTGCTTGTTGGCTGTTGGCTGCAGCAGCTAGCTCTCTGAACATCCAGGGCCTTTTTTTTTTCCCAACTCATCTTTTTTTTTTTACGCACATAATGTGTTTTTGCAAAAAGTTTCTATACGAAAATTATTTTAAAAAATTATATTAATATATTTTTTAAAAAATAACAAATACTAAATTAATTATGTGCTAATAAGTCGTTTTGTTTTGCGTATTCGAGAGATTAGCTCCTAACTTCATCCAACGAACCGAGCCTTAATGTTTACGGTTTGGAATCAAAAGCGTGAGACCCCAAATCTCCAATGGGTCATCGATTTTTCATCCAAAACGCCCCACTCATAATAACACCTCGGTACTCCATTCACTTGATAACACCTCAATCGTCACTTCGCAAATTCACGAAAAGAGAAAAAATTGATTGTCAATTTGAACTTGTAATCTTGGCTTTCCAAAACAGTAGTTGGTTAGTGTAGCAATGGATTCTTTCATGAGACAAGAATTAAAGAATGGCACGAAAAAAATTACAGCGCGAAATGTATCTATCCACTATTATAAATTACAATCCATCCAACCTTGTGGTTGGCATAATTGACCTAGCACAAGTGACAGGCTGGTAGGCTGCCTAAGTGTTGTTGTACCATGCGACAGTTGAAAGTACGTTTTTACATAAATTATACTTTCATTACATTCTCATTAGTTTATGAACTCATGTATTAATTTCTATCTTAGACCCAATTTAAAAAGTTTCTGACTGCTACATCTTTTTTTAAAGCTCTAGTTCCCTGTTTCCTACACAGTATAGATTCTCACACCCAGGTCCTGAGAATTTATACTATATAATCTAAAAATTAACCTAAAAGTCATAAGCTTTTTTAGATTAAGCTAGCTACTAATCGGCTGTCTCGGAATTTTAAGCTTATCCAAACATAGCCTTACCACGCTTCCTCTCCTGTTGATATAAATCTACATATACTCATGGTTCCTCAGCTCCACGGAAGTTAGATTTAAAGGTTTACTTGGAGTAGTATTTATTTTGCGCCAATGGTTCTTTATTGAAGTGTGCATGTGACATGAGATTTTGGTGTGTGTCTCAGCGTCTCCCCGTTTTACGGAAAAATGAGACATTGATGGTACCCGCGCCTTCTAAACGGGCCGTGCTCCAGCGGGCCGAGCTAGCCATTGCTCACTGGCTGCCTCTCACGGAGTGACGGCCTCACGGGCCTCCAAGACGCCACGACTGGACCAATGCTCGTGCGGGCTCCCTCCATGCCCACCAACCCACGCGCGCGGCGACTCACGAAGCGGGCCGCATGCACGGCCGATCCGGCCGGATAGAATTTTTTGCCGGAACACGCGAACCCCGCGACCGAGGCGAATCTCATCAACGCGCGTCTCGCCGTTTCGGCCCTTTCCCTGAGGGCTGCTGCGCCCACCTGGCTGACGGCCTGTTCGAGCGGAAATTTGGAGAAAACCGTAAAAATCAGAATAAGTTCATTTCAGGTCCCTCAATTTATCGCCGAGGCTAAAATTCATCCCTGAACCACAATACTAGATATGATATGTCCCTTAACTTTTAAAACTAGTGCAAATAAGATCCTAAGACTGTTTGAATGATGATTTTAACTGATGTGACGTCAACGTGACGTTGACGTGACACTTAAAGCATGAAGAAACCTATGTGACGTTGACTGTCCTATTTCACTGTTTTGTTCTTCAGTAGTTCACTAGTTCTACTATTCACACTTTCTTAGCTAGTTTGCTCTGAAGGATTCAACTTTCCGAGTTTGTTCAATTTTCAGAGTGTTAAGTGTATATGTATTGACAGATTGACAGTATATGCTGTAAATATTAAGAATTTAGATAACTTAGAACCATATTGTTTAATTTTCGGAGTGTTAAGTTTATATGTATGACAGTATGAGGCTATAAGCTGCAATTGGTAGGAATTTAGATTAGGTCTTTTCTTCAATGAACTATATATAAAAAACAAGAAGTAAGATGGGGCAACAGTACTTCGAATGACTGTTTAGTTACATTTATTGAAAGGGATTTTTTCTTGCAAGTTAAGGATGAGTACATCATCACTCATTTTTTAAAATACCAAGCATCGAAAAGTTCTCTAAATTGTAACATTTCATATCATTTGCCTTTTTTTTTATCCTTTTACATGTTTATATGTTGCCACTTTCATATGTCGAACAATTATTACTTCTATATATTAAAGAATTTGGACTTATGATCGATTCTATATATTTTGTGTCCTATATGATATATATTATAAAATTACTAGTGTGTTATATTATGCAAGCCAATTATTGAGCTTTTGGGTGTAAAAATAATTTTGTTTTATCCCCTACCTATTTCGGAATACCCAACCTCAAAATCCTAGGCCCGCCCCTTGGCCGGCGCACCCGAACGAGGCGTAAGCGGGCAGCACTGAAGCTCGACGAGATTAGGCCAATGTCGGTTTGAGGTGGTGGTAGGGGTGGAATAGAGAGATGGGAGACGGAGGGGAGGAGGCTGTTGGCGAGGATGAGAGCGTGGCACTTAAGTCTAGGAGCCCGCCGGCGCCTGTGCAGCCTCTCAAGCTCGGGCTGAGGATCTGGAATGAGGCCAAGGCAAAGGTGGATGCTAGCGGTGCTTAGGCTACGGACCTTGCAGTCACGCACATAGCGGGCTCCTCGGTGTGGGCACTGCCTTGAGCATCGCTGTCAGTCGCCACAGCCTTCGCCAATGCGCCGCCTAGTCTCCGCTGACGCATATCCCGTCAATGATGAGAATGCGAAGCCCACTGCTTCGCCGACCAGGGAGAAGATAGGGTCAAAAGTGACCTTGAAGGGGAGCCTGCCACCTTGGCTGAGCTCAGGAGAAGAGGGGGTTGGCGGCGAGCTTGACGTGGAGCCGTCCCCTCGGTCAAGGTTGGAGAAGACAGGACCCGCGACAGGCTCACCCTCCTTGGTCGAGCTTGAAGAAGAGGGATCTCCGACGGTGGCTTTGATTCTCCACTGAGGCATCTCTCCTCTAGCTTTGCCGTGGAGCTTGACCCTCCTATGCTGTTACAGTGGAGCTCAAGCCCCATGTGCACGCGGCTCCAGCAAAGCTCCACCAAGATCTACATCTGCCACCTGTGTCAAGCTCCCACCGATGTTGCCGATGCTGCCTCCATCGAGCTCACCTCTATAAGAGCAAGGTCAATAAGACAGCCTGCTGCTAGCTGCAATAGGTGAACACGTCATCTGTAGTAAGCGTTATACCCAAGGTATACAATAGCTATGCCTACTGTAACATAAATATTTTATTGTTTGTATGGGCTCACCATCTTCTCCTTCTCATCTCTTTCTTCTTCCCTAGTTTTCTTCTTTTTGCTGGTGAGGCTGGTGGCAAGGAGAGGACAGGTTTCATTGCATGGACGCGGGCGAGGGCCGCGGCTGCGGCGGACATGGGCGACGACGACGACCGCGGTGGATGCAGACGAAGGCAGCGGCCGCTGTGGACAAGGACGAGGGTGATGGCCACATTGGACGCGAACGACGGTGACGGACAAAGGCGACGGCGACGATGGCAAGATCGGCAGCCATGGTAAATGCAGACGAAGATGACAGCGGTGGCTGCGGGCGACGACGCGGCTACCGAGAACAGGGACGGCCACGGAAGACAGCGACGATGGCGGCTGCGGAAGACGAGGACGACGGCCGCCAGGGACGCAGGTGAGGGTGGCGGGACGGCCGCGGGCAACGGTGACAGCCGCCGAGGACGAGGACGGCGGCCACCATGGCCGTGGGCGAGGGTGGCGGGACGGCAGCGGCCGCGGAAGACGGCGTCAGTGGCGGCCGCGGAAAGATGTGCGGAGCGGCAGAGGCATGGGCGCTGCTAGTGCTTCCATCGCTATAGTCATCCACCCGTTCTCTCTCTCTCTTCCCCTTTCTTTTCTAGCTCAGCAAAAAATCCTACGTGGATCTCCTACCGCCCATTATTGTACCTGCTCTAAGAACCTAGATCTCAGTGAGAAACTCGCGCTGGCAGAGAACCTTGGGGAGGAGCAGGAGGGCCGTTCCTTTGCGCTAGCAGTGAGCGGCGGCTCGTCAATGCAACACGCCATGTGAGTTCCCAGAGTTGCTGAAGAGATGCGCTAGCAGTGAGCGGCGGATCGTCAATGCAACACGCCATGCGAGTTCCCAGAGTTGCTGAAGAGACGTGAAGAAAGAGAGAGATGGAAGAGTTGGCACTAACATGTTGGGACATGTTGGGTCCACTGTATTTTTACACGTGGCATCCTAAGTGGCGCACTACCGTACCAAAACCAAACCATTCAGGGGTGTAATATGTCAAGTATTAAAAGTTGGACGATGTTAAAAACCTTGTTTTGAAGTTTGAGGGTGTGTTTTAGATGAAGTGAAGAGTTGAGGGGTGTAAAATGAACTTATCTCATAAATATATGATTTTTAAGTACTTTTTATACTAATTTATACATATGGTCTCTATATTTTTAAGACAAATATTTTAGATGTGGTAAGTATTATGAATCCGGAGGAAGTATATGGGATATGTGGTGTTCGAAAATTTTGATATGTGAATATGTGATGTGACATGTAAAGTAGGAGTACCCAACAGAATGGCTACGCCACAAAGTAGTATAAATATTATAACATGATAAATAAATTTAAGCTTACATGTAAATATAAATCGTCTCTCTTTTAGTCAAGCATTCAAGTTGAGGACCAAAATAACGAGTACTATAAATCTGGAGAGAATATGAGATTTACTGTCGGCCCCAATACCATTCCCTGAATCAGTAGATAATATACACATGGTAAAGTTGCATATCGCATAGCTGATTTCATTATAAAGGTCTTACAATACATTAATAATACAAGGGTTGCTCAAGTGGGACCCAAATAGACCAATGATGATCGATTACAATAGCAAATAACAAAAGAAGTAGATGAGATAACGGAAACGAAGCAGTGATGGTCCATCTTATTCCACAAGCAGCGACAGGTGAACCTAGGTCCCTACTCCACTGTCTTTGGCTCCTCCTCACAGCATAGCACGTGTGCGGGTCGGCCTCAACACCTTCTAAAAGAGTTAATTAAGCAATAGTGAGTACCAATCATACTCAGCAGTCACTATTACAGAATGCATTTAGTGCACACGGGGGTTCATGGATGGCTTGGCTTATTTGCATAAGTCTAGATTTCACAAATCATTTCACAAACCTATGACTTAGCAGTTTTAACTGAAAACAACGTTAAGTTGAAATTGTCGTTATTCAACAAGGGTTCATCCACCTTCCCCAAGCCTCACTTGGTCTGGTTTACCCTCGCATCTAATTTTTCATATTTTCCATCATTTCGACCTTCCCATACGTCGGGCAAGTTCACACATTCCCTCTCAATCTTATTCTAAGCAAGATTAAAAATTATGAGGCTAGTCAAGAATAGTACAAGTCCCGGTACTCAATTAACCGTGAGCACGGTTATTCAAATAGATTTGTTTACTTACACTGCAGTGAATGTATGCTTTTAATCCCGTACCCCGTGAAGCACCCAACACATGAGACTTGTCACGGTCTATTTTTTTGGCTCCCCTTGCATTGTTGCACCCGCTCCAAGGACTATGAACCCTCATGCACCCCGGCGCCCAACCCTACCTCGAGCCGGCAGTGCGAGGAGTCCTGGTGCTCCCGAGATATCCAGGCGGTTACATTACACACACACATGCATATTAGGTTTCGGCGCCATTAATCACCACAACATTTCGTCGCAACATCACAACCATTCACATACAGAACCATCCATGACTGGGGTGTTGCCCCACTTGGGTTACCTAATCCGTCAAGTCTATACCCATTCGAGAAATACGGTCGTACTCCATTCGTTTCCTGCATAGCTTCTTAACTCGGTCCTTAACTGACTAGGGTCGGCGGCTTGCCGTTTCATAGATTCATCCATATTCTATCCGTGCCGCCCCAATAAAAATTATTTTGTTTTATTAAGTTTTTGGTTTTCGCAAAGGTTTTGAGTTACGGGTGGCACTCATGTCTCCACCCTTCTTCCGACAATCACCCACATCGAGTGATCACCGCATTCACATCCACATATCAAACATAAAGTGTATATTCGTCTAAACAAGCAACACTAAGCAGCTTAGTATCAATAATTGATTATGCATAAATCCTAAACCCTAAACCCTAAATCCATCCGTACGACGAATCACAAGGCAACGACCACATCTCAACATTTACACAAGTATCACAACTGTATGGCTCGGTGATTAGGAGTGGCGAGAAAACCATACGGTAAGGGAAATGGAACGATGAGTTTAGCTAGGTCTTACGTTTTCACCAACGGGGCCCAAGACATTCAATTAAAAAAAGAACACCTTGCTTTTAATTTATACTTAATTTGTTAAACATGTTTTCTAAACAAACTAAACTAAGTCTACCTCCTTTTTAATTGATGATGAAGATTATAAATAATTGCTTATATGGATGAATTAAATACTATATAGTGTATAGCATAGAGAAATTATCAAAGCTATGTCGAACGAAAAACATTTATCGAGAAAACGTACTTTCGAAACATGGCCGAGGGTATTCGATTAATATGATCCGTTCTCAAACGCAACCCACAATACATGCCCGCACGAATGCGCGAGCTACCTTCTTAATTCAAGTTAAAAATTTGATTGAGGAAATAATAGGTCCGTAAACTATGTACCAAACAGTGACACGCACGATAGATATTGGGTATTTAGAAATATTGTATTTACTATATTATAAAATGATAATAATTTCTATAAAAGTACGGTTAAATACGACAATGGTCGGTATAACATTAAAATCGTTTTCGTTTATTTTTTTAAGTATTTGTTTTCGTCTACTAGTACCATTTTCACTTGTGTCGGTCGGTCGGTCGGGAATTTCCCGTTTTCATCTCCGTCCGTGGAGATGTGATGTTTGGCGTGTGGCCGTGTGGGCACAGCGCCACAGCTGCACTCTGCCGTTGCAAAGGCAGGCAGTGCCTGCACCGTGCCGCTGCAAAGCAGCGGTGGTGGGATGGATGGAATCTGCAAACTGGCCTGCACCGTGCCGTGGTGGGATGTATGGAATCTCCAAACTGCAAGAGTGGTCCAACTCTCCACCTCCACGTAGCTGCGCGCAGCAGCAGTACAGGCCCATCGTTTCCTCGCAAACTTTGCTAAGGATACTTAAAATTTTTGTAAAAACGTATCACAACTAAAAAATATTTTAAAAAAACAATTTGTTGAAGGATATTTTCTATTTAATTAGAGAGAGAAATACTTCAAAAAAGACGAGAGTCAAAAGTTTTGAGTTAAGAGTGAAGTGAAAATGAAATATGTTGTATCTCATAGTGATATATTTGGGGTGATGATAAATTTAGAGTCACATAATTTCTAAATTTTCATTCTAACATCATGTTTGAAGCATGTGGTCCCAGGGTCATTCTTGTCTTTTTTTAAAAATTTATCTCTTCAATTAAACCGAAAATAACATCTAACAAATTATCAGTATTTTAAGATGTCTTTCAACCGTGACACGTTTTTGCAATGTCTATCAGTAAATTATACAAATTTTGATTGTCCTGTAACAAAATTTGTCTTTTCTTTATACAACCTCAACTGTTGACACTTTTAAAACTTAAGTTGATTTCTAAATTTTTTCATGAAAGTTTATTTTTAGCATTGTCATTTAATTCGTTATATATATATATATATATATATATATATATATATATATATAATATATATATATATATGTGTGTGTGTGTTACCTACAAATTATTACTAATACGTCGTATGTTGTATTATTCATATTTGGCCAAACTATAGAAGCCTACACCGTGGCAACATCCGCAGACCACATGCATGGTCTCAATCCTCCAAAGCAAAAGCGACGGAAGAAATCGAGTTCCACACTCCCACAATTTCGGAAAACCGTCCTCTAGGCCGGCTTGCATGCAGAAGCTAGCCAGACAGTTGCTGCCTGCTGATCTATTCGATTTGGAGAAAATTCATGAGAATTTTAGAGGAATTGATCTATTTCTTATGAAAATCCTATAATATTTTTTGTGTTTTGAAGAAGCCCTTATTATTTCACTGACTGGTAGGAGTAGTATTTCTATGTGTTTGTTGGGAATGTACGTACATCTACCGTTGTACTCCAGGTGTTGAATCAATAATGCATGTAGCAGAGTATATTGTGTCTAGGATGGGATGGGCATGTCTGCGTGTGCATACCGTTGGAGTGTACGTACATTCTCGATGCCATGTTCTAGGTTGATCGTTGGGAGCATGCACCGAAAACGAACGTGTGGTTGGAACAATAAACAATTAGCCTCAAAAGGGACAGGGCAGCTGGATTAATTAAAGAGAGGAGATCCTGATGCTGAATCTTTAAACAAAACGATCTGGATGGTTGCACACAGGTCCATGATTTTCCTTAATCGGCTGTACGGACTACGGAGTAGCTGAACACGTGTGATTGGAACAATAAACAATTAGTCCAGTAGTATTAATTAACGACCTGCTTAGAGCAAATTTAGCAAATTTAATAGTATAGCTAACTATTGGTTATTAGCTCATATTAAAACTAACATGTATAATAGGTTAACTATAAAAGGTTGGCTCTATAATTTTTTCTCATCTCTTTTTCTCTTACTATAAATTTAATGTAAATATTTTGGAGTAAATATATATCTAACTCTTGCATAAGAGTTAACACTTCTCTTTTTTTTATCTTTTTTTTTCATATAAGTTTATAGATGATTTATAACCTATTATTATTTTTATTATTTTTGCTCTTAGTAGTTGGGAGTATTTTTTAGTTAGCGTGATCTTTGTGTTGAGTATATTACTGCTCTTCTGCCCCATCCTTTTCGGTTTAGAGCGAGGACGAATTACTGGGTGAAGCAAGCTTGGTGCAACCACCCACCGGCTGACTGGCTGTTGGCCAGGCCGCTTTGGCAGCATCCGACGACCGGAACTGCCTCGGTGGTCTACTACTCGATATTCCTGCCTGGCCCCTGAGAAACCAAAGGGGTTTTCAGGTGGTGTTTGAATTTTTTGAAGATAAAAATAAAAATAAAGATTAAATGTTTTACGTAAAACGATGTGATAATAATATATAATTAATTAAGTTTTAATTATTACAAACTTAAAAAATAGATTAATATAATATTTTAAAGCAACTTTCATATAAAAAATTTTCGCACGAAACGTACCGTTTAACGGTTTAAAAAGCGTGTCACGAGTATTAAAGTTTTATCCAACTTTTGTTGGAGAAAGGAGACTACTCATCAATTATTTTATGTCTCTTTAGTATTTCTGTGGTGTGGTAGTATTATTGCTACTGGAGTAGGAATACATGCGTTGGACCGATGGACATTGGCGTGCTTTGCCCTTGTGTGGCGGTCTTGACGAGTTTGATCATCGTATCGCACGGTGTCACAATCGTATCAACCATTGCCACCCGTCGAGATACGAAGAGCTCTGGTTTACATTGCCGCATTAACTGCTCAATAACTGTAATGCATGTAACGCTTCAACTTTTTTCTACTCCGATATAGCCATCCTAGGCTACAGACTATGATTGATTGATTCGAAAGGATCCTGCAAAATACCAGTCTCGTCAGTGTATATATTCCACTCGATTGAGTGAAAAGGCCGCACCATACCACAAGCTAATCAACAGATTAAGATCAGGTGCAGTCCTAACTACAACTGAGGGACTGCACACAATCTCATCCATCCAAATTATCAATGGAAGGCCTAGATCAAATGCTATAGTAGCCTTGCTACAATAATTCTACATTGAATGTCTAGATGAACAGTGATCTATTAATTAGTTTTGGATCCTTGGATTTGCATCCTACCGTCCTAATACGACTGTTTAAGTTGCAGTCACCGTAGGTACTGCACAAGAACCAGATCCTCAGCCTAATCAACTGCTGCACCTCTAAACATTGACACGTATGTTCCACCTTCGCTCCTGATTTTTCTTTAGGGCATATGTACGACAATACAGATGTTTAGATTAAAATAATCTCTTAACATCCATCTAACGATAACATGATTTTTTTTTGTTAGCATGTTTTCTAAACGATAACTTATGTGTAAAAAGAATTTATATAAAAGTTTTTTAAAAAAATCAAAGAAATTTATTTTCTAATTTTGACATAATTTTTGTTAAAAACTTTTAATTTAATTATTGTATAGTCACAGTATAACTATAATTAATGTCTGTAATTATATTGTAATTACACTATTACATTTTTATTGTACTATAACTATACACAATAACTATATTTTAATTCTTTTTACAACTTACATATAAAGTTGCATATATTTTTTTAATACATATATATAAGTTATATTGTAGTTATATGATGAAATTATATTATAACTATGCTATAATTACAATTGAAAGTTTCTCACTCAAAATAATTGCATTAATTTTTTAGATAGTCCACTGCAATTTCGACGAAGGGTATCTTGTTTGCTCTGGTACCAAATCAAATGGGCTGAATTTAACTTGTGACAAATAATATTGGTAATGCTATTTTTTTTCTCTAAACTAGATACTACTAAGTTACTAGTAGTAATTTCTTTAGGTTGTCAATTATTTGGCATGCCAAGATTAGACTACAAACCAAACAATCCAAAAAGTAGCATATACTCCTAGCCAGTTCTCACCACGTACTACTATTACTACTATTTACTAACGCGCGACCCGGGCGGTGAAAACACCAACACTTTGGAGTCGAAACGCTGCGTCACTCGACGAGGTTGATCACCAACATGGCTAGACCGAACCCAAACCTTTTCTTCTCGCCGTTTGGTTTGTGATGGCCTGAACTGAACATTGCCACCGGTTGGTCAGGCAGACGTGCTGTTGCGTCGCGCCTAACACACACAACGTTGCACGTTATTTTAGTACTACATGTTGAGAAAACACTGGGGCTCATGGCCGCACAGGCACGCACAGGGCACACCGCTACTGGTGCGTCTTAGTATAAATAATCTCACGCACGCACCGCCACCACCCCACGCACGCGGAGAACACACGTTGGAAGAGTGGGGAAACAAGGGAGAGGCAGGGAGGAGGGGGAGAAGAAGCAAAACCCTAGCCCTAATATCTCTCACGATGCAAGATCCGGTGGTGGAAGACGCGGCGGCGGATGCCTCCACCGGCGGTGGGTCGTCTCGGGGATCCGATCCCGGTGGTTCGACCGCAGCAGCCTTCCTCGCCACGTCTCCTGTTTCGCCGACGTCGGCGGCGGCGGCAACCATCCTCGGCGCGTCACCCGCTCCTGCTCTGCCGACGGCGCCAGCGACCTCCCTCGCCGCGTCTCATGCTTCGCCGACGTCAGCGGCGGCGGCAATCTCCTCCGGCGCGCCTCCGCCTCCGCCGTAAGTGCTGTAGCTTGCCTTTCGTTCTTCGACTGGTAGATCTGCGGCTGCTCATCATCGTGTTACTCTTGCTTGTTTTGTGCGTCGCTCGCACTTCTGCTTCAACTGGTAGATCTGGTAGATCAGCACGATCGAGGGCTTTGCGTATGCGCCTACTAGTTCTTGTCCCGATTGGAATGCAAACTCGTTTTAGAACGCTTATTGTGCGCATGAGCAACGAGCCGCTGCCGTGATTGAATGCTCGATTGGAATCTACACTTGTTTTAGAATTCTTCGTGTGCACATGAGCAATGAGCGCTGTCGTCATTGGAGGCTCGATTGGAACGTAGACAAGTTTTAAAATGCTTTGTGTGCGCGCATGATTGAAAGCTGATTTCATTTCTGTGTTATTTGTCCTACGATCTGTGCGCTGATCGATTGTTGGCATCTTTTTTTCCCCCCAATTTGGGTATGCGCCTCCTTATCTGAGACCCAATTGGAAGCTACATTGTCTTAGAACTCGTGACCAAGAACTGCTTCTTCTTGCTGTTGCAGGAGACTGGGATTTTTGTTTGTTTTGTTGCATTAGGCTCACTGTGTACCGTATGTTTGTTTTGACGGCAGGGTGAAAGTATTTAACATGGACCATGCATATTCTTTAATGAAAGAAGATTGGGATGGAGTGGAAGCATATGCCAAGAGTATCTTGAGTGATAGCAAAGAGGACAATGTTGAGGACTTCGCCAGACTCCACCCTGGCCTATATCTCTTCTTTCGTGAAGAGAAACTGTTGCAGCTGCTGGCAGCAAACAAGAATGATGAGGCTCAGGTTTCCTATCAACAGTCAATTGTTCCACTTGAGGACAGCACGGGACTCTTCAAGCCTGTTGATGTTGGGGTTAGAATAAAAAATTTGGACCCATCCAATTCTCCGGATCCTATGAGAAGAAGTGTACATGGAGAGGTCTCTAGCTATCTCAAGCTTTATTTTCCAAAATCAGTAGGGTAAGCATTGTTCTTTTGAATTCAAGTTTTACATTTCTTTTTGTTAAAATATTGTCAACTCTTAGCTTTCATTAACTCGGTGTCTTTATCTGATGACATGTTTCTTTTGATGACAGCCGGGAGGAATATGCAAATACTTGTGAACAATTTGTTGAGAAATATCAGCAGCAGAAAAGCTCATCTGGAAAGTATTGTATGGTTTGCCTTGCTTGTGGGTGGAATGTTTCCGGTCAGTGGAAGATGAGACCTCACTTTATATACTCAGAATCAGACCATGTTAAGTGCCATGACAAGTGTTGTTCAAGGGTGACCCAAGATCTGCTGAACAGATTTAAAAAGCTTGATGGCAAGCCTATTCCTGATTTTTCTGAGTTAGTTACCAAGTTTGAAGCGTCAAGAGCATCTTCTACGTCAAGCAGGTATTCTTCGGTAAGGGAAAAATCCAAAAGGAAGAAATCTGATATTGTTGCAAGTGGATCGGGTTCGAAGCGATCTAGGGTGAAGAGAAGTGAAGAGAAATTGAAGTCTTTTCATGATTTAGTTTTGGAGAAGGCTGATCTTATTCATGTTTTTTGTATTGATCTTGCTAACCTGATGAAGATGTATGTTCCTGTGGAATTACATGGCTCTTTTCAGAAGAAGGTTATAGATATTGAACATGTTGGAGTCTCTTTGGAGTCTAACACAAGGCACGAGATGTTGAAAGATGCTTTCGGGGGTGGTGGTGAGAACTTCCCTTTTGATGACTTTGGAGAGGTTCTAATTAAGAAGCTTAATGAATTGCACGAGCTTTGCATTGACTTGGGTAAATTGACCAAAGCTTATGTGAGGAAGGATGATCTGGTTCAATTTGAGAAGAAAATTTTGCAGATAGAGTCTGAAGTGGGATTTACCTTGAGATTCGCCAGGTTGAAGAAGGCCATCAGGGGGCTCTGACGGGCTTGGGGAGCCCAGCCAACAGGGTCGTTGAGAAGTTCTTGGGAGCACATCTGGAAGACTTCCTGGTGGTTTTTGTTTTTAGAGCATGTTCTGATTGTATCTCTATGTGGTGGCCAATGTTCAAGTGTCATCACTCTGGTGCAGCTGCGTATGGGTAGAAAAACTTGGGGCTGTGGTGTTCATGTTACCTGCCATTTTTTGTACTTGGCTGCCCTGCGGGTGGTTGAAATGTTGGCAGCTTATTTTGCTTTGCTCTGCTGTTTGCTGTGGCTGTTAAAATTTTGACAGAGCAAGTACTAGCTCAAGGCTAGTAGCTGTTATCTGGTACTTTATTGCTGGGGCTGTTAAAATTCTGTTGCATATTTTTCATGGATTTGCACAATCGAGAAACTTAACCAATGCATTCAGTATATATGGAGTCAATATATTGTTCTCGTACTGGCTTTTGATAGGGATGGAAGCATGAATATCTGAAGTGGATAACAAATACTTACTCCAATGATTGTAAAAAACATGGGACAATTGCTCATTCGTGGATAACAAATTATTTTAGAAAATCATTGTAAAATATAGACCGAAGATCTTTGAGAGATTGAAGGTCGTTTAGCTAATTATGGTCCTGTTTTCATATCGCCTCATTTTGATGGAATTCTTTTCTTCGATGAAACCCAATTTGTTCTTAGGAAATGCAATATTTTATTCCTGACGATCTGCCCCAAAAACAAAAACATAACCTAATAGATTCACTAAAGTCGATTGAAAATCACATTTTATACAAGTCAATAGCTGCAAGTATACAGACAAATAATAATGTAAATTATACTGTCGTGATCTACGGACTTCATTTATCTGACAAGTAGGGACAGTCCCCTAGTTAGAGTGCATGTCACTGAAAATGCCTAGTTTTCAGAGCTCTTTACTGTAGATATCATCATATACAAAGCACATAGCACATATAGAGTTGCAAAAGTGCACAACTTCATAAGCTTATTTGATTAACGGCCAATGAAATATTTTTCAGGAATCAAAGGTAGACAGGTTACCAGAACATCAATTTACATGCATTAGCAAATGATATCTCACATTTTTTAACCAATAAATGAAACTGCAGGCACCTGAGAAATGAGAGCAAATGTACAAACATATCATAGATGTTCTTCAATTAGAGCACCGCGAGAAAACAGTACGCCATAACTTATACAAGAGAAAAGATGAAGGTATAAACTAAGGGGAAAATTACACAACCAAAATGCGTCGTTAAATTAAGATCATCCTAAGATGGAGGAGCTGAAGGAAGAACTGCTTTAGGAGGTTGAATGCCACCTCTTATTATTGCTTTCAAGCAATCTAACTTCATTTCATGTAATACTGCCTCTTGCTCTAACATTTCCCCCCCCCAATGCATTGTGATCTGGACCAAATGTACATGTGTTCGTCAGTAGCTTGATCATGTCATTAGAAATTTTTTGCAGGGCATTTACTTTCTTGTGCATATGGTCCATATCACCAGACGATGCACCAACAACGTCCTGAGCGAAAAAAAAATGATAATTAGGGTAACAACCAAGTCACCTGAACATACTTTGCATTGTATGTATGAAGAGATGCACAAGAGTGGTTGGGCGTTGACAAAACCACCTTTTGTGTTGGGTAACCACCACTTTGTATTTTCTTTCTACAATTGGGTGGGGGTAGAAAGGAATTTGTGCTCTTCATGTACACATTCGAGTTCAAAACTTTTCAATTGTTCTTAAAAACTTTTGGACGGATTTGTTGAAGCTATTTTTCAACAGGTACCCCTTGGAAATGGGATAATTGAATATTCTCCCAGGATTCTGGTTGGATTTTCAACAAACTATGCTGGAGTTTCAACAAGTAAATTATGCTCAGGGGTTAAACAGAAGGGGAGTAGTGAAAGGCACAAAATCATTGAGCACCAACCTCGTACAAAAATAAATAAGTCATCGACCTACTTTTTAAGGATCGGAAATCCAACTTCATAAAAAGCTGGAATGCAGTTGATTTAAACTTGAGAAGATTCACATAATTTAGACTTCGTAAAGGCTTTTCTTATATTACTGAGAGCTAACTAATCAAAATTTACTATCCAGACAGCATGATGCCATAGGTGTCTCATCATGACAGCTCCAAGCAAACCAATGTCATCTCCCAAAAGAATCCACATTTTGCATCAATAATGTTTGTTTACACAAGTCGTATTTTCTTAAGGTGATCTCTCATGGAGACAATGAAGTCACACATGTGCTCAATAAGGCAGAAGGCTATACAACTAGGAAAGTACAAAGTTGATCAGATCAATTAAAATATAGAAGTGATCAAATGAAGTTTTGGCATTTTTCAGGTTGCCTTGTATGATGTGAAGTAAATGACAACGTGTATCACAATTGATTTGGGATTTGGAATGGCAAATGTAATTAATGAAGTAAAAAAACATTATCAAGAATGTGAGCGACTTACTGGACATAATTCCTCAGTTGTAGGTGAATGCTTTGTACTAGCAACACTTTCAGAGTGACAATCTTCCTGACTCAAATGCTCCATAACTGCCCAAGAAAAAGTATGAAGGATCACCATATGAAGTTATCATGAGGCGTGATGCCCTTGGGTTCTACATTTAATTAACTAACAGGCAATGAAGATTTTCAGGGATCAAAGGTGACAAAGGTTCGATACAAATTGTAAAAAGATTGTGATTAAATTACCTGAATTAGCAGATGATAGACCACAATTTCTACCTATACATGGCACAACTGGGGCACCTGGAATGCCTGCAAGAATTCACCAATTGATATAAGAAAGGAAACAGCACGTATCTCTTCTTCACCAGCAAAAGGCACCCTACGTGTTCAGGAAACTGTAGGCTATAGTTAGAAGCAGAGATAAAAGGCCCAGATTGTATGTGGAAACAAATGTATGCGACTACTGAATAAACTAAGTCGTACACTAGCAAACGAGGCCATAAGTGAAAAGCAGCTGAAATAATGGTTTTGTTACCTTCGGTACAAGAATCCAAATGTTCTTTGACCTCCAACACCCAAGCTAGCAACTAAACTGCGCGAGTTTGTCCATCATTGCATGTAGATTTTTCTTAGAAAAAACTAAGGGCAACCAATGACTATGGTTTTCACAGGGAAGAAACTTTCTTTTGCATAACATAGCATGCTTGCAGTTCGAAACATTTGATTGCACTGGATGAATTGATGGACACAACAAATTCTGTCTAGTATGTCATTAGGTTATTACAAAAGGTGTTTTTCCTAAAGAATGATAGCAACCGTTACAAAGACACTGTAGCTGTTCTTCTGATAGAGGAGAATAAGAAAACCATGTGTGAAGACTACGAGCTGTAGCTGTAGCTGTAGCGGAACGAAGTAGACTACGAGCGACGGCGCAGTACAGAGGAGGAGGCAAACCCTAGATTGTTTTTCACGTGTGTTGCGACGGAGCGGCGGCTCGGTTTATATAGAAAAATATCAAGACGCATGATCAGGACGCCTGCACGATCTCCACCATGCGTAACCGAACCGGATAAGTCGCGCGTAACTTATCCGGACTCCATGCCATTGTACGCACCGAATTATTCGGTGTGTTTTCAAAAACTAGGTTTCCAAAAACAAAACCAAATTGCAGCAAAACAAAACTGCAAAAGAAAGCTGCATCTGCGCAAGGGTGAGGAACTAATTTTGGTGGACCATTCACGCGTATGTTGCGTACGCGCGCCACCTGGCCTGGCCTGGCCAGGCAAGGCGAGCGAGCGCGCTCGTGTGTTCCTCTAGTTCTCTCCACCACACATGTCTCAAGTGGTTAGGAGAGCATCCTCCCTTATAAGAAGGTCTCCCTCTCCTAGAATAGGCAAGGTGATACTAAACTACTCATGCATGCCATCCATGAGGTGGGCTTTTGTGATTTTTCAAAGAATTAATCTCCATATGGGGTAAGGCCCATATATTAATTCCAAAAATCCTCACCAAATTTCAAAATCCCACAGAGATTTGCCCTTTTTTCAATGTACTATTTATATACCAGCGATTCAATGGAGACCGGTTAAGGTTGAACATCCATCTAGAACTCCAAGCTACACTTACTCACAACTTGAACAATGGACTATGTCTTGAATTGCAAGTCTTGTGCAAGAAAGCTTCACTCAGAGTCTTATCTGATACTAAATCGTCAATAGACTACCCCTCGGGTGGAGCATATAAGTCATACTCCTTGGTCTCCTAGTAAGCTTCCTAGGAGATTCACCCAAAATCTCCATAGACCGTGACCAACAATCAAGCTCACAAAGGTGTGTTCTTTCAAGAATGCTCTGCAGGATAGCATCTTCACTAATTAAAACCAACAGAACGCATTAAGACATAACCAACCTGCCTTGCAGCTTATAAGAGTACATGCATCTTCACGTAGAGAGGGTTTTAGAGAGGTACTCTCCTTCAGTTAACTAATGGCTTGTTCTTCCCAGGTCCTAATTCATGGGATCTTCGATCACATAGGTTGGGTTACCACCATAGTATAACTCACATGGGTCTCATACCCATCTCCTTCGATGCATTGTCTATCATATTCCATGATAGTCCCTTTGTGTAGGGATCTGCCAGGTTTCTAGCTGTTTGGATGTAATCCAATATTATAACCCCGAAGTTTCTCAATTTCCTGACAGACTTCAATCGTCTTTTCACTTGCTTAGACGATTTCATATTATCCTTAGAACTGTTTACCTTGACAATTACTGTTTGATTGTCACAGTTAATAAGGATAGCCGTCACCGTTTTTTCAACCACAAGCAGATCCATTAGTAGATCACATAGCCATTCTGCCTCAACTGTAGCAGTGTCTAGTGCCGTGAGCTCCGCTTCCATAGTTGATCTCATCAAAATGGTCTGTTTGCAAGACCTCCATGAAACAGCACCACCACCTAGTGTGAAAACATATCCACTGGTGGCTTTGATCTCATCAACGTCGGAGATCCAATTTGAATCACTATATCCCTCAAGTACCGCAGGATACCCGGAATAGTAAAGCCCCAAGTCCATAGTACCTCTTAGATAGCGCATCACTCGCTCAAGCGCATGCCAGTGATCATCTCCCGGATTAGAGGTAAACTGACTCAACTTGCTCACAGCAAAGGAGATGTCAGGCCTAGTTGCACTAGCTGGGTACATAAGTGAGCCAATGATTTGGGAGTACTCTAGTTGATTCCTAGCAATTCTCTTGTTCTTATGAAGTAACAAGCTAGGATCATGGGTGTTGGAGAAGGTTTGCCATCAAGGTAGCCAAAGCGACTCAAGATTTTCTCCACATAATGGGACTGTAAGAGTGTAATCTCATTCTCACGTCTAATTAGCTTAATGTTTAAGATAACATCAGCTACTCCCAAATCCTTCATATCGAAATTTTGAGACAAGAATGATTTAACCTCATTAATCACCTCAAGATTTGTCCCAAATATGAGTATGTCATCAACATACAAGCACAGAATAACTCTGTCACCCCCACCATGGTGATAGTATACACATTTATCTGCCTCGTTGACTGCGAAGCCTGCAGATGTTAATGTTTTATCAAATTTCTCATGCCATTGCTTAGGAGCTTGTTTCAGACCATACAAAGACTTCAATAGTTTACACACCTTGCCTTCTTGACCTTCCACTACAAACCCATTAGGCTGATCCATATAGATCTCCTCATCCAGCTCTCCGTTAAGAAAAGCTGTCTTAACGTCCATTTGATGAACGAGAAGACCATGTGAGGCTGCTAGGAAAAGTAACACACAGATTGTGGTCAATCTAGCAACAGGTGAGTAAGTGTTAAAGAAGTCTTCGCCTTCTTTCTGAGTATAGCCCTTTGCAACTAGCCAAGCTTTGTACTTTTCAATAGTACCGTCAGGCCCAAGTTTCTTCTTAAACACCCACTTGCACCCCATGGGTTTACATCCATAGGGTCACTCTATCACCTCCCAAGTTCCGTTAGTGATAATGGAGTCCATTTCACTACGGACAGCCTCCTTCCAGTCGTCTGCATCAGGAGATGCATATGCTTCTGAAATTGACTTAGGAGTATCATCCATGAGGTACACAGTGAAATCATCACCAAAGGATTTAGCCGTCTTTTGTCTCTTGCTCCTCCGAGGAGCTTCACTGTCATCCTCCTCAGTGACATGTTCAAGTGTATGTTCAGTTTGTTCTGGTGGTGTGATTGAACTGGGAATTATTTCAGAAGATTGACTAGAAGTGCCATGTGTATCCTTCATTAGAAAAAGGCTTTCAAAGAAGGTAGCATCATGAGACTCCATAATTGTACCAACATGCATATCAGGTACCTCAGATTTAACTATTAAAAATCTATAGGCAATGCTACGGTGAGTATATCCCAGAAAGACGCAATCCACAGTCTTAGGTCCAAGCTTGCGCTTCTTTGTTATTGGTACATTGACTTTTGCCAAGCACTCCATGTACGCAAGTAAGAAAGTGATGGTTTTCTCCCAATCCATACCTCGTATGGTGTTTTGTCCTTGTTTCTATTAGGAACTCTATTTAACACATGTTTCGAGGTCAACAATGCCTCTCCCTACCATGCCTTAGAAAGTCCCATAGTATCCAACATGGCATTAACCAAATCAGTTAGTGTGCGGCTCTTCCTTTCGGCAATCCCATTAGACTCGGGAGAATAGGGAGGCGTCCTCTCATGTATGACGCCATGTTCCTCACAAAACAAGTCAAACTTGTTTGAGAAAAACTCTCCACCGCGATCAGACCTAAGTCTTTTTATCTTCCTGTCAAGTTGGTTTTCAACTTCTGCCTTATAAATTTTAAAATAGTCCAGAGCCTCATCTTTCATTTTCAAGAAATACACATAGCAAAATCTGATAGCATCATCAATCAACATCATGAAATATCGTTTTTCACCTCTCGTCAACACCCCATTCATTATAGAAAGATCTAAATGTAGGAGTTCTAAAGGTACCAAGTTTCTCTCCTCGGCAGCCTTATGAGGCTTGCGAGGTTGCTTCGATTGCACACAACTATGGCACTTAGAACCTTGACAATGAAAAATTTAGGAAATAAACACATACTGGAAAGCCGAAACATAAAGCCAAAATTAATGTGTGTTAACGCCAGAATTTGGTAAGCCCCAAAGTCATCATCGACCTAGTTTGCGTATCGGCTCAGAGTAAATATCGGCCTCAAAGTCTGTATCGGCTTTGGAGGTCTACAAGCGGCCGATAGGAGTTATCCATATTTCCAGCAGTCGAGTTCTTGTTAGATTCGGGAAGATCTTATCCAGAGAAGACCGAGTTCAAGAAGGATGCGGCTTGTATCTCTTAATTAGGAAGAGTTTGTTAGTTTTCTGTTTTATCTTTAGGAAAGTGTGTTAGTGTCCGGCAAGGACTTTATTTGTTTCTTTTTATCTTTAGAAAAGTTTGAGTCGTAATCTGTTAGGATCTTTGTTAGTCTATGGGTATAAATATGTAATCCCAAGGTTTATGTAAAATTATCACACGATCAATACAACTTCGGCGCATCGCCAACCTTTTTATTTTAGTCTTCTTCGGCGAGTTCATGCCCTTCTCGCGAGGGGTAAGTCTCGTTATGGCTGCCTGCGCTATCGGGGCTAGGGCTTCTGCGTTCTGATCTCAACAACGTAAGCACCTACTATCATATATCTTAGTCAATCTGGTTCGGCTTCTCGATTTAGTCTTATCGACCGAGATTCGCTTTAGGGTTCACGCCGGTATTGACTAAATTGCCTTGCTAGATTAGATTGGCTAAGGTATCCACCACCCCGAAAATCAGTCGAGGGCTTGATTGTCTAGATATTGCGTTTCTTTTCATACTTAGTGCTGCATCAGTCCAATTTGATCTACTAAGTCGTGATTAGAACCGTAATCTCTAGCCTACTTGTTGGCTGCCAATAAGGGTTTCACCGGGGTTTCAGCCGGTGAGTTATCTGGACGTTGCATCGGCCTAAGAGTTTTACGTATAGATTGGATCTGGCCGATGACAACAGAGTATTTATTGTTTATCTGCTTATTGAGAGTTTATGCCATCGGACCTCTAGCCGATGTGTGTTCTAATCTTCAGATCAATGTTTATTATATATTTGGATTATACTATATTACATTGATATATCATCATTTTATCGTCAGCCGATTGCCTTTATATAAATGTTTGCTCAGTACACGGCCGATGGTTTGAAACCCTAACTGCATCGACTGGCATCGGCATCGGCTGGAATCGCGCCATCGGCTCATTGGCCGGTCGGCTGTTTCTGCCCTATCGGCTCATCGGCCGATAGGCCGATACACTATATGTTCTACTGTTATGCATATCTTGTCAGTAGCAGGATCAAACTGACTGGCACGCCCGCGCTTCATCAATTTTAGGACCTGCACTGGAGCTAAGCAGATCTCCCAGGCCTTCGTGTGTCCGCGCGCCGGGTCCACATCGGCGGTACGGATTTGGCGTCAACACATTTTTGGCACGCCCGGTGGGACCGTGTTTTTGACAACGGATTTTTACACGGCTCGTGGAACTCACAATTCCAACAAGATGTCTGAGAAGGAAGTCAAGGCCAAGGAAGAACAATCTCTCAAGCCGGTAAAGGAAGAAGAAGAGCCGATGGACGATGAGACGCTTCAAAAGACAATTGATGAAATCGTTCGTCACACTGTGTTTGATCGATCTGGAGTTTTGGTGAGTACATTACATGGTTTGATCGAGAAGATAGTTCCCAGAGTTATTGCATTAAGAAATCAGACTGGGGGGCAAATAGATCAGCATCAGCCTGGAGAGCTACATCAACAATATCGGCCAGAAGAAACTCAAAGATATCAGTCTAAAGAAGATTGGGCCGATATGATTGCAAAAGTAATAGAGGAACAGTTTGGAATTAGACCTAAGGGACATATTTCTGTGTATTGGCTACCATATCCTGAATGGTTTGATAGAGTTCCACTTCCAGGCCGATACAAGATTCCAGACTTTTTCCAATTTTCAGGGCAAGGTGATATATCTACGAGGGAACATATTAGCCGATTTTTAGCTCAATGTGGGGAGGCATCGGCTGAAGAAGCTCTGAAAGTTAGATTGTTTCCATTGTCTTTGACTGGATCGGCCTTCACATGGTTTTTATCATTGCCACCGAATTCTATCAGAGGTTGGGCCGATCTTGAGAAGCAATTTCACCAGTACTTCTTTGCTGGAATTGATGAGTTGAAGCTTTCAGACTTGATTTTAGTTAAACAGCAAGAAGGAGAATCGGCTGAGGAATATATTCAAAGGTTTCGTAATATCCGTGGCCGATGTTATGGTTTGAATTTAAATGATGAGCAGTTAGTAGAACTTGCATTCCAAGGGTTGTCAGAAACTATCAAAGGCAGATTTTTCTTCTATGAGTTTGACAGCCTAGCTCATCTGGTGCAGACGGTATCGGCTTATGAGAGCCGATGTCACAAAGAAGAGAAGAATCAATTTCGGAGCGATCAAGACAAGAATAATTTTGAAGCATGACTTCTCATACTCCAAAACTGAGGGGCATGTGTTAACGCCAGAATTTGGTAAGCCCCAAAATCATCATCGGCCTAGTTTGTGTATCGGCTCAGAGTAAATATCGGCCTCAAAGTCTATATCGGCTTTGGAGGTCTACAAGCGGCTGATAGGAGTTATCCATATTTTCAGCAGTCGGGTTCTTGTTAGATTCGGGAAGATCTTATCCAGAGAAGACTGAGTTCAAGACGGATGCGGCTTGTATCTCTTAATTAGGAAGAGTTTGTTAGTTTTCTGTTTTATCTTTAGGAAAGTGTGTTAGTGTCCGGCAAGGACTTTATTTGTTTCTTTTTATCTTTAGAAAAGTTTGAGTCGTAATCTGTTAGGATCTTTGTTAGTCTATGGGTATAAATATGTAATCCCAAGGTTTATGTAAAATTATCACACGACCAATACAACTTCGGCGCATCGCCAACCTTTTTATTTTAGCCTTCTTCGGCGAGTTCATGCCCTTCTCGCGAGGGGTAAGTCTCGTTATGGCTGCCTGCGCTGTCGGGGCTAGGGCTTCTGCGTTCTGATCTCAACAACGTAAGCACCTACTATCATATATCTTAGTCAATCTGGTTCGGCTTCTCGATTTAGTCTTATCGGCCGAGATTCGCTTTAGGGTTCACGCCGGTATTGACTAAATCGCCTTGCTAGATTAGATTGGCTAAGGTATCCACCACCCCGAAAATCAGTCGAGGGCTTGATTGTCTAGATATTGCGTTTCTTTTCATACTTAGTGCTGCATCAGTCCAATTTGATCTACTAAGTCGTGATTAGAACCGTAATCTCTAGCCTGCTTGTTGGCTGCCAATAAGGGTCTCACCGGGGTTTCAGCCGGTGAGTTATCTGGACGTTGCATCGGCCTAAGAGTTTTACGTATAGATTGGATCTGGCCGATAACAACAGAGTATTTATTGTTTATCTGCTTATTGAGAGTTTATGCCATCGGACCTCTAGCCGATGTGTGTTCTAATATTCAGATCAATGTTTATTATATATTTGGATTATACTATATTACATTGATATATCATCATTTTATCGTCAGCCGATTGCCTTTATATAAATGTTTGCTCAGTACACGGCCGATGGTTCGAAACCCTAACTGCATCGGCTGGCATCGGCATCGGTTGGAATCGCGCCATCGGCTCATCGGCCGGTCGGCTGTTTCTGCCCTATCGGCTCATCGGTCGATAGGTTGTTTTTGCTATCGGCCGATAGGCCGATACGCTATATGTTCTACTGTTTTGCATATCTTGTCAGTAGCAGGATCAAACTGACTGGCACGCCCGCGCTTCATCAATTTTAGGACCTGCACTAAGCAGATCTCCCAGGCCTTCGTGTGTCCGCGCGCCGGGTCCACATCGGCGGTACGGATTTGGCGTCAACAATGTGACGTAAACGTGAGTGCCAAACATTAGCCTCATCATCCACACTGCCACAAATATGGTTCACAGATTTATTGCAGAAATCAGAAAGGAATAAACGGAACAAGCCTTCGCACTCATAGCCTTTACCAATAAAATATCCATGTTTAGACACGACTACTTTACTAGACTCAAACAACAACTTAAATCCATCTCTACATAGACGGGAGCCACTAACGAGATTCTTGTCGATAGTAGAGACATGCTGCACGTTCTTCAGCTGCACGATCTTTTCCGAAGTAAACTTCAGATCTACCGTGCCAACACCATGAACAGAAGAATGTGACCCATTCCCCATTAGGACGAAGGAATCCCGTGCGACCTGATAAGAAGAAAACAACGAGATGTCAGCACAAACATGTACATTGGCCCCTGTATCAACCCACCAGTCAGTAGACTGATTAATTGAAAAAACAGTAGGTAAATTACCATACCCGTTTCCATCTCCAGTGTTGCCAATGGTCACATTGGCAGACTTGGAAGTCTACCCTGCAGGTGCTTTCATCCCCTTGCGTTGTGGACACTTCTTGGCCAGATGACCAGGTAAGCCATACACAAAGCAAGTTCTCTCATCCTGGTTTGAATTGTTGTTGTTATTCTTTTTCTTTCTCTTGAAGTTGGTGGTCTGTTGGACTTTGAATTTCCCTTCGTTCTTGTTTTGGGCCTTGTGCACTACATTGGCACTAGACTGCCCACCATCGTCCTTACACGCGGCGTCTTTTTCCCGAGCTTTCTTCAACATCAAGAGACGCTATCAACCCCTCAACGGAGTATTTCTGTCTCTTGTGTTTGAGTGCAGTACCGAAACTTCTCCATGAAGAAGGTAGCTTCGCAATAATGCACCCGACCACAAATTTGTCGGGTAAGACACACTTAAGGAGTTCGAGTTCTTTTGCCATGGTCTGTATCTCATGAGCCTGCTCAACTACAGAACGGTTGTCAGCCATCCTGTAGTCATGAAACTGCTCCATGACATACAGATCATTGCTAGCATCAGTAGCACCGAATTTAGTATTCAGTGCATCCCACAACTCCTTAGCGTCGGTCATGTGCATATAAACCTTGACCAGACGATCGCCAAGAACGCTAAGAATGCATCCCACAAAGAGAGTAGTAGCCTCCTCGAATTCTTTCTACTTTTTAGCAGTGAGAACTCCTTTAGGTTTGCCATTACTAACCCATAAGCATTTCATAGCCATCAGCCACAGAGTGACCCTGATCTGCCATCTCTTGAAGTGTACACCGGTGAATTTGTCCGGCCTCAGTGCATCGGCAAAACCAGCCATAGTAAAATCACAGTGCCTATAATAAGGTTTTTGGATTGTTGAATATATAAGCACATATAGATTTAATTTATTCCATAGATAAATCACGATATTAAACATGTGCACCAACACAATCACATCATACGATCTACACATGTAAACTAAGTAGTAGAACATGAACAGATCGAGTATGTGAAACATCACGAACACGTACCGAGGGTTTTGTTGTACTAGCTGCTCTGCAGGAAGGACTCGCGGTACCGTGCGTTGACGACGACGCGCAGCACGCGAGCGAAGAGGAAGACGAGCCATCGTGAAAGACCAGCGAGCAATCGCGCGAACCGCTTCCTAAAAACCTTATTGCCGCCTTCTCCCGGTGCAGGACATCGAAGGCGAAGGTTCCGAAGACCTGCTCTCCCGATCGCCGGTGCACACCGACGAGCGGAACGAAGTAGACTACGAGCAACGACGCAATACAGAGGAGGAGGCAAACCCTAGATTGTTTTTCACGTGTGTTGCGACGGAGCGGCGGCTTGGTTTATATAGAAAGATATCAGGACGCGTGATCAGGACGCCTGCACGATCTCCACCATGCGTAACCAAACCGGATAAGTCGCGCGTAACTTATTCGGACTCCACGCCACTCTACGCACCGATTATTCGGTGTGTTTTCAAAAACTAGGTTTCCAAAAACAAAACCAAATTACAGCAAAACAAAACTGCAAAAGAAAGCCGCATCTGCGCAAGGGTGAGGAACCAATTTTAGCGGACCATTCTCGCGCATGTTACGTACGCGCGCCGCCTGGCCTGGCCAGACGAGACGAGCAAGCACACGCGTGTGTTTCTCTAATTCTCTCTACCACACATGTCTAAGTGGCTAGAAGAGCATTCTCCCTTCTAAGAAGGTTTCCCTCTCCTAGAATAGGCAAGGTGGTACTAAACTACTCATGCATGCTATTCATGAGGTGGGCTTTTGTGATTTTTCAAAGAATTATTTTTCATATGGGCTAAGGCCCATATATTAATTCCAACAGAAGCAGTACAGGGCATCAATGCATCATCCCAACGACATGCGTCAAAAAGAATAACACAGTGACGGGAGCTGGCTAAGTACTTATGGATATGCATGCATGTAACCATGTTCAGTTCACCTCCATCGATCTAACCTTTTCATCATAGCATTCGTGCCGGAAAGATTCGATCTTGTGTTATTTCAGGTTGTCTCGATCTGCATTTACCAATCACTTGGCCATGTCTTAGACAGTTTTACTAACTTGATCCTAGACAATAATATACAACCCTAATTTAATCAAGTCTGCATTATTGATCGCGTCATTTCTTAGGTGTTGCTTGAAAAAGTAGTGCTAGAGTAGTTTTTCCAGGCTAATGCAGACTCCGCCGTGGCAACGACGAAATAATCTGACGTCCGGTTACAGTCGCCGTTGTGCTCAAGCAGAGATCCCAGAATTTCTCTTTTTGGGACACACCACCGCTCAGATCGGGCGGCACAGATCTTAGTAGCTAATTGATCTGAATACTGATGCATTTGCGTGGCTTAGCTGCTGCCTGCAGGTTGCCAGTTTGCGCGCGCGCACATGTGCCGCTTCACGTGGACGCACGCCCAATCCGGGAACACTTGCAAGTGAGCTTAACATTGACGCTTCAGTGAGTCAGTGAGGGTGTGAAACGATCAGCACTGCATGCCAATATGCTATCTGAAATTAAGGATCTGTTCTCAGGCTGTAGGAGGATGAATAGACCGTCCTAAAAATCACTCTCAGCGAAAATTAAATATATACTGGTTGGAACAATATATAACTTTATTACGAAAATTATTTTTTCAGACGGGCAAAACACGTATAATGTTGATTATTTGAAAGTCCAAATTAAACGACGTGTGTCTTGACCGGATGAAGTAATATCCCAGCTCGATATGCTGCCTCTAGCTAGCTCCAACACCGGGTGTGAGGATGTAATATACTTTACAAAGAAATAGTACATTAAATCAATTCTTTAATGTTTTAAACTAACCAACGTCAAACAAACAAAATCCAAGGGGGTAATATATACGTTGTACATGATACTCGGAGAATACTCCGGTCAGCTGTGCGTCTGCTTATTTTCCATAAAACGCGGAGGTTAGTTAGTTGCATGTGACTATATGCATGTGCACACCGTTTTATGGTCTTGGTGTCAAAGGTAAAATGTGCTAATCATTTAGGAATTAAGGAAGTACTTTATAAGAATGCATGCCTGGGAGTTGGCATTATTCCAAGCCCATCTCAAAAGCCTGCCAATGCAAATCTCCATTATTGTATACGTTTATGTTAGTTACTGTTCCTCTCTCTTGAATATCTTGATCGGTGAGTAATTGAGCGAGTCTTAGATTTTGTTTTTGTTCCGTACTGTAGTTATGTTCCCTTAGCTGTTTGTACTTTTTTAAAGGTAATTAAACTGTTTGTACATTTGATTCTATATGCGTACTGATCATCAACACCCATCCACTAAGAGTATTAAATTAGACTGCTAATTGATCCGGACGGAATATTCTTTTTAAGGGTACTCCGGCTGGAATACATATATTCTGTTGTTTTGTACCTACAGTGGAGTTATTCCTCTTGCTTGGGAATTTTGGTCATTAAGTCAGTGTCAGGACGCTCACTATACTTGTCATTTGTCAAATGGCCAACAAAAGACGTAATTCAAACGCGTATTTATAAAGACGTCTGGACAAATAGTGTACCATATTAATGCATGACCTGAAAATTGCATACATTTGGTTGATTAATCATATCAGAGCACACACAATTTCTGGTTCCAGATGGTACGTTTCTGTGTTGTTTGTTGGCTTAGCTACTATAGCTCTGTCAGGAAGTAAATTAGGGTCAGTGCCCGTGTTTAGATCCAAAAAAAAACTTTGAAAAAAAACGTCACATCAGGTCATATCAGATATACGGACACACATTTAAAGTACTAAACATAGTCTAATAACAAAACAAATTACAGATTCCGCCTGTAAACTGCGAGACGAATCTTTTGAGCCTAATTAATCCGTCATTAGCAAATGTTTACTGTAGCACCACATTGTCAAATCATGGCGCAATTAGGCTCAAAAGATTCGTCTCGCAAATTACACGCAAACTGTGTAATTAGTTTTTTTTTTCCACATTTAATACTTCATGCATGTGTCCAAACATTCGATGTGATTGGTTTGAAGTTTAAAGTTTGAAGTTTGAAGGGAACTAAACAGGCCCATGTCTCGTTAGCGAGACCTACAGGCGGCAGCCATAGGCAAGGAACATGGCCCGGCCAGCTAGCCAGGACATGAACAGCCCAATTTCAGCTCCAACGTACGTGCGTGCATCCATTCATATGCATTAGCATTACGCTGTGCTCCATTATTTGATCCTTTTTCCCGCAAGTAAAAGCCAAGAGAGAGACCCAATCTCTTGTTCCGTGGTAGTTTGTACACTCATGCATGATCAACATTGAACCTTCAGTTTGGAACGTGGGGAACATGTGAACTTAATTTGACAGAAACCATTCAAAGTTTATGGTACGTAAGGTGCGTGCTGAGAGACATTAAAATAGTCTATTTTACCTCTTTCAACTCTTCGCTTTGCGTAAAATACACTGTCAACTTCTAAACCCGGGTAAATGACACCCCATCTATCAATGCTGGGCATTATTAACCACCTCCACAAGACCAAACCAGGGTGTTTTTTTTCCATATGTGGCAGCACAATCAATACAATTTTTTTAAAAAAACAAACACTCATCCCCCCCTCCCCCTCACGCTCTCGCTCTCCACCCACCGTTGTCGCTCCTAAGCTTCACGAGGACATCGTTGCTGGTCAGTCTCCTCCACCCAAGCTTGCCACCGACACCTCCATTCGGAAGCTTGTGCTTCTCGAGTCCAAGTGGTCCTAGGAGGATGAGAGAGCTTCAATGCAACCACAGAGTTGGATGAGCCGCACGTTCCAAGAGTCCATGCCTCGCCCGTATGTTCCAGTGTCCGTGTAGAGGAATCCAATAGGGGTGGCGACGCTCGCCAGAGCCACGCACACAAGGACAATGGCGGTGGCCTCACCAAGCTCGGCCAGCAGTTTACCTCCTCAAGCTCAACATGGACAGTGGTGACGGTCGAGCACAAGGCTCGCGGTGGTGGTGGAGCCTGAGTTGCGCGTATGGCTCCGGTGAGCTCTACCTCTCCAACGCGATCGACACCTCAAGCCCCTAGATCTAGTACCGTCGATGCCAGATGCTGTTAGGAGGGCTGTTCTGTATCGCGTCTATTTGCCATTGCCCGAAGCTCCACACCACCACAACCGCGCCGTGCTCGTTGCTGATCCTATCTTCTCCAAGCTTTGTTGAGGGAGTGGACCACACATCATCGTCAGAGGCAAGAGAGCAGATGGAGAGAGGAAAGGGGTGGCCTAGCGGTGGAGGCCTAGCGACGCCATGACCAAAGGGGCTGGGGACAAACCGAGGAGCTTGTCGACAACTTTGGCTCCTTGGCCAAGTTCATCGGTGGCTCATCGTTGCCTCGTATGGGGAAGAAGGGAAGGGAGAGAGGAGGGAATGAAGAAGGACATAGAAGGCATCGATAGGTGGGACCATCTTTCTCTGCTGCTAACATCGCAACTCTGTACACATGGCGTCCTAGTATACCAAAATCGACTAAAAACCACTCAAGGGGTAAAGTGAAATGTATTGAAAGTTTAGGGGTGTCAAATGCCCGGTTTGAAGTTCGAGGGTATATTTTAGATAAAGCAAATAGTTAAGGGGGTGGGGTGTAAAATGGACTAATCATAAAATATTATACCTCTCATAACCTTCTAAGAACAGTAAATTTGTACTAAATATAGAATACGCCACATACATACATATACCTTAGCTGCAATACCACATACCAAATTCTATATGGAAACAAATTCAAAATAGACATATAAAGAGGCTCTTATAAGGATATGAAACTTAGCCTAATTTAGGAATGACAGACAATTAACTCGAATAGTATCCAGACTTATTCCCGGAGTCATTCTTGGAATAGCGCAGCCCTAGGGTACAAATTCAGAACCTCGTATATATTCCAGCTAAGGTATATGTATGTATGTGGAATACCACATGTACATATTAACCATAAGGACATGTACATTGAGGCATATAAGCCATAGGTAAATCTGTTCACGTTATTTTTTTTTGATGTGGAAGAGAGATATTGAAGAGAGAGAAATTAGTGGTACATTAATTTATTGTCGACTGTAACAGAGGGTTACGAGCCGTATGAACGGTGATTTTCATGTATTCAGACAATGTTTTTCCTGTTGTAAGCCAAAGCAGTCTAATATCAAGTTTTCTGGTGGACCCACTAATCCAACTTTTTAGATAACTACATACTAAGTATTTCCTTCGTCTCAAAAAAAGGTGACGTTTCATCGCCAAATGAAGTTTTTTTATTTTTTCGCTACCGTGATTTTATCTTCTCGCGTTAATTCAATCGCCCCCATCCCGACTCCTCTGTCGCTCTCCTCCCCCCACCGCATCGCCCCCCTTCCACCGTGTGGATCCCCAATCTCCATCGCCCCACCCCCCCCCCCCCACACACACACAATCCCCAATCTTCCCCACCCTGATCTGGTTCCTCCATTGCCCCCAACCCTGATCCCTACTCTCCCCCACCTCGATTCAGTTCCAATGTCGCCCCAAACCCCGATCCCCAATCCCTAGCCTCCTCAACTCATCTCTCCCCTTCATAGTCGGCATGGGCAATGGCTTGTCGGGTGCACGCCAATTCACTGCCCGTCATGGCCCCGAAGGTCACGGCTCGGCTGGCCAAAAGGGCCGCACCCAAGCGGAGGGTGGCGGAACTGTATGTCGAAGCACAGTAGGCAAGTGGAGGAAGGAGAGGTGGATGCAGTCACCGTGGTGGTGGGGTGCTCGGCGCCGACGGCATGCAGTTCCTCACTGAGGAGCAACATGCATGTCGAAACTTGTCCGACGCGGAGCGGCATCCCGGTGGTTGCTTCATCCCTGACTTGGAGGAACATGCGTGTGGCAGCGTTGACGACTTCGAGCTTCCACCCAACGGTGGCTTCGTCCCTGACTCCAAGGATGAGGCAAGTGGCGGAGTCCCCGCCTCCGATTTACCCCCCGACGACGGTTTCGTCCCTAACTCGGAGGACCAGGCGTGTGGCGGCGTCAACGACTCTGAACTGCCACCCAACGGTGGCTTTGTCCCTGACTCCGAGGGTGAGGCCAGTAGCGGTGTCCCCGACTCCGATATGCCCCCTGACGACGGCTTCGTCCCTGACTTGGAGGACTAGGCGTGTGGTGGCGTCCATGACTCCGAGCTGCCACTCGACGGAGGCTTCGTCCTTAACTCCGATGATGAGGCAAGTGGCGGCGTCCCCGCCTCCGATCTGCCCCGAACGGTGGCTTCGTCCATGATTCTGAGGGCATGGCCAGTGGCGGTGTCCACAACTTGGAGCAGCAGCCGGACAAAAGCCTCTCCTCCAACTTGAGGGAGCAGCACATGGATGGAATTGAACAACTGGTCGACAGGGAGGAGGTGACTGGCTTAGAAGATGACGCTGATGTAGCTGCCGGAGATGAGGGCGTCGACAAATTTGCCAAAACTCGTGAAGGTATGTTGCGGCATTTAGTTCCCCTGTACTTCACCATATCTCACTAATAATGCTATGGAAGATATGTCATCTAGGAGTATTAGTACTATAAGTAGTAAGACATATTAGTAGTATTGCATTACTAATGAGGAGATCAAGGCTAGAGAAATGGAATCCTGTTTTGGCTAAACCATTTTGATGTTGATGGATGGACTGTGCTTATATGTAAAAAATGAAGAACTGGCATGAGTACCAAGCCTGTTTGGTGCACATCCCCTTTTGCGTAGTCTGTAAGCATTAGATGCTTGATCAATATGTGTAATTAATTAATTATAAGGACCTTTTAAAGTTTATTTGTGTCAGGTTTGGTGAATTTGTTTACTTAGTTCAGTATTCCTTGCACCTTGAGCCTAAAAGTACTTGTAGCCAATGCTGTGAGATTTTGATTGTAAAAATCGTACTGCAAATTTTGAGTTAAGTATGCTAAGCATTTGGTGCACAATTCAATCGAGATTATATTTTCTTTGTGATTATGCATATATGTTAGATAACGTGCAGTTCTATCAGTAATGATTGTGCAAACTAACTATATATATAACCTGGGATAAAATAGTCATAAAACCAAACAACTTTCATGACGCAATTCACACAAAATGTGGGCATCTTTGATGTAGAGATTAATATCAAGTTTTCCAATTATGTAGGCATCTGCCATGTATACTCCCAAGTTCCAATATGGTTGTTGTGCATTCATCTTTGGCAATAAAATAAACATAAAAGCAGCATCTCTCCATTCCAAAATTTCAAAATAAATGACACAACCCTCTCTACCAACAAAAAAAATTCCATGCTGATTAGAAGGGCGCTAACTAGCATATCTAACATGGTTGTTAGATATACCACAGAATAATATGTGAACACTGTTAGTGATGTTTTTTCCAACAACACTATTTAACACCATATTATTTTTTATGTGTGGACTGTAGAAAATATATATCGATTGTTGCCAAAACCTGTGGATGGCGTAGTGATAGATGACGCTAACAACTTACATATATAACACAAAATAACAACAGTTAGGTCTCCAAACCACGATTACATAAATAATGACAGCAATTTACATATATAACGCAAAATAACAACAGTTAGTTCTCCAAACCACAATTACATAGATAACGGTAGCAATTTACATATATAACGCAAAATAACCACCACTAGTTGGCCAAAGACTCCATGACTCTCTCATATACCTGACGATCACAACTAAGGGCTTTAGGTAGAACGCCAAGTGCCTCTAGCCTCTCCTTGATCATGTGAGGGATCTTGTATCTATTCCCTCCACTAGCTCTCATGACCTCAATGTAGCAGCATTGTAGTGTAAGGAATACCCTATTAAGAGTATTTGGATTGTAGTCACGGTATTTCTTGGCAACGTTCTCTATTAGCTCATCCATGTTTCTAGATATCCTATTATATGTTAAGGATTGAAGTGAAGCAAAGAATCCAAGATCTAGACAATTCATATCCGGGGAATTTGGAGGTTGATTCACGAGACGAATATCAAGTCTTTTTTGAGCTACTGCAACACCAAACTGTGCATCATTGATTGAGAGATGAGTTCTAGCATTATCCTGCTGAATCCATATGGTTTTTCTTGCATCTTCTCGAGGCCAACATGCTCTAATAGCTGGCAGCACTTTAGAGATCATGAATGATCTTATGGTGTCTCTATCAACCTTTATTGGCTTGGTTACTAGTGTTTTCCTTTCTCTATTATGACTTCTCCTTTATGCTGGTTCCTGTTAGTATGTGAAATAAGTTAGGTTTACCCATGAATATCATAAATAAAGGTACATGAAAAACAATTGTAAAAAGAATATTTTACCTTCCTAATAAAAGGCCAAATGTCTATCTTTCCATCAAAAATGCAATTACCCTCATCATCATACCTATGCTTCGCAACTACCGATAAGAACATTACTTTATCAATGGCATTCTTGTTGTGCACTATGAAATATGGCTCCTCTTCATCCGGATGCAGGTAGAAAATTTTCTCCTTTTTTGATGCATTGAACCATTTCTCATCTATGTGGATAATGTTTTCCATTTCAATAAACTTGTGGTTGTTTGGCAATGTATACGGATCTAACATAGAAACACCACTGCAGCCTTTTGTTTTTATTTGCTTCCTTCAAATAAGGCTTTAGCGAGTTAGAGTGACGTCGTATCAGCCCTTCTTTGAACCACCTATGTAATGTGATTTTTGGAACACCAAGGGATTATGCTAGTGATCGGATATTGCTCCTTTGATTCAATGGAATAGCTGCAATTATTGACAAGTCTATTTCAACCTTCTTGCGCCCAGAGTTTCCATGCTTCCTTGAATCAACATTCACTGGTATTCCCTGTTCATGGCAAATCTTTGCTTCCTTCCAAATACGTTGGACTGTACGGATGCTAACATGGAACTCTTGAGCAACTACACGTGTGGTGTGTTTTTCTAATTTTCCATATGTACTTTTCTGAAGCAACAATTGATAAATGCCTCGCCTTTGTATGTTTGTCAAATCTTTTGACCGACTTGCCTCATTTTCATTTGCAACTCCTCTACATCAAAGACAATATTGACAGCTTCGGCGTACACTCCGTAGTCCTGAAGATCATCCTCCAAGGCTTTCAGCTCAAATTGCAATGCGTCATGATCATCTACAAAATTTTTGACGTGGTAAGTTAATGTGGGTTAATAAGATTGCGTATATTTATTCAATCTTATGAAATCAAGGTTGTAAATATGTCCCTAACTTCTCGAAAAATTATGAATTTTACCTAGTTCAGTTTCTTCTTGTTTCTAATTTACGTGTGCACTCACATGCAGGTCGTGCGCCCACGGTGCTATACATTGTCTGTCCAAATACTTGCTGATTAGTACACTTGTAAATATGTCACTACTCAAGCTGTCATGCACACTATACCTACACACCCTTAAGACACACTTAAAGAGATGGTTTACAATTGATATGTGCAATTAGAGAATGTTTTTTCGAGGTTTTGCTATGGAAATATATATTTGACACTGCAAAAATATTGTTGTTTCAATAATACAGCCATAAGGATAGACAAGTCTGTTGAATTGGTGTAGTCAACACAATATTATGTTTGCCTTGGAAAATAAAGCCTTCAAGCAAAGGATGAAAAGCAATTTACTTACCTTGATGCATTTGTTCTTCTTCTGTAGCCTCAATGTTGAGATCAAAAGGATGCAGGTTGAGATCAAAAAAACCTCCATGTTCTTGGCCATCTACTCGAAGAAGGTTATCTCCAAGGGCAACAACAGGTCTTCCATCTTCTTCCATATCAGCTTATCCATTGAGATCAGGTAAAGCCCCTACATCTCCTTCCTTTTCCGGTAGTAAATTTAGATCTCTGATCATTTAGATGTGTGTGGTGTTCAGTTGGATATGTAGGTTGATGAAATGGAATGAGATGGATGGCTCCTTCAGGATTTATAGCAAATGGAGAGGCACTCCTGGGCGCCAAACCTTACTCCATGGTTGATTCAAATTTTTGAATATGTTAATGATGGCTTTGCCCTGTGTTAATCTTGTGGCCAAGGCGCCAATTTGGATACTCCTTGTAACACGTGGCAATAAGTTGTGGTTACTTCATTAATTCATTAGCAATCAGGAAACATTCTATAGAATATTCTGAGTGCATGTACACATGCTGGAAATGACAGCTGAATCAAATCCTGGGGACAATTTGGTCATTTTTCCTTGAAGCTAATATTGGCTGACAACCTTAAAATGTCACCTTTTTGGGACGGAGGAAGTAACAAGCAACTCTTATTTTATATCATGTCTCATATGTTGTATCTAAATAATGTGGAAGAAAACTACATACAACGATGTCTCAACGATTGAACATGCCCTAAGGGAAGGAAACAAGCCTACAGAAAACAATTGGAACTGAAAAGCATGTCAACGACCACGGCACAACTCGCTTTAAGTTGCTAATTAGAGGATTGTGATGAAATAGTCAGTTAGATTTAGAATAGAAGCTTCACCCTTCATATATCTTGTATTCTATATATATCCATAACATCTATACTTCTTTAAAAAAAACTAGTGGTGATCACAGTGAATCTGTCACTACCACACCACCATTGCTTTTATAGTTTTTATAAATTAACCCATAATATTTTTTGATATTATGTAATCGTTCAGTATTTGTTTTCTTAGAAACACAATACAAACGCATGCGCCCATAACGCGTGCACACTCATCCCTATAAACATACACATGCACATCCTACCCATATGAGCACCTCCGAAAAACTAGACCAACATATCTTGAGATTGACAAAACCACTATGGACGTTTCACTGTCAATGGGATAAGCAAACAAGTCATACTAACATATTTGATAAAAAAATATTTTGTCTATGATATATTATAATATATTTTCTTTTACCCATAGTAAAGTATGGGTATTTTGCTAGCATACATACAGACAAATAGAATGCACAAGTCCGAACCTGTATATTTTTTTTAATCTCTGGGTCTCTTTATGGATACGAGGGCCTGCACCTTTACACAAACAACATCAAACTACGGTTCGGCTACTAATCGTGGACAGAAACCACTCTTTATTCGTTGAAATTGTGGAAATTGAAGATGTCTTTAAAAAAATATCTTTATGTTATATTTATTTAAAGGCATGATTTTAACCAAGGATTATTTAGCACAAATAAATTGTGACGACAGTAAACAAAATGGTTACTACTGTATGCATGATGAAACTATAGAACAACTATTTTTAATTGTCAATTTGCTAAATTTCTTTGGAGAGCAGTTCTTATTACTTTATAGCTAAGACCACCAAATAATTTCTCACATTTTTTTGGGAATTAGCTTGTTGGCATTGACTAAAGAAAAAAAAAACCATGTTTTAGTAGTAGCATTTGCTTTATATTGGACTCTATATATTACTTATATATTTCTAGAAGTTATAAGATTTTTAATAAAGCTTCAACTTAATCTTATATGTAGGTATTTTTCAAGATGACATACTGGCTAAGGTTTAGGCCTAATTATAAAGGTGTGATGAGGTCAAGGAGCCCGTGCATAATGCATGCCGAAGTTTATAGGCAATTTTCACCAACTTTAGGTGGATATTTAGTAATATGATTACTTTCTAGTTAATATGTACTCCATCCATTCCAAAATATAAAGAAATTTAGTCGAATGTGACATATCATAGTACTAGAAACGTAGAATGTCACATCCGACCAATAACTCTTATATTTTAAAATGGAATAGATTTAGCCTCTTGTGTTGGTGTAGTTTAAGGTTGTTTTCTTGTTATTTTCATGTATTGTGTACTTGGCTAAAAAAATGTGGTTGTACCTTTTAATAAAGTAAGGCTGGAATGAATAACCATTATTTCAAACATTCGTCGAGATACAAATGAATATAGAAAATAGCAAATAGACCCACCTCAGAAACAAAAAGCCCAAGCCCATGACCAAATAAATAATTAATGGCCCGTACTACAGTTGGGCCCAGAAGTGGATTTACTAGGCCGAGATATGGTGCGTACTACGACGCATACACTGTATACTAGAGTAGTACACGTAGTAGTACTGTTCTGAAGTCTGACTTTGGGTGGCCCATCGAACATGAGAAAACAGCAAATCGTCGGACCACAAAGTTACAATTTAAATCACTGACAAGTTGTTAGGAGTAAATTACTAAAAAACATGACCATAATAAAGATATAGAGTACCAAGTACCACGTCCGGTTCTGAGAGATAAAAGAAAAACTACTCCCTCCCGGTAAAAAGAACATCGGTGTTGATCACTGTGCCGTCACCTGTGGTCGCCGCGGCAATGGCAACGCAGTGCAAGATCCAAAGGAAACATCAGCAACAGCGAGGAATAGTCCGGCCAGCGGCCAGCCGGCCTGCCCGAACAACACAGCCTGACAGACAGCGCTGCAGAAAGCCCTGCACACTGCCACTGTAACATCCAAGTCATGCATCGACTTGTCCGCACGCAAGGTCGATCGGAATCGTGTCGTACGTGAGCTGAAAAGACCAAAACCAAACAGCACCCACATTTGCCCAGCCACATTTGCATCAATCTTCTTCGGTTGCTTCTGCAATCGATTGGTGAGATCTCTGAAGAACCAGAACCATTGCGTGATAGTCGCGGAGACAACGCGCGCTCGTTTCTGCAAGGAACCCAAGATTCTGGATCGGTTAGTGGCATGGCAGGGTTGATTTTGGCACGGTTAATTTCTGATCCAAACACTGCCAGGCCCAGATCTCTCTGTTGCTCGAACGACGTTTCAGAGGAGGACATGCAGATGGAGGGGCAGAGAGAGACATAATTAACCCGGGCTCGGAGAGTGCAGTTACGTTGGCTCTCGTGCGAGTTTTTCCTTGCTTCTCTCCATCCACGGGCCACAGGCCGGCGTGCGTCTTGTCAGTGGCGTTAACTCCCCCAATTAAATTGCCTCGGCCACCGGCTACGCCATCGCCGTGACAGCTATACTTGACACGGGTGTCAAGCCGACCAAGCAGAGACCGTGGGCCGCTTGCCTGCCTGAGAATTAAACAAGGAGAGGGTGCAAATGGCGGATCAGCGGATTGGTGGTTGTGGTTCGGCCGGCCGGCCGGCGCGCGAGGGGCCGAGCAGGATCGGAGATCGCCGCGACTTGGCGCGTTTTTGCACTGTGTTTTGCATCAGTGCATCGATCACGTTGCGGCAGGGTAGTAATGCCGGGTCAGGTCCTCTGTCTCTCACCCCTGTCTCACTCGTTTGCGCGAGCTCCACGTCGCATGCACCCGCCGTCGATTGCTGCATCTTCTTCACCTGCACCTGCTCCAGCCCCAGCCCAGGTGACGTCTTGGCTGCGCGCCCGTGTGGGTGTAGCCAACTCGGTCGGTTTGGAACGGATAGGGTTTGGATCGATATGAACCGCTTTTGCTGAGTTCAGGTATCCCTGGTTCAAAAGGTTGATATCTGATTAAGATATAGATTTTATCTTAGTTTTTATTTGTATATTTTTTAAATTGCTAATAGATATATTTTGTATGAAAACTTTCTATATAGGATTTCTATATGGAGTTACTTTAAAATATCAAATAATTTTATTTTTCAAATTTAAAATAACTAAAACTCGATCAATTAAGCATGTGTCAATGGCTTTTTTGTTTTTCATACCCTAACTCTATCTTCATCTTCAATATAAACGAATATCAACTCAATATGGTAATGTGCCTGTTCGGCTGTCCTTTTGCTGCAGCTGCGTGGCTACAACTGCAAACCGGTAACAGTGTTTTGTACGTTGCCTGGCTGTAGCTGCAATCCTTCCGACCAAATACGCCTAATATGTAGGATTGAAAATGACACGGAGTTCCTGAACGTAGCAAGACTGTTTATGTTTTTAGCCATATATAAAATTTATTTTTTAAAATTTTTGTTAGCATCATATTGAAGTAGCTACTAAGTAGTTAAATTCATAAATACTGTAGCGAGACTGTTTTCATAAAAATAATATAAAAATGATAGCGTTTTCCAAACATGGTTATCTTTAATAGGTTATCATAGTCAAATGGGTGTTAATTTTTGAAGGGTTCCAAAAAGAAAAAGTTTAACCCAATGTCCTTGCTTACTACTCCAAGGAAAAAGTCAAATGGGTGTTAATGTACTGCGCGCAGGGAGCTCGTTAGCATTGTAAAACAGGTAAAAGCCCCTATACCTAGAATGTTTACCATGACAAATAGTAGAGGTCAACAGGGACGAGCCAAGAAAGTTAGCGACCCAACTAGAAGGGGGGAAGGGGGCATAAGCGTCAAAAGAGGCTTTGGAAGCAAAGTCTTAGGAGACCATACACATATACTATAAGTGAATTGATTCGTACCATCTATCATAATTGTAGTGTCCTACCAGGCACTGACATATGAGCCCCATGTGCTATGGGATCCACATGTCAGGTTTGATGTCATATGGCAAAGGATGCACGCCAAAAGTGAAGAGACCAATAACGCCAAAAGTGCTAATAAGTCTTTCTACAATTTGTTGGATTTGGATGCGGCTGTGAGTATGGATCAGATTAGGATTTGGATGTCGCACTCCTACAATATGAAGGATGTGGATTATTGGACAAAATACCAAGATAGTATGGTTTTTCTAAACCATATAATCACCCCTACACAGTATATGTTTGATTGTTACACCATCACAACTCATTTATTGATTAAGGCTCAATTTAGAACAAATTACTAAGCAAATTGTTGCTACAAATTATCTACTTATTATAGGATAAATTAAATACTTTAATAAATAAAGTTAACAAATAACTTAAAACAAGTGGTCTAAGCCATACAATAGAAGATTTTTTTTAGAAAATGTATTTTTGAAGCATGTAGCAAATAATCTGTTTCAACAATCCGATAACTGATATGGTTATGCTTTTAATTGTTCGAACTACTGCTAATAAGCCATAGAAAAATAAGGAAGCAACTAAGACTAATTTATAGGTAAAATTTTTATATATGTTTTATTAGCACTTCAAAAGCCAATGCTGAAAATTGAACCTCAATAAAACAAAAACCTAAAATCAACTTCGACTCTATTTGCCATGCCCTTGTAAGTCGTGGTCTCATTCGCACCACCACACAAGCTAGGTGACATGCGACGATAGCATGTCACAATGCAACTATATAATATCCAACATTCTATAAATCCATTTCGTAGTTGAGTATGACCTGACTCTATACCATTTTTAACATATTAAATAATCCATTCCACATACATATGTATGTCCACTAAATTCAAATTTGCTTAAAATTATGGCCTAGTGGTACGACCACTATCTAATAAAATCCGATTGATTTTCATCCCTATTCTTAGCTAACTGTATTTCCTATGGTGCCCAACTTTCCTATAAACTCACTTCACGTAATCTCCTCCCTCTTCCTGTCACTGTTCTTCACCGGCTCACCGCCATCACACTTATCAATCTAGTTTGGCTAGTTTTTTTTTAAAAAAAAAAGCTTTGCCGCAAATTAAGATCCTTACTTTAAGTCATGTGACTTTAGACATGTAAATGTATAGCAAAGAGAGCCCACACTTAATTCCGAGGATGTTAAGATCTGTTTGGTAGAACTCCAATTTCTAAATTTAACTTCAAGAGCTTGGTCTAGAGTGAAGTTGTGAAACAGGTAAAACCTAGCTCCACCTACCTAGTTTATTTTATGAGAACAATCCAACCAGCTCCACTCTCATTTTAGTTGAAGCTAAGAATTGTTTGGCTGAATAGATCAAGTCGAAGCTAGAGTTCCCCTAAACATACCCTCGATCTTTTGGCCAGTGGTGCACTAAGACCTCCGGAGTAGAGGTGGAAAAGATGGCCAACACTTCAGACCACCGCCCTACGTATAATGTACCCGAGTAATATCCCCACGCGCAACATGCCAACAAGCAGTGTCCACATAGTAGGAGGCGAGTACAGGAGTTTTTTCCTGTAATCTGTAGCAGCCAGGTCAGCCTGCGAAAAGGGGCCGTGATAGATTCCTGCCTGTCCCTGCGAACAATGTACGAGAAGCAGAAAAGAAAAAAAAAAGAAAAAAAGAAGCAGCTAAGACAACACACAAGCGGTGGATCAGAACCGTGGAGCTCCAATCGGACGGGCCACGCAGGCCGCGGTTTGACTCCGACCACGGCCGGGCCCAAACGCGCGCGTCCCTACTACTGCTGCCATGTGCAGAGGCCCCCCTTCGTGCTGCTGCCCCCGCCGCGACCAACAGCCGAGACAACACGCCCGAACCAACCCCATCCATCCATCCGCCGATCGAGTCATCCAGCCCCACAGGCCACAGGGCCGCCGCGCGGCAGCAACAGCGACAAGGCCGCCACGAGAGCCTAGGACCCGATGTCACCGAGATCGAGCGAACGGTTAGCTTAGCTACGTGTTCGGCTCGGCGCGAGGAGTTGGCGGCGCGGGATGCGGCCGCGGCAGCAACCGCTCACTGCCGCCGCGCCGTGCGATGTGTCACGCGGATCACGCGCAACGTACTACTACCCGACTCGAAGAACTGCGCAGGGTGAGGGTGAGAGACTGAGATGAGAGTCTCGCTCGCTCTCACTCTCGGCGCCCCAGCCACCGGTCGGTTGCTTTCCACTGCATGCGCGTGCGGCGGGGGGTGGGGGGGCTCGGCATCGGCAGAGGCTGGTTGTGTCCGTTTTGTTCTGTCTCCTCTCCCCCCCCCGCGTCGTCTGTGCGTTGTTCACTTGTTCCACCGACACGGCTACTAGTACAACCGCTCACGCCTACACATGCAAGCTCCCTTTTACGCGCTCCCGGCTTGCTCCAGGAGGAAATTCTGAGTTTTCGACCCGTCAAAAAATGACGACGTACTACCTGCGGCTCAGGCCCGCATGCAGTAGTCATGTCAAAAAGAAAAAAAATGTATGTCTAATCGGATATTTACTTCGTACCAAAATGTAAGAGATTTTAGATGAACATGACACATCATAATACTATGAATTTGAATAGGTTTACCCAGATTCGTAGTATTAAGATGTATCTCATCCATTCAAAATCACTTATATTTTAAAACGAATGGAGTATATGCATGGTTTCAATAAATCAGATGATGTTACTAGTAATTTTTTTGCGTTTTCGCAATTATACAATTAGTATCAGTTACTTTTTTGTGCAAATAAATTGTTTTACTTTTAAATTGTGTATTTTAAACATAATTATGGGGTTGTGGCCTCGTAGGTACATACGTCCTGATGGTGGTGTTTCATGTAAAATTGTTCTGTTCGATGATATGTGTTTTTTAAAAAAAATTCTGTATAAAATGTTTATGTTATCCAGCTCGGCCAATCGTACTTTTGTAAGGTTAAAAAACACCACCTTTATTTACATGAGGAAATATAAACATCTAGGAAATATTTCAAGTGTTTTCTATTTCTAAGTGTATTAGCAACGTCTGTTTTTTCAGCCCTATCACGTACTTTACTTCTACTCTACTTTGTTCAAATATGAACGACAAATATGAACAAGAAAATGATATATTTCTCCATAAAATTAGTTGGGTTTTCGTCTTACTCTAGCACGATACCTACTTAGTATATGTCTACTACATTCTATTAAGCATCTTCAACCCAACCTACTAAGCTATCAATATAACTACGTCAAGTATTCATTATAAAATTTATGTTTTTTAATATATACAAATATATAACATTGGAATTTTATTGTGTGTTCACCGACAAGCCTGGGCATCCCTCCAAGCTTGCTGGCCGGTGGCTCAGCCATAGCTTATGCGGTCCCTTTCGATGATCTTCTATATTATTTTACTTCTATATCCTCAATATATATGGTCATAATCTAACAATTTTCTATCGACACCTCTATCGGTCATGTGTCGCCCTTCCTTATTTTCATCACTGGAATTATAACTACCTTCACCCCCTATATCTCATACTCATATGTTCTCTATCGAACATGCCTCCGTCATCAAGTGATTGGTTCTATAGTACATCTTTTCTATCAAATGTAAATTATACTATTGTATAAACTTCTATAGGTGTTGGTTGTCACCTCTCTATAGACCGGCACCTACAAAACAGTACTCGGTGCCGGTTTTATAAATATGGAGCAAAACCTCCACCTCCTCTTGCTGGTCGAGAAAAAATAAAGGCATCACTCTATTATGCTCGTCTAGCTCGAGGAGATGGCGAACTATACAGGTGTCACACATATGTGTCGGTTCTTCTATAGAACCAGCACATATGTCTGATATCCAACTTGCCACGTCAGTCCTATAGGTGTCGGTTATATAAAAGAACCATCACCTATGTATATCGCCAATATAGATACCAATTATTCTTTAAATCTGACACCATATTTTTTCCCACATACAGACATTGGTTAGGTTACCATTGGTGGGCCCATCTTTTATGTGCCAGTTAGTGAGCATAACCGGCATCTATATGGGGGCTAGTGAGGATATAGATGCTGGTATATTTTAGAACCTTCTCATACGTGTAGCTTCAAATATTTGTCCTTCCCCGCAGGGACTCGTGGGGGCGAGAAAATCCCCATATGTGCTGGTTTCGAATGAACCGACGAACATGATGATATTCCATGATAGGGGTTCTATAGTAGTGTTAGGACTTAATAAACTTCGACCGATGAGAAGATCATTGAAGATATAGCACTTGGCTTACAACGGAAGGCTAGCTAGCAAGAGGAGGGTGGAAATGGGAAAGAAGAAAACTGGTGGCCAATTTTAACAACTTGACATACTATTTGTAGTGTCTCTAGTGTTTAATTTCCACCCATACATACTGCGTGCTTGGTTTAGTTTGTACCAACGGCACATGCTGCACCACACTGATCTCATCAAAGTTTAGAGAGAAACACATCTTACACTCTATCCCCTTGACGCCACCCTCCTCTCTCTGTACCACTGCACCACTAGTCACCGATATTTACTCGCATCTTGCACACAACTGCTGGTGTTGTACATCACTAACTCCACATTCCCATCTCTGATCAGCTCGACCGGAGCCATATATAAACGAATCAACCATCAACGATTTTATTCCAGGACGATTCGCGCAAGCTCCCCATCTCTCCATTTACTACTCCATGCAGCAGCAACCTTTTAGTTTTTACCGCATCATGCAAGCGCATCAGTGCATCACTTAGCTAGAACGTGTGGATCCAACGGCCAGGATGGCGCCACACAGGGGATCGATCGGTGGGCGTTGCCGGTTCGGCCGTATCCTACCCCTGCCAACTACCTCGCCATCAGTGAGTAATGGCCAAATTTATGGCCTCTACTCCCTCCATTTACACTCACACTATCTCTTTCTCTCGTTTCATGTCATCACCTCTGACCTTTTGTGCTAGATGCCCCGCCTCTAGCTATATGCCTCTACTCTATCTATCCATCCATCTATCTCTAACTCCAAAGGCTCCAAAAGTCCAAACTCTGGAAGGGTGCAGCCCTAAGCAAAGGTCATGGTGTAGTAAAGCTGCAAGAGGACCAGGACATGGCTTGGGGATGGTGTACACTTGTACACCTTGTGTTGCCCATCTATCAGTATAACCCAGCCTTACATCACCCATAGCTTGAGGGTTGAATCTGTTAGAGCTGATGCATGGCAGATTTATTGTGTGTGGTTGATAAAATTTGTTAGTATGCTGATCATACATAGTACAATTGTTGATGTGACGGTGAGAACGTGTGCATGGTAGTTCAGGTTGAAGGTCAGATTTAACTAAGAAAAACAATACAGATGACTGCTCGTTCTTTTTTAATTAAGTTATAGATTTTACATCGATTTTTATAATATGTTTTTCAAACTGTTAAATGGTACATTTCGCGTAAAAACTTTTCATATATAAGTTTTTTTAAAATATTAGATAAATCTAATTTTTAAGTTTAAATAATTAAGACTTAAATATATGCCAATGATTTTCTCGTTTTGCATACCGTACTTAATCTTCACTCAAACGGGGCCTAACCATGTTGATGTTTAATGTAAGAGCCATATATGTTTGTAGTTGCCGAATTAACCTTGGAGTTCATATCTTGGTTTCTTTAAAAAAAATAATATACATAACAATTGTTTACTTAATTTCTCTTTTTACCATGATATATGTTAGGATTCAATGTAGTCGGTTCAGTGTCCCTCTTATTTGATCCTTATCCAACGGTCCGTATATACACCTATTTCTAGTACAATAACATATGAATATGTGTAACAAATCATTCAAATCTTCATTTTTCTTAGCCAAGAATGTATTGTTAATTATTGATGGAGATTTTCCATATAATGGTGACAACCGCATAAAAACGGTTACATGTTCTGACCATCTGATGATGTCAATGACATCTCATATGGAGGGTCAAATTAAAACCATCCTCTCCTCTGTTCCTGTGGTCACACGGCATTGATTCACATAATTCAAGTCATATACACATCTAGTTGTAATACAGCTGCAAGATATGCAAGACTATGGTGTTATCATGGTCTATCTTAAAAAAATCACTCAAATGTTATTTTCTTAGTCAGTAATATATGATCAAACGGTTTTGTCTATTAAATCTAATAATGTAAATGTCAAAAAAATTGAAGAAAAGACTATCGTTGCCTCTGTGTGATTTCATTAGTGTTGATTATAAATACAACGATTTCATATGTAAATCTCGTGATATGAATACATACATTAAATAATATGCGTTGTTATGACCTGTCTCCAGCAAAACGTTAAAAAATACTTTAACTACACAAAAATACACGTGCAATAAATTTTATTAATATTCGTTATACACGATGACAACTGTACAAGGACGCATGATTTACACGTGTATAGTTTCAGGCTATGTTGTGATGTCAATGACAGCTCAATTTAAGAGTCAAACAACAAACCGATGTCTTTTGTGATGCCATCGTATAGCCGTATCATCGTTAATTTTTGATCTAATGGTTCGTATTTATCCGGTCGCGACACAACTAGAACATATTCAATTCAATATGGAGTGCAGTCATGATATATCTCCAGCAAAGATAATTTTAAATCAAACTTTTATTGGTGTCACTAATTACATGATTAATGAGTTTTTCCACTCTTCTCCTTGTGTCTCACTCTCCCTCTCCCTCTCTCTCCCTTGGCCTTTTTATTCTTATCTCCTCGCCTTCGCTTCACCTCCTTACCTGTTGTTTTCTTCACTCCCTTGACCCGTCGTCCCATGCTAAAGCCAAAGCATAGGCAGCACTAGGCTAGTGGTGGTATCCTTGGTCAAGGCGAGTGGCAAGGCACCGCCGCCATGGAGGCCATGGACGTCAAGTACAAGCCGCTCGTGTTCCCCAACGGCGCCATCAAGAAGGCGGTGAAGCCGGCGGCGGTGGCGTCGGCGGTGGGCGGAGGAGAGACGGTGTACCGGGAGTGCCTCAAGAACCACGCGGCGAGCCTGGGGGGCCACGCGCTGGACGGCTGCGGGGAGTTCATGCCGTCGCCGGCGGCGAACCCCGCCGACCCGACGTCGCTCAAGTGCGCCGCATGCGGCTGCCACCGCAATTTCCACCGCCGGCTGCCGGAGGGCTCACCGCCGCCGCCGCCTCCTCCCCCGCCGGCGCTGCCCGCGCCGCCCATGCCGGCGAGCGTGCTGCACGGCCAGCCGCACCGCGGGGAGGAGACGCCCGAGGTCCGGCTCCCCGGGGTCGACGGCGACGAGTCCGACTCCGACTCGGACGGCTCGGAGTACGACGACGAGCGGTCCGTCTCCCCGCCGCCGCCGCCGCCGCACCTGCCGCCGCCGGTGGCGCACCAGCCGTACTACCCTTCGGCGCCGCACATGCTGCTCTCGCTGGGCTCAAGCGGGCAGGTGCAGAGGCTCCCGCCGCAGGTGATGTCGCCGGCGACCGCGCCTCCCCCCGGCGGCGGAGGCGGCGGGATGCCGAGGAAGCGGTTCCGCACCAAGTTCACCGCCGAGCAGAAGCAGCGGATGCAGGAGCTGTCGGAGCGGCTCGGGTGGCGCCTCCAGAAGCGCGACGAGGCCATCGTCGACGAGTGGTGCCGCGACATCGGCGTCGGCAAGGGCGTCTTCAAGGTCTGGATGCACAACAACAAGCACAACTACCTCGGCGGCCACAGCGCCCGCCGCAGCGCCTCCTCCTCCTCCGCCGCCGCCGCCGCCGCCGCGCATCTGCAAGCTCCCGCCGCCGCCGCCCCACCATTCAACCCTTCCACCAACCACACCTCACCTCCTCCTCCCCACACCACCGACTTCAACATCAACGGAACAGCCTCCTCCTCCTCCGCCGCCGCCGCCGCCGCCGCCACCGTCACCGCCGCCGCCGCCGGCAACCACCAAGAGAACGGAGCATCGTCGCCGCAATCAGCATAAAAACTAGAGAGAAAAGAGACAAGAAGTAGCCTTCAGTGATCATTCCTTTTTCTTTTTTCTTCTTAGATCGCTCATCCAAGAAATTAACCCCAAGAGAGGACGCCGCCGCTGCAGATCAGTTCTTGATGCCTAGTTACAGAAAAAAATATCCAATCTTTCATCCCTGTATGTTCTTGGGATCCGATGATGATGGAGAATTAGGGATTAATTAGATTATCTCATCTCAAAAGTGGCACCTTTCTTGGTTGTTCTTGTCCTCCCTTTGAAGCAGAGGCAGGAGGAGAGGGTTCTTCCTTCTAGAATTCTAGGATCTCTCTTCTCTTGAGAAAATGTATACAAAAATGGAAGCAGCCTCACCTCTTGCACTCTGCTCACTTAGTGTTATTATTATTATTATTGTTACTGTTCTTTCATTAATCAATTGACTTGCTTGTACTTTCGCTTTGCTCTTTGCGATTAAAATAGCAATCGCGCCACCCTTTTTTACGCGGTTAAACCTACATCATTAGCAGCGCATATTATAAGATGCTTTGCATAGATATTTGCACGAATCCATACGACAAACATGTGTTCCAGTTAACTAACGTGCGTATAAACTAAAGCAAAACCATCACTTTCATATTTACCCAAGTCCAAATCTTTTCTACTACTTTCCTCCCAAGATCAACAAGAAGTTCTAGAACTCTGATCACTAATTGCATCTGTTAAAAACATTCACAATTGTCACTAGTATTATTGGACTGATTTCTTATGAAACAGACGATTAGGTAACAATGGAATGAATTGATGGGAGCGTCCACTGTCTACTACTGTACACTGGGGTACAGTTTTTCTGGCATGCTTGCCATCACTTAGCCACAGTCTTAAGCAGGAGTTCCTCCATTGGAACGCTCTCTCCCTCTCTCTCCCTCTCTCCAGCCTCCAGGCATTTACGCCATGAATTAAAAAGGCAGAGCTTTGCGCTGCAAAACCAAGAGCTAACCAAAGGAGGAAGGAGGAAGGAGAAGATCTCCAACTCCCAAAAGTACAGCAGAGGCTCTTGTATGGTACAGTTTCGCAAGAGAGAGGATGGGTTTTTGTTGGCAAGGTGTGCTTTGCGCTAAGAATGTCTTAGCATCTCGCTTAAAAGGGAGCTTTGCTTTGCTATGCTGCGTTGCTGCTGTAGGTGGTGATCGATGGGATGGAATATGAGGAAGGGGATGCTTTTTGTCGTGCTGGCTGGGGTTTGGCTTCTTGAAAAGCTGATGGCGGCATTGACACTGAAAAGGGGCAAAAGGCCGAGAAGAGAGAGAGAGAGAGAGAGCGCGAGCTAGCTAGCTCGTGTCACTCTCTCTCTCTCTCACTCACTCACTCAGTTACTATGGCCATGGCTGGCTGGCTGACAAGCCAAATCATGCAGCTACGCTCGTGATGGCATTAGCGTTGGCATGGCACCCTGACAGAGCAGGCTCCAAAGAAAAAACAAGGCTCTTTTCTCTTTTCTTTTCTTTTTTTTTAAGTTTTTTTTTTACAGTTTTGGTCCCTCTGATCTTTCTTTTGCTGCTCAATTCCCAAAGGGTGCAAGCAATCGATGGAACCACCTGCCTGCTGCTGCTCCTAAACCCCAGCGCATGATTTGCTCTCAATCCATCCCCATTATTATTATTATTATTATTATGGCGTTTGTGCAGGGGGTGTTGCCCCCATCTCTCCATTTCTTTTTGGTTCTTTCTATCAGCAAAACCATTATTAGTAGCTCATTGTGTTGTGTATTATTATGCAAACAGATCTGTATTGTTCCTGCCAGAGCAATATCTGGGCTCTGGAGTAGTCCATGCTTGGATTTCACAGGGCTGTAGGTTGTCTCATTTGTAATGTGTATGGCCTGCTGATCTGGTCCTTGTATCTGCCATTGTTGACTTGCATTGGACATCTCGTGTAAGCCTGTTGTGTTTTTCTTCATATAATCCTTTCGTCTAAAAAAATATTTAATTTTTATAAATTAGACATAGCCTTTGTGTAGATTTGTATACAGAAGTTGATTTTTTTTAAGAATAGAAGGAATACACAGCTAACCTAGTTCAACTAATTAACAACATGTTTGAGACATTTTAGCACAGAATTAACTCAATGCCAAGGATGGGAGACCCAGTAGTAGTACTTCATTTGGACATTTTTTTCTTGCTTCGTTCAAAACGGTTAATATAGAAGTGCTAGTTGTTGGACAAGCAATGCTATAAGTTACATGCTTGTTATAATTGAGAGAAAATTATCTCTCTTTTTTTTCATTGCAACATTGTTTTGTCTTTTACAATCCAAAAACCACTCTTCTGTGTTTGTTTTTTTCCTCGTTTCACATCGCCATAAGGTTAATGATGGTTGACCATCAAATCTTTGAAAAAAAATGTCAAAGGGGAAGACATGTGCCCTTGGTGATGTTACAAATAAAGAACTTAGAAAATAAAATAAAAGATGCATGGCCATGAAAAGGACTTGGAGTTATAGAAAACTATGCACAACGAAGATTATATGTTGTGTCATTTTCGGAAAAGAATACACCCATGTCGCTCTTAATATTTTTAAAACGAGCACCATATAAGATAGCAGCAGTGAAACTGATCAAAATTGGTGTGATCATGTCATTTTCTACAAGATAGCAAATCTATGAGATATGAAATTTCTTGTTTGTGAGTGTTGGTGACCAATAAGGCTGAGTTTGGTAGCATGTGTTGGGAGTTTATTCCCTTCACACGAAAAACGGAACGCCTCATTAACACATAATTAATTAAGTATTTGTTAATTTTTTTTTAAAAATGGATCAATATAATTTTTTAAAGCAACTTTCATATAAATTTTTTTTTCAAAAAACACACCGTTTAGCAGTTTGAAATACGTGCGCGCGAAACACGAGGAGAGGAGTTGGTAAGTGAGGCTACAGAACAAAGCCTAACAATACCACAAGAAACTATGTTTCGCATAGACAGGACAAACATGCTATATGAGTCATACTATGCAAAACTTGATTATAATCTATATAACCAGATGGTTAGACAATGGCGTTGTACATTCACTCATTCAAATCGATCATATTTTTAATGTTGTCGTCCATTAATATAGAAATGCATACGTGTACACAATCAATTGGCATGTTTACACCCATGCTTCCAGAGGTGTTTGTTGCCTATATATCTCATCTTCTTGACTTGATTTGCATTGTTGTTTTACATGATTCCGTGATGCCTCTTTAAGGGGAACTCATCATACGGATGCCCCTTATGATCATGCTTTATCCTGTTCTAGTGATGGGCTTGCAAGGTCTTGATAGATTTCTCTGCTGGGTTGGTGGGGATCATGTGATGGCAAAACCCTAACAAATAATACCACCTCTGCCATTGCTGCATGATGCATTGCCTCCTTAGATTCTTCTACCCCCTATGCTGATCTTCCTTTGGCTAGGTTCCCGAAATGTACAACTGTTAATTTAATCCAAAGGTAGATGCATGTCTTCCTAGGTAAAGGATGCTAGCTAGCCAGATAAGATAAAATACCTGAGATTTTTATATTGATGGAGTTTGCTAGCATCGTGATGGCAGCAGGCATGAGTTAACATGTTATATTATTAAATTGATGGAATTCGCTGACATGTTACTACTAAATGAAAATTGGATCCCGAGTTTTGTTTAATGGATCAATGCAGGATGACAACATCCCGGGTGCTACCTTAAAGCATAACAGTTGACTATGTGCCGCAATAAAAAAAATTCAATTCAAAATTCAGTGCACAGACAAATGAAAAAAAGGACAAATTCATGCTCTACAGAGCGTTAAAACATTATAAGGTGTTTGGTTATCGGTCACACTTTATCTTAATTTGTTACGTCTAAGATTAGACAAGTTAATAGCTATTTGGTTGCTGCCATAGTTATGACAAAGACTCTCTTTCAACAAAATAGGTCTCATGTATCAATATTTTAAAAAATTGTGACAAGATTCTCATAGGATTGCTAAGCTATGTCAATGAATTTGATCACCTCACAATTGTGACAGCTTTTGTTGGTTCATGGTAGCAATGGTAGCTAAGTATGACAGACAACCAAAACACTCATAGACACAGAATGTGCTGCATTCTTTTTTTTCATCTGTTCCGTCCGACCTATAAAAAATTAACATATAGCTACAAACCTAGACGTGGGCTACCTGTAGATTCATCGTTAGAAATTAGTTTGTTATGAAACGGAAGAAGCACATTTTTAGATGTCTGATTTCGGATCTACCTTTAGCCAGCACTATTCTAATGGAATGATTGGATAAATTACAGATAGAGGAAAATTGCTCACATGGATGACTTAAATATTACATGCCAGCATAATAAAAATCTCAGACTAGTTATCTGCCCGATAATGATACATATTTCTTTTTTGAGAAATTATGTTTGTAAAAAAAACTAGCATGAATAATCCATATATTCATAAGCTGTTTGGAACATGTCCAGATTAGATATCAAATTAACAATTACTACCTTTGTCTCAAAATATAAAAAAATTTTAGACTTAAATACGAGTATTAAGAAAGAAAGTAAAATTAAATGGACGAGAGTTGCGATTGGTGAAAAGGAGAAAATAGATGAAGAATTTGAATGATAAAAGGTTGTAATTGGCTGAGAATAAAATATTGATGAACAAGTTATTATATTTTAAAATAATTTTTGAATAAGAAGTTATTATATTTCAATACGGAGTGAGTAAAAGTTAGTACTGCCACAACATTACTACTGCACAAACATGCTGCAATGCCAGCGGAATCGACGGCAACGTGCTCTCCAGTCCTAATTTTTTTAATCTTATTTTAACCGCATCCTGATCCTGTGTTCCAGCTCCGAGATAAGCACAGAAGAGATTCTTCCTTTCCCGATTTGATCACCTTAAGAGTTAAGACGACAAGCACGCGCATGATTAGGGACCACTTGTCTACTGCAAAGCTTCCGCCGTCAGCGCTTAATCCTATTTTTTCCAATCTCTTTGCAGGTGTGACAAATCGTGCCATGTCGCATCACATTGGATCGTGAAATCTCTCTCCATTCGAGCTGCCATTTGTTGCCAAATTTTAAAATCAGACCAACGAATAGGATATATACTACTACTAAGATAGAATTTAAATTAAGCAGCATGATGATCCATTTTATATGTACTCCCTCCGTTTTAAAATACACCTGCTTTCAACGCTTAAATTTTGTCTTAATTTATATATACCTCTAGAGTAATAAAATATCTAGAATACTCATCTCCACAACACTAACTAGGACAGTTAATAAAGGGTGGTAAATTTTTTTCCTATCTCTTTAGTTTTCATAAAGACCTTCCTATATTTGTCTTTGCTATGTCGAAACAGAATTATCACTGTTATGAGGATGGGTAGTTTAAATTTTAAATGTAACCAAGAGTACACAGCAAACTCATCAACTACTAGATCAGCAGGGTACTCGAGCCCCAACGGCTGTGAAGTTTGGTTAAAATTGATGGCACTTTTGTCCGTTGTGTTATCCCCAATTGGACACTTGCCGTCAGTGAGCTGTCATGGCTCAACCCAAAGTGGTTTTGGGCTCTAGCGGATGCATGCGTACTACTCTACTCACTATAGCCGCATGGTGCGCTGCAGAGCCTACGATCAGCTCAGCAGCAGCAGCAGCAGTGCCTTCCAAGTAACAACTTCCGTGCAATGTGTATGCTCTGCTCAGTTCACTGTTCAGATTCAGATTATCATCATATGGTCCTTCAGGTTAACCATCTTTCAGGATTACTGCTCTAGCACACTGATCAATGTCATCGTTTCATTTATATATACCGTAATGCTTACTAGTAAAAAAAATAATAATATGTGAATAAAATTTTTATATATTCTTAGTGACTAAAAGCCGATGTCAAAAATAAAACTATGATGGGAAATTTTTTTAATCAAAATCAACTCTAAAATATTTTAAAATTTAAATTATGGGTAAGACTAATAAGTTGAAGAAGCAAACGATGAAGAATCTGATTCTTGTTCACATACTGTGATGCCAATATTTATTATAAGCAGCGACAAATCTAGAAATTTTCTGAATCTAAAGTCACAAAACCATCATCATCGTCCTCGCACACGCACAGATAGTCACTCACATATACATTTTAGGGAGAAAATGTTGCAGTGCATGCGACTTGAATGCTTTGTTTGAGCCAAAGTACTCGTCAAGACTGATCTGAACCGTGTCGGTTAAGCTGAGCTGGATGGTTGATTATTGATTAATTATCTCGACAATGAAAGCACACACACGCAGACACGCTCCTCTCCTGCAGCGCAGGGCCGTTGCACAAGCTTGACCAGTGAGCCGTTGCTGATGCTTACCTCAGGGCCAGCAAAGCCATGACAATGTGGCTTTCAATGGAGTTTGTTGGGCTCCTTAATGCGGCGCGTCAGGGCAAAAACCGGTTTTTCTCGAGGAGGAAGACGACGACGACGGAGGGTGCATGCCGGTTTTTCACGCGGAGCAGTCGCTGACATGTGGGGGCCCACATGGCGGCGGGTGGTCAACGTGGGGTGGGAGGAGAGGGTACGGATTACGGAATTGGGAAGCCTCTGGTTTCGGGGCGATCGAAACGAAACGGATCTGATGTGAGAGTATAGAAACGGAAATGCCGTTTTGACTTTAAGATGGTTATGTCAATAAAGGCTCTTGCTCCCACCATGACCACCTCATCAGGGAGTAAATGGATGCTGCATATGCCGTGAAAGCACCATCCGCTTTCAGATTTTAAAGCCTAAGAACGCGAGCAGTGGCGACCCTGTATTGTATGCACTTGCTGCTTGCATTTTACTAGTCTCCTTTTGTTGAAGACATTTTGTTTGCCTACAGAGTAATACAAATTTTCTTACAGACTTCTTACTCATAAAAATCTCAACCGTTTGATTGAGTCAATTAGGCGGTGTTCTTTTGCGGCTTTTCCAACTCATCTTTTTTATTTTTCACGCACACGTTTCCCAAACTGCTAAACGGTATATTTTTTAAAAATTTTTCTATACAAAAGTTGATTGAAAAAAATCATATTAATTTATTTTTTAAAAAAACTAATACTTAATTAATCATATGCTAACGAATCATTCCGTTTTATATGTCGGAGAGATTATTTCTCAACTCCCTCAACAAATATAGCCTTTGAAGTTATAAAAAATCGAGATTCAACCACAACGAGACACATTAGTGTTTTAAAAAGTTAATAAAAAAATAGTACTTATATATCATTTTAGTGGATGCCGTGCAGTGACATGTGTTAGCTTTGGAGAGATTAATTTACTGTTTGAAATACAATGATTCAAATATATGAAAACAATGTAAGCAAACATTGATCCGAAATATATAATAATAATGTTAGACCCCAGAAACTGCTCATAGCGCAGCTTTGGCTCAGAGGACGCCGTTTGTGCGTGCTTAGCATTTTACTCGGTAGGCAAGCGCGCATGTTCACCTGTATTTCATTTCTATTTTAACCAACACAAGTTTCTCCTTAGTATCCAAAATTTTCTTCTTTCAAAATAATGTTAGACCCGATAACTTTGTTCAAATACGCTTAACAAAACATATAGTAGTCAAAGTTGTATTTTGTTCTGGATAGTCTCAGAAACGACGTCACTCGGTTCGTCACAATGTTGAATGGCTCAGATCGATCGCTATAATCCGTTACATTGTGATTTTTTAGATAATATAGTTGGGATAGTCAGCGGCATACGCATGCTCGGAGTCTTAACCCACTGGACCATCAGTGAGCTAGCCCTTTCAGTGGCCATAACAACTACTCTAAGCTTCAAACCCTAAAGTGCATCTAATCTAAGTGATGGTGATGGATGCTATCACACACCAAGATGATTAGGCTCTGGGACCAATCGATGTGCCCTTAACCCTAATCCTAACCCCTAGGAAGCATGCAGCTCAACCTAACCACCATTAGCTTTACTTGGCTAGAGACCTCTCCATGAGCCGTATCAGAAAGTGCTTCTTCTCACAAAAGTTCTTTCTTTTTTTTCTTTTTTTTTTCTGTGGTATTGAATCGTCCTACATCGGCTGTTCGGCCGCCTTCTTGGATGAGTGGTGTAAAAAAAGTTTGAGCAGAAAATGCTGTGGGACCATATGAGAAAGGAAAAAAACAGGGGCCTTTTTGAGAAAAGGAAGGTGTACTCTTTCAGAATTGTTCATCACAATGAGGTTATGGGATGGTTGGGCTCACCTGTCAGTCTGTTTAAGGCTAGAAAACCTCGTACAAACAGGAGTGATTTTGCTTGAGAACATCATCGAGAAAAGGGCTTGATTTCTGTGTCACTACTGGCTGTACCTATCACAATTTTTCCGTGGCATGTAATATTCAGTGAATAAAATGTGTGTTTATCTTAGAACTGTTTGTTAATAATAATGATATCGATAGGAGCCCGATTGATTGGTGCCAATGTCTAACCATCTTCTGCCTTTGTTTTTTTTAAAGAATTGTCTAATCATCTTGGAAATTAGCTCAGGTTGTTTAATGCAGTAGCTGAGTCCTGAAACTGTTTTAAAACATAATGGTATGACTGGGAGTCAGTTGATTCATTTTGACCTAATAATCAAGGCTAATTTAACAAAGTAAAACATGTTTCTTTAAAGAGATATTTTTTTGGTACTTAGGAAAGTACCCAAGGTAACTAAATTTTACAAAAGAAATTTTTGTATCTCGAGTTATCTAATCTGTAGGTATAAGTTTTTATAATAAAAAATATGGTATCTCGCAATATCTTCTTAAAGATAGTAAAATTATCCTTCGTTAAAAGAACCAGTAGGATATAATTCTTTAGAATTATATTACGAAGAACTAGTAGGATAGTAAAATTATCTAGTGGCAGTTCTCAACTACCAGATTAGTAAAAAACAATTGGACTGATAAACACTCCAGTACTACTTAAGTTGATTTAGCTTGCATCTTTTTTTAGTAATAATAGTGCTAATTATGTCATTCTCACAAAAATCTCAATGGAAGTATATGTGGACACATGTTAATTGTCTAAGGTGATTACTGGTCAAAACTAGAGACCACCCAATAATTCACTCATTTTTCACACACAACCACCACTGATTGATCTGTTTATCAGGTTGATGCTAACATCCAGACACTTGGACCTCAGCTCAAGCAATGGAGATAAGCCTAACTTTCCCTTCCTTTTCATCAAAGCATGCACAGGCCGAAATGCCGCTCTCGTTGAGGTAATTGTCCTAATCCCTTTTTATCAAAGGATTAACGTGTATGGTCCCATTTTAACAAAATGGAATCTTTGGAAGAATTCATAAGCAGTTAACAAAGACTTTTAGAGTTCAGGTTTTCTTTGATGCTTTTCTTAGAAGCATGTTTTGCCTAACAAATCAGTGAATGTTTCCTACATTCTTGTGTTATCGACATCGCGCCCTGGCCTCTTGTAACATCCAAGATGCACTGACCTCTATTTTTATGATATAAAGCAGATCAAGTTAGGTACAAAGAGGATAAACATGACACAATTCCTTAAGAGAAATATCTTCTAGTGCAATTCCCATACCAACAATTTTAATCACTTCTATATATATATAGTGAAGAAGGTGAAAGCCTTAAAAATGCTATACTACATATATATGCACTATTTTAGATAATGAAAAAAAATTCCATTAAACAATTAAACTACACATATATATGCACTATATATGCCATAGTAAAAGAGAGAATATTCTGAATGTAGGGAGCACAAACCATGTAGGCATCAGGCTTGTACTAGCTCACATGAGAGTGTCTTGTGTGTCAAAGATCCAATAACTCCTAAAAACCAGTACACATCCACTAATTTCCAGTTGGTTAATGCTCCCCTGCTGTAACCACATGCACCATCAGGCTCCCCATTTGATGCAAGGGGAGGAAATTCTGCTGCCCCTGGGGTCTCTCTCTCTCTGGCTGGCAATGGCACAAACTCAGCATGATTCCATTTATTGAGTGCATCTGCCATGGCAATAATAATGCAAATGGAGTAAAAGTGGTGAGGAGGAGTCGTCTGGTGAAAGTTGGGAGTGGAGGGAGAATTATGCTGCCCTGGGGGGCAGCTAATCATGTGCAAAAACACCCTTGCAAGATTAGATATTTGCATGAAGCTATGGTAATAGGAGTACTACATAATAGTAGTATAATAATACATTGCTCCCACTGAGGGGCAGGCACAGCCTCAAGTGGAGTGGAGCAAAGCCCATCATTGATGCTTCTGTGTGCAATTGACTGCATTGCATGGGTGGCACTCATATCATATCTGTGTTCTACTGGGGGCTTTGATGTCCTCCACAAAGATTCCCTGTGGATAATATGGAGATGGGGGCATAATTGTGAGCCTCAGGTGTTGATGGACCATGTCCACTTGATAATTATTTTTATTTTTTTACTTTTCTTTGCTAGATCTGAATACATAAAATCTTTTTATTATCTTCAGTTTCTCTGATGGTGCAGGAAATTCATGTGTTGCTGTAAATTCTAGATTTTTTAGGGTCACTGTGACAGTAACACTTGATGCACTGGGTCCACAAGAAGGTGTTGTATTGTATTGCATCCCATATAATTGAAAAAGAAGCTCGGAGTAGTGTCAAGAGGATGGGGATCTTATCTCTGAAACCCCATCAAAGTTAGCCGAAAGTTTCAGGCCTTTCCCATCATTTTCCATCTTTATTCCATTGATGATAATAAGCTATTGTTAACATTCTAGCAGTAGGCTCATCAGGAACAGTAGTGGCCAGGACAGGTTACTCCTGCAATTATCATCTTTCCAGTACAAGGCAGACAAAAATCAGTTGGGCTGGCATTTGTTACCTTCAATCTGTCACATATTTGCTATCTTTTGTATACAGTGAGAGACCTAACATCACTATGTACCCTCCTAATTTATTTGCCCCTTTATTTTAGCCCTTATTTTTTGCTTGCCGAAAAATGCATGCATGTGATTAATCCCTTTCAGGGTTGACATGCTAATCGCAAATTTGCAATGATGCATGCCTTATTTGCTCTGTACTGTTTGCAAGTCAGGAATTAGTGGTGTCATTTGCAGGTGATCATTACAAACTGAAGGCTGAATGGGTGGATTATGGAATATGTAAAATTATATTGATTGACTGATTAATTCCCTGCGTATCCTAATTTTACACGTTTATGATGTGATATTATTAAAAGCTGATAGAAGTGGCAATTGGAGTTGGAAAAGACACCTTTCACTGTTTCGAAGTCTTCAGAAAAATAAAGGAGGTCTCTGCGAATAAAACGTTAGCTGCTTAACTACTTTGGAATCATTATCTAAAAAAAACTACTTTGGGAGTGCAAAGAGTAGTGTCATCTTATATTCTTATTGACTTCAGTAAAACTAAAACACCGACCTACGTAAGTAGAGTTAGAATTACGTAGACCATTTTTTTAGAAAAAAAAACTAGAATACCAAATTTCAGCTGGTTGGCAGTTATACTATTTTGGTAGTTTGACCATACGGGCTTACGAGTGAACGGTCGCTTTAACCATTATGGGCCTAAAACCAGCTCTCCGTTGGGCTTCCATACATCCACATCGATGGTTGCAAAACTCTTATTGGGCTTTTGTAATTAACGGCCTATTCTCTAGAGGAATAAGTTCACTTGTGGTCCCTTAATTTGTCGCCGAGATTTGAAATTCAATACCAGATATGATATATTCCTCATCTCTCAAAACCAGTGTAAATAAGGTTCTAAGATGGTTTCGTTGACATGGCATAGAAACAAAAACAAATAATAGAAAACCTTGTGGACCCCACATGTCAGTGAAACAACATTAGACTTGGGTGGCTCCACGTAGGATTTTGACCAGAGGGGATTGACCCTGGTTGGAATCGACGTCCGACAATGCATGGTGGCAAACCGGCGAACGCTAGCGGTGGAGGGCACCGTGTCAACGAGTGGAGATCGGGGAATTGAATGAACGACACGGATATGGAAGGGAAGAAGCAACGATGGCTGGCGGTGGGAGACCAGGCGCGACGACGGTGGAATGCGGCCGAGGGAAGAGGAAAACGAGTGCACGGCCGTGCGCGAAAGCTACCTAGGGCATTAGGAAGGCGAGGAGAAGAAAGAAAAGGAGAGGCTCACCGGAAGGAGGAGGGAAAAGAGGATGCGGCAGCGAGTTGCAGCCTGAGCTCATCAATGGCGTACGACGGAGATGGATTTGGGGAAAACCCGTTGCCAAGGTCACCGCCTGCTTCCACCACCCACCGCCTGCGTCCATGGTCACCACCTCATCCGCGTCAACTCTTTTAAATGATGCGAAAACGAAAATGTAAGTAAGGTGCTTTGTGTAAGTGGACCTATTCGTCAGATGGACTGAGATGTTGCTGCTTTAGAGGGCAGGACACACGAGCACATGCGCGTGCGCACATACCCACCCTAATCCGACGGGGCGTGTGGCTCTAAGCTCGCCCCGCCGCACACGCATGCACACACGCACGAGCACATACATCCCCACCCTAATCCGTCGGAGTACGCACGCGCGCACACATCCCCACCCTAATTTGATGGGGTGTGCGCACGCCTCGGCAACATGTCAGAACCTGTTCATGCGTTAACATTTTTGCACGCACCACACGCAGCATGTCACATGTATATATACCCACGAGTGAGACGTCATCTTATAAAACACAAATATGAATCTCACAATTGAGGTAACAAAATGCACCACGTGACACTGAACAACCCTAGTCGATGGATTCATCGTTGCACGCCAATTACCAAATAAGCTTTCCCAATGCTACAACTCTAAATGGAGAAAAGTGTTGACGATCATCCGTACCCTATACTACCTCCATTCCAAAATATATGATGTAGATTAGTTCAAAAATAATCTAACCAACATCATATAAAAAAAAGTATATCACGACATAACCTAGCTATATTATTCGTTGTTTCCCTTCCAAGCCTCTCGCCGCATCGATCATAATCCATGTCTGCCTTGTGCACGCTGGCAACAGAATACGGTTGGTATCGCTGCTAGCTCTCGCCTCTGTACTATGCCGTGTACAAGATTCTTCTTCAGGACGGTGTGGCTAGCTTTTATCAGAGCCAGCCACTCGCCAGCGTGACATTCGATCGACTCCCTGCAAGCAAATCCTCGCAGAATAATGCACACCAACGCCGGCGCTGCTGGCACGCGTACGTTCTTCCTTGCTTTCTGTGTACGTAGCAGATGCCGGATGACTAGCAGTAGCCAGCTTGTTCGTATACCCTGGCGTTGGCACGTTAAATTGTGCCTGATCAGTTGATCTCGAGTGGTGGTTAGCTCGGCGCCGGAGGCGTTCAGGTAGATTAGGAGCACCGTCAAACATCTGATTGTCAGAAAACGGCATGGATCAATCCAAACAAGAATAGATTATGCATGCAGAAAACATATACAATTTGTTGATCAGATGTAACTACGTGTGCGTTTGGGAGTCAAACTAAGGCTGTGTTCGCTCGTAACTCTTCCCAACTCATCTCCCTCGTTTTTCGTACGCACGTTTTTCAAACTGCTAAACGGTGTGTTTTTTGCAAAAAGTTTTTATACGAAAGTTGCTTTAAAAAATCATATTGATCTATTTTTGAAAAAAATTTAGCAAATACTTAATTAATCATGTGCTAATGAGTCGCTCCGTTTTGCGTGCTGGAGAGATTAACTCCCAACACCAACTTTCGAACTCAGCCTAAGAGCGAGTACAATAAATGACATAAGTGGGTGTCTCCCACAACGGGGAAGAGAAGACTCCTCTTTGAAGATCCGGCCACGGAACGAGTAGGAATCAAACTCGTGGCACGTGTGGTATACGAAAATATGTAAAACAAACAAATACGAACACAACACGTATACATGTTCAAGCCGCTCGGAAGCATAATATCCTACTCTTGTGTTTGGGACTATTAGGATGCAAGAGTGTATAATACAAGCTTACAAGATGAGTCTGTGTTAGAGTTGCACAATCTAGGGTTTTTGCCTCCAATTTTCTGTTAGCCAAAATCATCCCTCCTCAGTGGTATGACCCCTCCTTTTATAGTCGGAAGGAGGGTATACAACGCTGTTATCACGTAGGGAACATCTATGCTACGTCTTGTCATTGTCTCCTCTGACATCCTAGACTTAATGGAAGGATTACCACGGCGGGTTTGTTTTTACTGTGCCCCAGGCACTCTTCTAGGAAGCCCTAGGACAACTGTGTCTTGCTTTTCTTGTCATCTGTTCAATACTGGGCTTGGTTGGCCTAAGCCAAGTCACGATAGAGCCGCCGCTGATTTTCTTTTCTTGACGGTGAAGTCGTAGATCACCCACCAGTGTGTGACACATCGCGTCGCCTCTGTTTTTATAAGCGTTTCTATGCCTCGTCACCTCCTGCTTACACTCGGTCGAGCTGTAATCTGGAGCCGTCATTTTTGGGCACCGCATTGTCAGTAGCATGATGATGTCGCCCTAGAACAGGTTGTTGGGCCCATCATTCTGCACAACCTGTCAGCGACGTCCACTGATTCTGCCTTGAGGTGGTGAGCCTCGGGCGAAAACCACCATGAAGAACCTAGGGCAATAGATGCCATCGGGCTCCTCACTAACACTATTGTACGGTTTGTTTTCACTCTGAGAGTGAACCAACTCCTGGAGCTATTCTTATTCTTATTCTGAGATGTACACGGCGTCCGGGCCTTGAGCATGCCTGAGCCCCGAGTACACATGGTACCCGGGTCCCTTGGTGTTGACAAAAAATTCGCACCCAACCGATGGTGCCAAATCTGTGTTGATGCGAACTATGTCGACAAACACAATTGCCTAGGAGATCTACTTAGCTCCAGTGCAGGTCCTAAACTTTGATGAGATATGAGCTTGCCAGTTAGTTTGATACTACAACTGACAAGATGGATAAATATATTGATGACCAAAGAGCCGATCGACCAATAAGCCAATGTAAAGATATTAGCTGATGTCGATAGGGTTTTAAGCAATCGGCTATATGTCTGATGTATATTCTAACACTTGGATAAATAATGATAAAAAGGCAATCGACTGATGATAATATAATAAGATAATGAACCAATCGGTCGATATAAATGTGACAAAGTAGATATCCAATGAACTAGTCAGCCAATATAGATATAATGAAGCAAATATCCAACAAATCAATCAGCCGATATTGATATAGAATATTAGATGTAGGCTCGATGGTTAAAACATACATTGTCTGGAAATCCGATGTTATTAAATTCAAATGATTAAGTAATCCATAAAACCTTTGCTGCAATCGGCTAAAACCAACTTGTATATAATCCTTATAAGCCGATGCAACATTTAGATAACTCATCGGCTGAAACCCCGATAAAATAGTGGTTGATGCTTACTGACTTAAATAAATTTAACTTACAACCACAACCCCATAGGTCGAACCCAATCGATGTAGCATAAGGTTGATAATTGCCTGATAGATTTAAGCAATCCGATATGACACCGATCAAAGTGATCATGCATTAAATTTAACTAAGACAGTAAAACCATCAAATGAAAATTTAACACATCAGATAAGATCGGCTAACACTCTGATGAAACATTAGCATGAACCTATCGGCTTAACAAGATTTAGATTATCAACAACAATCTAGTAGATAGAACCTAACCGATTCAACACAAGATTATATATAACAATCTAATACTCAATGAGCCGATAAATTTGTCTAATGTGATGGATATAACGAATCTATCTAAAACATCATTGTGATTGTAGAGATATATTAACTAAGCCAGAAGATCAGACCTAACCGAGACAGTTCCAACTAAACCGATACATCTCTAAACACAATGCAATTAAAATAGAATTGAGATATCAAGTAGCCAAAGATACCGACTGAACAAGAGCAATATAAGAGATTGAAGCGATGCAGCCTTGAACAACAACAATATAGCCAATACAATTGCCATTGCCGGCGGAACTTAGGGCTTACCCCTTCGCTAGAGATCGAAGCCAATGTAGCCCTGTGTCAGGTGCCAAGTTCCGCCAGTAGTAAAAACGTCAGAAAAAATGGTGGCGATGCGCCGAAAGTAGATGTATATCGATCTGTGTAGATAGTTTATAATGACCCCGGGTGTATATATTTATACCTATGGGTAAATATTAGTCCTTATTGGACATGATACAGAGTTTTCTAAAGATAAAGTAAAAGATACAAGTCCTGATTGTACTCTAAACAATCTTTCCTAAAAATAAAAAGGAAACTAACTGACTCTGCCTAATTAATAAATAAATTGTCATGCCACATACTTTTTTTAACTCGGCCTCTTCTGGATAAGCTTCCTTTAATTGATTAATTTCCTTAATCGAATCCACTAAGAATCGGACTGCTGACGATTGCTAATTTTCATCGGCCAATTCTAGAATTTTGAGACTGATATTGACCCTAAGTCGATGATGACTTCGGGGCTTACCAAATTTTAACGTTAACACCTAGCCGAGCCCGGGTCCTGGCACGCTCTCGTGCTTCATAATAAACGTTCTTGTTATATTTGACGAGCTTCTTAAAGATATCGTTGATGAATGAGTTCATGATGGACATAGTTTGTAAAATGCATGCCAACATGCATTTTATGAGCACCTTCAAGATGTAGATCTTGTATGTTCTGCTTGTGTTCCTTACCTTCCCCGAGTACTCGGGGAGTCGAACACAGGGGAGATGTGTTACGGGTGCGTCGGGAGGGCGTACCCGAGAAGATTGGTACCCCAAGTGCAGCCCTCGGGGGTTGCACCTGAAGGCAGATATGCCCCGAGCAGAAGCAGTCTCGCTCGGGGTCCGATGTGTGCTTCGAACACTATCCACCGGGTGCACCCAGGGGTTGTACCCAGGCATGGCCCGTGAAGGGCTGCACCTGAGGGCATATATGTCTCGAGTAGAAGAAGTCTTGCTCGGGGTCCAACATGTGCTCCGGGAACTGCCCACTGAGTGCACCCAGGGGCTATACTCAGGCACAGCCCGTGGGGGCCGCACTTGAGGGTATATATGCCTCGAGCAGACACGCTCGAGCCCCGATGTGCCCTGAGCTCAATCCATGGGAGGCCGTACCCGAGGATTAGTAGCGAAGATTTGCTGAGTAGCAGTTAATGGGGATCCTGGTTTTCATTTGTCCGACAGTGAGCTTAAAAAAATACCACATTATATTTTAGCTTAGGCGAAGGAGAAAGGAGAGGAGAGAAGAAAAAAAGGCTACAGATTTATAGCCAGCCGCAACACATGCTCTAAGACGTTGTGAGCCAGGTATTTATGATATAGTATATATCTATATATAACTATTTGATGTGTAGACTATTAGATTGATGGCAAATAACATGTCAATTAATTTTTGGAGTTAGCAGTTGCATTGGCTATACTATTAAACTTGGTGTAATGTTTCTTTTTTAAAGGATAACTGATGTTGGATTATTGCAAGTATGTTTATCAAGCTCCTAAATGATATGGTTTTTATAAAACACAATATTTCTTGAAAAACATTTTTAGACCAACTTTTTAATTTTTTTATATTTAATTTATTTGTTTGTGCCCTCTAATAATTTGCCATAAAAACTCAATTTTCTTCTTATCATCTATTAGCTAATATAAAGAATAGGCTTTAAGTGACACTATTTGCTATGATTTTCTTTTATTACACGCAAGAAGCACACGTACCACTATACAACAACGTGGTTCGGTGGTATATCTACATCCTGTATAGTATAGAACTTTCTCTTCCTGCACACAACCATATGAAATAGATTGGATCTGCTGCATATACATGTACTGATGTAGAGTGTGCAACTTGGAGATTTCCAATTTTCCTTTTTGATTGGATTGATTTACATTAAGGGTCGTCGCCAGCTTTAAATGGATATGATCCAGCAGCTAGCTGGGCAGCACTAGCATGCATGGCAGCTCTTATTAGTAGCGAATTAAGCCATCCAAGTTTAATGGAGCTAACTCCCATTTATAATGCGGCGAGCTGTCGTGCCCTGCAGCTCATAAACACCCATCGAACAGGAGATGTCTGCCTGATCGATCGATCGCCCTACTCCCCTTGCACTGTTACATGGACAACCGTTCCTGTTCCTCCCTGCTTCCCCTGTCCATATATGCACGCCAAACAGATAAAATTCAGTAGCTCAAACGAACTTATCTGACATTCAGAAACCATTTAGTGGAAATGCTCACAAATTCGAGTTCTTTTTTCTCACGTGTTCTCGAAAGAAATTTTATGTCTTTTTTTCAAAACAATATAAACGTACCCCTATAAACACATCTGAGGGATTAGATTAAACATTTCAAGAGAGACTAGTTTGATATATTTTTAGATTGACGAAATTAACATAGGTGTCTTGCTATCGACGGCTATCACTGAAAACCAAAAAAATGGATTGACATATCTTGAGATTAACAAAATTGGTATAGGTTTCTCGTTACCGTTTAAAAATAATTAGCCGTAAATATGAGTATCCGTATCAAATTTAGAACTTCAAACTAATCAGCTGACCTCAGTCTGTGAAATTTCATGAAAATTTGATGGAGGAATAGAACAGGAAATGATCGATGTGTTGTGGCCGGACAAAGAGAAGAAAGAGAGGGAAAAAAAGGTGAGGATAGGAAAGGGGGGCGGGCTATTCATAGTCATAGATGTGTCTGAATTACTGTTATAATTGTTGTCGTGCTGCCCTTTTTATGCTGCTGTCGAGAGAGAGCTAGCCAGGGCTCAAGCCAGGTCCAAGGATGAAAGGGACGCAGCTACTTTTCCTTCCACATAAATGTCAAAATTACACTCGTGTCGACTCGACCAGGCTGCTGCTAGTGTTAATTAACCTCAATTCATTAACTTCAAGAGAAAAAAAAAAGCAGTAGAATTCTTCCACGTATACGTACATCTTGTGTGTGTACAATGCCACATATGGAGTATATCGTCGTCTGTACTTTGCACGCTTGCAGCTCCAGTTTCCGTACGTACAAGGACACGGTATGCATACAGTATAATACAGCTATATATATACACAAAGTGCCAGCTCTGTATATATAATTGTACGTACATACAATACACTGATGTGTACAGCAGCGTCACATTCAGAGCTTCAGTTTCAGTTCATGGGCATGCAGTGTGTAGCAACACAAATTGTCTCATGCAGACAATGCAATAATCAAGCCGGCTTGTTGAAGATCACATATGGATCGGATCAGAGATTGAGGAGAGAAAGAAGTTAAAATAAGGCATTAATTAATTGATTAATTAGAGATGAGCAAATAATCACTTGGGAATAGGGTCAATCAATCCATGGGTATACAGATTACACAAGCTAATTAATTAATTAATTAACAATCGCGAGGTCTGATCATATCCTAGGCATGCAGCATGATGCACCGGCCGGCGGCCGGAGACGGAGGAGGCAGCCGCGGCGGCGGCGCGTCGCCGCCATTGCAGCAGCTGATCTACTCGCTGCTCGACGAGGACGACGACGAGGAGGTGTCGTCGGAGGCGCAGTCGTCCCAGGCGACCTCGTAGACCTGCACCCTGCGGTGGAAGCTGCGGTGGCAGCCGCAGGCGGCGCACTTGAGCGCCGCCGCGGCGACGGCGCCTGTGTTGTTGCCGCCGCCGCCCTCCTCGGCGGCGATGAACTCCCGGCACCCGTCGACGGCGTGGCCGCCCGTGCTCGCCGCGTGGTTGCGGCGGCACTCGCCGTACCTCACGCCGCAGCAGCTGAACCTCACTGCCGGCTCCCGCCTCCTCAGGACCACCAGCCTCTTCATCATGGCGCGACACCCACACACTCGCTTTGCTCTCTCACTCAGCACCAAGCAATGAACCCACCCTGCACAGCGCTGCATATTTATAGCCGCCGTCTCCTTCCCTTTCTTCACCTAATGGCATTGGGAATGCTAGCTACCTTAGCTCCTCTCATGCAAGGATGGACCTAGTAGTGTCTAGTGATAAACTCACACACACACATGGCCTCTCTTTGAAACAGATTATTTACCGGATTATTCCGACGGATTATGTACTTAATTGTCTCTTAAATATAAGGGACTGATTATCTATTGCGATGGTATCTCGATAGTTGGATCAGATGGCACGAAAGTGTTCTACCCAGCGTCATGGATGGCTATCTAGTCTACATATTGATTGTCACTAATCTTTATGTTTATGTTATATATTTGTGCTTGGGATGCGTGTTTTGGTTCTTTTTTACTGTTTGCATTATATGCAGAGATCGAGAGTGGGCTCAGTTTGGTTTTATCATCTTGGTATAATTAATTGAGTTTCAAGAAAGTTTTCATTATATAAAAAGAAGAAGTGTGGCTATGAAGTGGGACATGTACACGTCTAAATTCATAGCCATAATCCCTTACATTTAGAGACTGTGGGAGTAGGTATAAATTAAATATTTTTAGAAATATTCTTCACAAATAGCTTAGAACATGTGGTTTAAGCAATGCAGTATAAGAATTTTTTTTTCTTAAAATGGTAATTTTAGAAGCACAGAGCAAATAATCTATAACAGTGGTCCAGTGAAATAGCTGAAAAGAACAAGGCCATGATCGTCCATGCATTCACCTGCTCTCATGGGGGATTAAGCATCAAGCACAATACCTAATTGGGCATTTGGGCTGGCTGGTCCAGCAAATTCCACCTCACAATACCAGAGAGAGCTGAACAATTCTTGGGCCACTATGGGAACCTAAGATAGATTGGAGCCCTCCCTTTAAATTTGTGCCCTACCTCATCCTCCAGTGGCCTGCTTTCTCTCAAAGTCTGAATGAATGTGAGTGTGTTTTTCTTCATCACCTCCTTTTCCTCTCATGCATATATAATTGGAGTGGTCAGTTAGATCGATACTTGAATCCTAAGAATCCCAAAGGAGTAGGGTCACTTTGAAACTTTGATGGAAAAGGGTATCATATCAAAGCATTTGCATGGGTGCCAGCCTAGATGTCCAAGAAGGCAGGTTGTTTTGGCCTTTGCCCTGCCAGGTTGCACATCATCCAAATGCAGGTACCTGTTCCTCCCTTCCCTTCATGTGCAATGGATTTCAATTCAGTGACTGTTTCAGCATGTGAGATAATGTTTGCACATGGATTTATAAATCGATGTAGACTCCTAAACCCCATTTTTTTTTTCATGAGTATGACAGGAGAAAAGGCTGGACCAATCATATACAGAAAAAGAAGAGAGGATCGCAATCACGCGAACGGCGCAAAAGCGAAAACATTGCCTTAATCAAGCACAAATATAGGGCTGATTGGAACCAATATAGGCTTAATTAAACAGTGATGATACAGTCTTTACTTTGTCCAATACCAAACATACCAGCAAAATCATTCATACAAATTCAGTAGTGCAGAACAAAATGCTATTATGTCAGTTGTGGAAGACCCTGATTTGAGTGGGGTCTAAGGTCATCATACTTTCATCTTTTTTTAGGTGCTTCATCTACTTGAAAAGCAGGGAGTTCTAACACCTGGCAGATTGACAATAGAACCATTCAATTCAATTTCAATAGTATTGAGTAATTGTCAAGGATGCATATTTTAATCACAGAACATATGCAGAAAGCACACCTTGATCCAAGGGCAAAACAATATCTTGGAAAAAGATTGAAAAAAAATATTGGTGCAATGGTGCATAGATTCATAATCATTTTAAATTTGTGAACACAGATACTTCATGAGCTAAATGTAGGAGATTATCCAGCAAGAGAACATAAAAGACCAAGGGGAAGAGTGAAAGAACCAAGGCAACCTGCCAAATCCAAGTCCAAAATTTAGATTATTCAATAATTAAACTAACTTGCCATCACGCAGATTCCTAGTTGAGTATACAAGGTTCACCATCTGAGAACTCAAGAGAGCATTGCAAATCAATAGCACTCTCGTGCTCAAGATTCAATGCAACTAGAGATTTGTTTTCTCAGTGGAGTGAAAGGACAGCAAGGAATGAAATGAGACAACGAAAGCTTTTGCCTTTTCTTCTTAACCACCCAACCGTGGGAGAACATCGACACTGCATCCATCATTTTCACTGGCCTGTAGGTACTACCAGATGCTACCAAGATAAGATTGCTCTCAGAGTGTAGCAGAGCCAGTGTGTGTACTTGCTTAACAAATCATTTCTGGGATTAATCCAAAATTTTCCTTTGTAGCAGATGCCAAGTCTCATTCGACTGTAATTAATACCTTAGCGTGAATGAACTTTGCATTCGATCAATATCTGTGGTGGCCACTGGTCAGAACAGTGTGAAGAGTAGATCGAAATCATCATGCGAATCAGCTACCATCCAGCTGGAAATATAAAAACGAATTAAAAGAGGAGCAAAGGAATTATCAGCTGCTGTAGCAGCATGATCTTAGGCCATAGATCACTGTTCATCTTCACTTAGGCTTTCTTTTCTGTCGGATCAACATTTGACCGAGAGAAGAAAGTATCGCAGTGCACGACAAATGAAATGAAGGAGCAGATAAGCTAGGAGACGACGACGAAAACAGTGATATCCACCGATTTTTTTTCTCACAATTATTACTGTCGTCAATAGGGTAGCTTTTTAGATTTATGCCGGCTGATATTGAACACTGGATGAGACAGGCAGACAACAAATCTATCATATATAAAATTATATAGCTTAGTTGACTGTAACTATTCAGTAATCAGAATCACTGAATCAGTTTCTGCTAAAGCGCCATAACAGGAAACAAAGATTAAAATTCAAGGAAGTTGATGATTGCAGGATCATGAAACCTTGCTTAAAAACATAATAAAAAATTCAGAAGTGCTCAAAACATCCTCATTTTTTGTGATAATGGCTCAAAACATCCTTATCCTATGACACAGTTGAACAGCAGGTTTGCTGTACTGATGCATGGTCATCGTTAGTTCATGAGTGCACGCATAATCAGCCCAATCATTGCTAGAACAACACGACAATTTTTGCAGCTCCTCGAATCAGTAATCACTCGGAGTGGATGGGTTCTGACTAGATGATAACTGAATCACGGCAAAAAAGATCGCTGATTTCTCTGACCAACTACAAAAGAAAAAGGATTTGCTGAATTCGGAAACATAGATCCTATATCAAGATTCCAACCAGATATTTCAGTAAACACACGAAAGCTGAAATTTCAGGTACTCCTTTTTTTGGTGATGAGATCGAACAACGCAAACTGCATCTTGTTCTAAAGCAACTGATCGCAGGAACAACGAATCGACCCAAAAACGCAGCAAGTCTCTTGTAGTCTCTACTACCTTAAAAGCCTCCTTCCGTTTCCTTCTCCCACCGCGCACGTACTTGTAACTTACATAACCATTGGATCCAATTTTTTATCCTTCAATCACACTTATAGTCCATCCTATTTATATGAGTCTGACCCGTTACAACTTACAACGTAGGAACATGTTATTATTAAAACGATGTAGAGATGGGATTTGTGGTGATGTGGGTCAAAAGAAGCGTCGTGGCCAGCTACGGCGGCCGCGGTGGCGCCGGCGCGCGACGTGGAGGGTAGGCGGGGTAGCAGCAAAGGTATTCATGGGCCTTCTACTTGTTTGGGTTTCGGCCTTTGTGTTTTTCCAGTTGGGCCTGAATATGGACGAAATAGATTTAATTCGGCCAACATTTTGTTTGGATGGGGTGCATAGAAAATCTCGTTTGTTTTTCTTCTGGTTGTCTTTTTCTTTGGAGGACTATTTGCTTTCTTGTTCCCCATTAATGGAACTTTTTTTTAAGAAACATTATTTTTTTAAGATATAGCACATGTTTCATTAAATTTTAAGTTTATCCACAGTTCGTCAAGTGTTCTTTATATTGTAAATATGGGTAAGGTATTAAATTAAAAAAATGAGGACTATCAAGTGGATTTGATTTAATTGAGAAGAAATTGGCAACACAAATTCGGGTTAAAGGTCTTAATGAATTAGGCTTATATCCAGATATAATAATATTAAATGGCATACGAGATTTATACAAATAATGTTGGTTTTCCTGCAACTTCAATACATGTGAATGTGTGGCTTGAGGCCAGGGTTTGCATTACCGTTTACCGGCCGGTTACCGTGACCCGGCGGTACGGCGGTTACCGCACGGTAACCGTCAAAAACCACGATAAATTCGACTTTCAAATTTTGAATTCAAAAATTTGAGAAAACCGCGGTAAGGACCGCGGTAACCGCGCGGTATGGAGCGGTAACTGCATGTTTGACGCGGTTACTGCTCGATGTTTGGTCGAAAGAAGAACGAAATGAAGAAAATGATTAAAAATTTGGAGAAACACTTAAAAGTGTGTAGAATTCGAGAAAATTTTTCACCATAATACGCTATCAAATCAAGCACTACCTTCACCATTTTTTTGGATTTTTTTTGAATTTTTAAATTCGGTCAAAATTCATCAAACCGTACCGCGCGGTACGGGTTACCGTACCCCGCGGTAAGGACGGTAACCACGGTAACCACGCGGTTACCGCCGGTAACGTAAACCCTGCTTGAGGCACATGGATGCCAAATTTTCCCCTTACCGACAAGATTGATAATGACCTAGATAGGCCATCATTTGGCTACTTAATTTTGCCAAATCATGGGCAGCCAAAGTTTTGATAGGGAAATTTTGGTCACCAACCAATACACGCGCCCATGCTAATTAACGTTCAAAGCGCGCACTATATTTTGGGAGGCATTCTTTTCTTTCCCATTTGATATATAGATTGATTCATGTCGCATATAAAACAAGAGGAGACATGTTTTTGGCAACACTACCACATGCATATGTTTCTCTTAAAAAAACCACATGTATATGATCATTTTTTGGGTTAATTTTAGCCGGTTTATTATTACAGTTTTTTTATAAAAAAAATCAAACAGTGCCACAGTGGGACTAGCTTGGCCAGCTGAAGTTACAAAATTCATAGGAGAAATTAATTTCTATTGATCGATATATATTTGGCAAGTACCTTTTGCTCAATGGATAACCGTGCCAAATTCAACTTTGAAATTGCTTTTCCACTCATCCAAACTATAATTTTGGCCAATTAATGGAAATATGAGTGACTGGCACCTGGGTTTCACTACCTTATTTTAAGTAAATTGCATTCACGGTGCATCAACTTGACAGGTGTGTGTAATTTGATGTAAGAACATAAGAAATGAACGTCTTAGTGTAACAACTTGGTAGGTGGGTATAATTTAGTGTAAGAACTCTATAAGTAAGCGTATGAGTGCAACAACTTGCAAGGTGTGTACGATTTTGGTTCAGGAAGTTAAGAAGTGATGCGATGACTTAATTATTTCGAGCATTTTTTCTGTTATACAGTTAGACAATATACTAGCACGGATTTATAAGCATATTTAAATTTTCAATCTAATATCGGAAAGTCAATTAAACTTTACTACGTAGAAAATATTATATTTCGGTTGAGATTTGAGAAGGTGAAGAAAAAAATTTCAAACTGGTGATGTAAATTGTATGTGCAATGTAATTATTAAAGATTAAATTTAATATTATAAGGTAATATCCATATAATTGCTATGTGATAGAATATTGACATTGTGAAAAAAAACTTATCTAGCACTTGTTAACCAAAATAGCATATGCTTACTTAGCCAAGTTGCTACACCAAAATACTAAATTGTTAAGTTCTTCTATTAGAACACGTCCACTTGTCAAATTGTTACACTCGGACATACAATTCTCAAGGTTTTTACTATATCGCTCCTACCCGTCAAGTTGTTGTACCATGGATATAATTTATTTATTTTTTTATTTTTTTGAAGTATAAAACTTCAAGGGTGAGTGATATGGCGACCATATAAGAAAAAACCTCTTTAGTTGGGTTTTATGGTGCAAAGTGAACAATAGATTTTGACTTTCATAGAAATTTAGGGTTGTAAAATACTTTTTTTCCTCTTAATTAAATAGATAGTATGTCCCTCCTTGTTATCTTTTCTTATGCAATTACTGAAGCTGATGTTGCATTGTAATCTACATTAACCCATTAGTACAGATCAATCAACCGCAAGAATGCAAGCAGCAGAAAAAAAAGATGATAATTAATTTTGTGCTATAGCATAGCCGCGTGGAGCATAATCCTATCTTTGCAGTAAAATCTATGGCCAACTTTTTGCCGAAATTTTGACAATTTAACCCTTTCAAAAAACTTATTTGAAAAATAGATCACGCTAAAAACTTATTGAAAAATACATCAAAACCTCAGCGCCATCGAGCTTGATGCTGAGCTATAACGTCTCATCACCACAAATATTTTTGCTGAATATGTTTTTTTGACACGGTCCATTCGTCAAATAAGTTTTTCGTACTATTGGGAGGATGAGTTTTTTTTCCAAAACTTTTAAATTAAATTCAAAAAGCAAACCCTCAAATAGTTAATGCTGATATGAAGTTTAAAAATCATTCTACACCATCACTAGGGACCTAATGTACTGAGATTGAACTTTGAACAGTAACAATCTCAAGAACCACGGTGTGTCAGTCTCACTAGTTTCTATCGAAAGTACTAAAGACTATATATTATTTAAAAAGTAAGAATACTATGTGTGGTTGCAATAGTGTATAAGTGAATTACCTGTCCCACCTGTTTAAGATTTTAGGTTAACTGTTAGCTGCGTGTAACTTAATATAGTGTTAGAGTAGTCAAAGTTTCCCAAATTCAATTCGATCAACTCCAAGCTAGCTTAATTAAATAAGAAAGAGATCTTCTTCAACTGTTAGAGAGGTTACCTCCTACCATTTGAGAGGTGACGAATTTAAATCATTTGAACTGATTAAAACAAACTGTTGATAATGTTAGTAATACTTTTGATCTGGTTCTTGCGATGTACAAAAAGATGTATATACATCATAGTATTAGACAGGAGCTAGGTATATACCTCCTAATTAAGAAGAATTTTACTGTTCCTCAAGTATAATAGTTATCAAGTTTTAAAAAAAAACACGATACATTTCGATATATTTTCAAAAATAATAAAATTAACTCATAACCATGTCTAAGTTATTTTATAAAACAATATGGCTAAGTTGAACTAATTTGAGGGCATGCAACTCAATAAGTACATATTCTTATAGAATGATTTCAGACTTGAATTGAGTTTGCCTCCGTAACTCCGTTCGACATTTTGTCGATATTTTTTTTGGCGATTTGTGTGCTCACGTGTAGTATCAACTGACATAGATCTTAACATTTGACTGAAAAATGTAACTTAACAACTTAATATGCAACTTCATCAATAAATACTTTTTTCGAATTAATAATACTTATCGTTTCATACAAAACTATATATTATTAAATTTTAAAAACTTTAACTATGAATAATATCTAAAATATCTGTCTTATAAATATAGAGACCATATGTATAAATTGGTTTTTAAAAGGTATTTATTGATATTTTTCCATATATTGTAATAAAAAATAATGATCAAAGTTGATTTTTAAAGAACATGTTCATGTTAAGAACGACAAGTATTATCAATTCGGAAAAAGTATATATTTTCATGAACTCGATTTCAACCTTGGATAATTGATCAACTTAATGTCATAGTTTAACATTTTGTTCGTGTTTTTATGGTGATGTGCATGCTCACGCACGCGTAGTCACTACTACAAAAACCCTTATAGGGACTGACTTTATAAGTGCCAGTTTATTTAAAACCGGCACCTATATGTCTTTTTTCATTTTTGCACGATAAAAAATAAAGAACCAGCACCTTTAAAGAAGTATAGGTGCCGGTTCGTTAGTTAAAACCGACACTTTTTATTATAGGTACCGGTTTTTTAAAAGAATCGGGTGTCGGTTAATTAAAAAACCGACATCTATAATATATTATAGGTATCGGTTTTTTAAAAAACCAGCACATATACGAAACGAGCTGTCGAGCCGATCGAGCGCGGCTTATAACGACGTACTCGATCCCGTCCCTTCTCGATTTCTCTCTCTCGCTCGTCTCTTTTCTCTCCGCCTCTCTCTGTCTCTCTCTCTCGCCTCTCTCTGTCTCTCTCTCGGATCCGACCGAGCGACGGCCTAACGAAAGCGGCAGCGGCGGCGGAGGCGGCAGCGGTGGGAGGGGAGGCGGCGGGATGGGAGGTCGAGGCGGCCTCCGGTGATGGCGGCGACGGCTCCCGCGCCCTCCCCTCCGCCAAATCCGACGGGAGGGGGTGGCGGGATGAGAGGCCGCGGCGGCCTCCGATGATGGTGGCGACAGCGTCCACGCCCTCCCCTCTGCCACATCCAGTGGGAGGGGGCGGCGGGATAGGAGGCCGCGACGGCTTCCGATGATGGCGGTGACGGCGCCCGCGCCCTCCCCTCCGCTAGATCTGGTGGGAGGGGGCGGCGGGATGGGAGGCCGCGGTGGCCTCCAGTGATGGCGGTGACGGTGCTCGCGCCCTCCCCTCCGTCAGATCCGATGGGAGGAGAGGTGGCGCACCTTGGCAGCGGCGGCGGCCACGTAGTCCTCCTCATGCGGCGACGGCGACAGTGGTGATGAGTTCGGCTCGATTCAAGCAGGCTCTCTTTTTTTTCTCGAGCAAAGGTAAAGGTGCCGATTCTATTTTCTACATAGGTGTCGGTTGTCTGTATTGATGCCGATCAATAGGTGCCGACACCTATGATGGTTTCTGTACTAATGAGTATCAGTTGACCTGGATCTGTTGCAGTACGTACAGTGTGTTGATCATAACACATCAGTACTGCAACGCAGCAATCGCAAATGCACGCACTGTGGCAGAAAGAAAAGCCAACTTAATTAATAATAACTGTCCCTGCACGAGATTGATCAACTTTTGAAACTAGGATTAATTGCACGAGCTGTTTTAATCAAGTTGATTAATCTCTGGGTGTCACTGGTTTGTTTCTGAGTCGATTCGCATTTGCACCTAATTATCATTTCGATCGCGTCAGCGTCAGCAAGTTTAATACAGGTCCTGAGTGACTCGATAGTGTTGCTTTCGAGGTCAGCGTCTATAGTAAATTAGCATTAAACTCGGTTTCGCTGAACTGAAACAAAAAGAAGAAGAAAATAAACTCTAGCTCGATGTGAGTAGCTCTCTCTGCTACGTACGCGTGTATGTACACATACACATCGTCTGATGGATTCAATTCGATCCATCGATTTCTCCCCCTTGATGTCATGCCGCAGTTTACTCCTCGATCGAAGTGCCTTTTAATTTGTTTGTATGCATCATATCGATCCATATCTCCTACGATCTTGGACGACAAATTCGTCTCATCTAGTGGCGAAGGCAAGAATGAGGCAGAACGCGCTCTTCTTAGCTTATGGATTATATGGATTATTACGTGCACGCTTTTCGAACTCTTGACATAACTGATACTATTTTTTTTGTTTCATATTGATCATATAATCAAAAATCAAAAATTTCAAATTAATAATCATATAACCGGCTTCTTCATATCACTTATAGTATTATTGCATTTATATATACAAATTGAGTTTGCATGCATACATGTAGACATTTAGGGTAGTAAAACTCTTGTTTCTTGTGCATAGGGAGAGTTAAAATGGGTATGTTTTTTGATTTTTTTTGTCTCATCATATATTCACATTAAATGAAATATAGGAAAATTAATGTTTTCTTGGTTTTGGTAAAAAAACTTATATGATGATCAATATGGAATATAGAGAGTATACTTTTTCCAAAAACTTTCTCCACTAAATTTTAAAAAATAAAATCAATTTATCAACTATCTAATACTTAATTTATTCATTTGTGCCCTTAAATTATAAACTTTGTTCCATCCATCACCTTCGTCTTTATTAATTAGCTACTAATTCTAACTGCAACTAGCATCTTTCTAAAAATAAACATGGTACAATCACGGACGTTTACGTATACACGCGCACACCCTAATGCTATAAGCATCTCTAAAAAAACTTGAGATTGATAAAGTCATCTCGTTATCAATGAATACATTGCTCCATGTCAAATCTAGAACTTAATTTTGAATTAACATGTTTCATCACAAGAAACCTAATTTGATCAGTTGAGTTATGTTTACTTCGCAACTGCTACTAGTATTTACACGTGAACTCATCACACACTAATTATTCTAGTGAAAGTTAACAAGGGTTTTGACTGTATGCATATATATATATATATATATATATATATATATATATATATATATATAATTGAGCTTTGAGTTTTGGGCTAAGTTAATTAATCAAGGTAGCCATGCAACCTGACAGTAGTGATCATAATCTGCGACGAAATTCCCCCACATGATGCCAATTACTCCAATCACTAATCTGCACATGCCAGTGTCCGGCCGGTGCATGCAACGGGATAACAATGGCGCTAGCAATGTTGCAGCAAAAATTAGCTGTACGCGTGTGATGGTGTGTGGCCGAATAGTTCTAGCTACGTACACATGTACACTCTTATATTGTCCAATATTCTGATGCCACACAGAGGAGGCAGCTGTTTCCAATGGAAAATTAAATGGAATATGACACAATCCATGAATGCCGGCCATTTGAGATGCATATATTTCTCCATATATGGGCCCTGAATCTGCAATTAACACCACTGCAGGAGTTACTCGATGCATTGTAATTGCATCCAGTACTAGTATATACTAACTCAAGTTATTATACTATATGGCAAAGTCAGCAGCATAAAATCTAGAGGTTGGGTTAACACCATGTTTTGATGTATCTTGCTGTACATGTACCAATACTTATACCAGCTAGTACTAGTCAGTACTCAGTAGTACATATACTGCTACACTAATGTATACATGTGATTTGTTCTCACTCCCTTGCAGCCTTGCAGTGCTGCAATTTACCATATGTCAGATGGCGCTTTTACTATCCATATGGCAAACAATAATTTATTGTGAGCAACTTAATTAATTATTTATATAAGATGATCCATCTCTGGATAGTAGGTACTATAGATACCCTTGGATGTATGCATGGGGATAACTTCTCCTTAGATTCTTGAAGAAAAGATATGTAAGCTATAGATAGGCTGTGTTCTCCGTCTCTTTTTTTTTCGTGCGCACGTCTTTCAAACGGTTAATCGGTGTGTTTTTTACAAAAAGTTTTTATACGAAAGTTGCTTAAAAAAATTATATTAATCTATTCTTCAAAAAATTATCAAATATTTAAGTAATTATAAGAAAATACGTCGCTCCGTTTTGCGTGCGCGGTGAGGTGCCTCCTGAACACAGCCTTAGGCTTTGTTCGGCACACGGAGTTCCCAACTCCTCTTTCTCGTATTCTGCGCGTACGCTTTTCAAACGGTTAAACGGTGTGTTTTTTGTAAAACGTTTTTATACAAAAGTTGATTTAAAAAATTATATTAATCCATTTTAAAAAAAATTAATAAATATTTAATTAATCATAAGAAAATACGTCGTTCTATTTTACGTGCGCGAGAGATGAGTTTTCAATTCACATCCCAAATACAACCTTAATATAGCAACTTTGCATCGATGCAAAATTGCATATACATATCTATGTTGTGTATTCATCACAAGACACACATGTCACACATCATCCATGCATCCTGTGCTGTCTCCTCCATATATCGATCTTTAGTTAGTTCTTTACAGCTAAGGTCAATAGGAGGAAGCTAGCAGGAGAGGCAAATGATCTCTCTATCTAGCCAAGCTACTAGTAATAAGTCATCTCACATGTGCAGTGGTGGAGGTGTGCATTTATGAATTTGTTTTCTCTTTTGCTCAGCATTCAATTCCCACACTGAGTCTGAGTTTTCTCTGCCACTTTGTTTATCACCATGTCTCTGGTTCCATCAGCACCATTTCTCTCTCTAGTCTCTATCTTTTCTTTTGACTGCTATATTTCATACTCCTGCTATACTCGGCTGTGTTCGGGTGGGAGGGTTGAGTTCTAATTCCTTCAACACGTAAAATAAAATAATTCATTATCATATAATTAATTAAGTATTAATTTATTTTTTGAAAAATAAATCAATATGATTTTTTTAAATAATTTTCATATAAATTTTTTAAAAAAATACATACCGTTTAGTAGTTTGAAAAACATGCGTGTAAAAAATAAGCGACTTGAGTTGGAAAAGATGGGAAAGAACGCGGCCTCAGCCTCAGTAATAAAATTACTGCAATGTTCAACCATGCATGTGCTCTTTCTCCATGCAACTGCACTGAAATTTTTGATGGAGCAGTAGTGCCCAAATTCTTTAGGATTATGAATGGGGGTAACATTAAGTTTTCCCTGCATATATATATATATATATATATATATATATATATATATATATATATATTCACATGTATCTTCAGCATGCTTTTGACACAAAGATTGCATGAAATCATTTTAACTTTTGGCCATGAGGTCATGGCTTGCATATGAGAGCCAGGCCATATTTGAACAAGTTTTTTTTTTTAAAAAAAACTTAAGTAGGGGTGTGATGCATGAAGGACATCAGGAACAGGACAGTACAGTGCCTTGGCTACCTGAACATGCAGGAGAAAGGAAAGGTCGATGGCACCCTATAAAATCTCTGCAAGCGAGAGTGAGCTATAGTGGCATTTAAGCGACTCTTTGTACGTTTCCAAGAACTACTCAAGCATGGCATTCCACTCTTGTTTCCTTGTACTTAAATTCAGCAGTAGTATATATACAAGTATATATTCATCTGCATTCATGTGTATGTACTATCCCTGTAATGCGATATACTTGTATATACATTTGTTTTAACTCTCCCAACATTTTTTACAGTATGGGTAAAATATGACTGCATGTAAAAAAAGAAAAAGAAAAAGGAGAAATCTCACTCCTGAAATAACTACTCTATCCGTTTCAAATTATAAATATTTCTAGGATTTAAAATTTTTATCTTTTCATTTTAACCAATCATAACTTTTTCTTACCTCAACCTTAATAATATTTTTTTACCTCAACCTTATCATTTTTTCGCTAAAACTTTCAGAAATAATTATATTTTACAGAATCATATCACTGCATCTCAAAAAAAGAGAAATCTCACTGAAGTTCTGAACCAACTATATTCTACATGCTGTATCAAACATTCAGTTCATAATTTCATATATATTTAATTTGTTTGCTTGTTCTACATGCATGTCGGTAAATTTATTCGCATAGGCTCGGATTTTTATTTCATTACTAAAAAAATGTCGATAAATTTATTCAATAATTATTTTTGTTTGATATACTAGCAAAATGCCCGTGTGTTGCACCGGGTGATGAAACAGGCGTTGTACACATGATACTGATTTTTGTTGTCAATTTACCAAGTTACGGTAAGCTTCAGCCTCTAATTCTATAGCCTGACTAATTTATGAATGTTTTGGTTGTCTAGTTATATATCAAATCATTATGCTTAAAAGAACATGACTGAAAGAGCATAGTGCAAGCCGATTATGGCTTCCAAATTTGTGGTGCATGACTACATGTTCATATTCAGTTTGTAGGCAATCACTCTTGAAGGCAAAGAAACAACTAAGCACGACAAAGTACTACTACATGGTCGATACATATGCATTAGTATATAATAGTGTAACATCGCATGAATATTTAGGCATAATGAATATTGACATTGTGGCAAGAGATATATCTTGTCCAATGCATAATTCACCATCTACCTTTTCCTACCACTATTTATGTCAACTAATTGAGAATAGCTAAAATAAAAGCTATTGTTTATATCATATGGTGCAATGGTATAAAATATGATTGTTGAATGAAACTATGAAAGGTACTAGTCAATAAACATTATACATGTAATGCCTCAATCTATAGTCAGCAATGCATTTATCAACGAAGTTTCAGATAATATGTATAGCGACACCTTGTGAGTCGTGGCATATCGTCAGTGCGGTCCAAGATGATGCTTTGGGTCTTCCGTTCGTCTGAGTACCTCCGCACGTCCTCCTCTGCCGTGGTTCCATCTGCCACGTCAGGGTCTCATCAACAGTGATGATGCACCATATCCCATCAGGGTTACGTGCACTTATGGTTGAGGATGAAGAACGCAGTGGATTGAGGTACGTCTTGAGGAGGCGAATGCTCGTACACAGGCAGGTTGAGTCGACGGCTCGACACATGAGTGTTGGCTTGTGGTGCTTGCCCACCACCACCACTGCCTCCAACGCACCTGTCCACACGGACCCACGACTGCCGCCCGCTGTCGTGCCTGTTCGATCTATGGACATCGTCACGTCGATAGCCAAGCCACCTCTGGCCCTTACTTGAGCTTGGTCCATATCTGTGTGTGCAGCCTCTCGAGCACCACCATGAATAGCAATCCAATCCTACACCCACTCGAGCTTTGTGCCTTCGTCTCAACACATGCCCTTCTCGCTCGGAGGGATGGCGTGGCCGCCGAAGGCGTGGACGATAGGCTAGGTGCCGCGGACGAGCTGCACACGGTGGAGACGACGCCCACTCCCCTGCCAGTACGACGACAACGGCAGGAAGCCTCTCGTGGCTAGTTATCGATCTGGGACGGACTCAATGTCTCGTGATCATGTGTCGCGTCAACATATATGGTGAAAGAATAGTAGTATCACTACTAGATAAACGATTTTTTTATCCTAAGCCTCAAAACACAAATATTTCGACTAGATTAAGAACCGGTGCTAAAAATGTTTTAGTACCAGTTCTAAAAATACAAGTCCCTAAAAACATCTTTAGTCCTGGTTGGTGTTATCAATCGGTACTAAAAATACATCTTTAGTATCGGTTGGTAACACCCCCATACTAAAGATATTTTTAGTATCGGTACTAAAGATGTTTTTAGGGTTAGTTCAGAAAAAAAGCATCTCTATTGGTCTCGGTAGCTATAACCGGAACTAATGGGTTATATCAAGATCTTTAGTCTTGATTTACTGGTCTCGGTTGCTATAACCGATACTAAAGGATGTTTTTAACCGATATTAAAGATCGTTTCTTCAGCAGTGTAAGATCATGGTTAATTAATATTGTATCACACCCAGTCTCCCTAGCACTAAAATAAAACAGAATCAGGATTTTCATCAATCGAGAACAAGGCCAGGAATCGGACTTGCGCTGGTGTAGCATCACGCGCGTGGAAAATCTACACGATGCACAGCAAAAATAATACTAATACAATGTTTTAAGTAGGTAAAGATTTGTCTATTTCTATCTCTTCACCCTGGTAAGTCATTTATTCAAGACAATACCCATTTAATTAGTTTCGTCCTACTTCCCCGAGCCCACTATGAAGACAATCAACATTACTCACTCGTGGTTTTCCAAAAATAATGCATAAAGCTAGGATCGATAAATCAACAGATTTGCTAAATGGTATGTGACATAAATTTAAGGGTAAAATCTTACGGAGCTGCGTTTGCTCCAGAGAGCAGATAGGGAAGTTAAAGTTTAGAGAATGCATCGAGATCACAATAAAATTAGCCATGAACTAGCAAATAGTGCTCGATTAGCAAATAGGTCAGATTTCTGGTTTAGCCATGAGAGCAACTGCTTCTCTGCACTCATTCTGGAAGAATGTAATCAATCACTCTTATATTGATTAATGAAATCCCTTTTCCCTGAAAAAAAAATCTGGCAGATTTTGTATATCAAACTCGCATCAAGATTGGTGTCTGAGCTCCTTCTCCTATGACTCCAGCACCGGTGACGCCCAGCCCAACTCGATCCGGCTGTAATACACAGTTCTTCACGACCAAACTGAAAAAAGATTTCGACAAATTTGCTAATTAATTAAGGCTGTTGAGCCTTAATTAGCTGTTAGAACATTCAGAGATTCATCATTAGGCATATTTTGGTGTTGATCATTCATTATATAGAAATATATAGTCCTTAGACTCTATTTGGAACTAACGCTGGTTTTTTTTCTTTTTTTCTGAAAGTAGTGTTCGGTTGTCATCGGTTGGATAATAATAAAATTTGTATAGCTGAAAAACACATCAGCTAAATCATAACCAGGTTTACAAAACCAATGAAAACCACCTGGCTTTTCGTGAAAACCGAACTTGCCGACTAGCTCGAAAACACCAACCAAATTCAAAAAATTCAAATTGAATTTTAATTTTTTGACAAAATTTGATCGGAATTTACCAGGAGGCAGTGGTTTTTGGCTCGGAATCTTGATGAACCCTGAACATAACTCTAGTAAGATACATACTTGCCAAAGGATATCGTTTTGCATAGACACAATAAGGACAGTACATCAATTACTTTGACTGATTTCCACGGCTGAGCCACAGGGTCGCCATCTCAAAGGAAGAAAAATTAGGTCAAGTGTCTAAGTAGTTATAAGAGCTAACAAAAATACGATGCTGTCGAATTAATCTAATCACGTACAAATGGTCTTCTAGGTACACATTTGGCGGTGACGGAGAGGCTGTAGAGAGCTAGCACTCCACAAAGGCACAATGCCAATTTATTTCCCATCCCTTTCCTTGTGTCGATGCCTATCTTTACTCAATTTAATTCGCATTAATTGGAGTTGTCATGTAAAATCATGTACGGCAAGTGCTTTGAAGAGCTTCCGCTAGCGCCTCTTTTCTATAATTTCTAAGATATCGAAGTAGACTTTGATACATATATATGTTTGATCGATCATTATCTTTTCTTATCATATATCCATAAAAATAAAAATATATAACTAACTAAAAGTATTTTTGGGTCAATTTTTTCTTATTTTTACATATGAAATCTTAATATTTTTCACATATTATTGATTTAAGATTTTGATGTTTAACTACACGCATTTTAAAACATCATCTATTCGATAATGGCAGGAGCTAGCATTTGTTTGGATTTATTCTCAGTAAATAACCTAATTGTATCTCTTTAAACTAAAAGTCCCAAACTAACCGAAATATCAAGAATATACATGCCCATGGTTCACTTAAAAATTAAACCAATATATATGGACTAATTTTTCAAGACTCGATAGTTGATCATATATACACCTTTTCTCAGCTAAATTAAAAGTGAATGTTGCATTTATATATTTCATTCATTTGGTTTCTCTGAGCTGATTTTGTTAGACTTGGGCACAATAACGTGAGGAAAGATATATCGTAAATTAATTTACATAGACTATGATGACCCAGTTGGCACATTTGAGGAAAGGCAATCAATGATATTCACTAAGTGAGATGCAAGATTTATTGGCATGCATTATTTATCTTGCTAGTACGTAGTAGCAGAGGCCCTATTTACATGTATAAATAAATAGGAGAAAATCAGAAAAGGGTTATGTTTTGAAAATTTGAAGATTTTTCTTAAGGCACTAATTAGGCTTTGTTCGGCAGAGATGGTTCCCAGCGCGCACAATGATCACGGAAAACGGAGCGGTCATTAGCACGTGATTAATTAAGTATTAGCTAATTTTTTTTTCAAAAATGGATTAATTTGATTTTTTTAAGCAACTTTTGTATAGAAACTTTTTGCAAAAAAGTTCACCGTGTAGTAGTTTGAAAAGCGTGCGCGGGGATGAAACGCTATAGCGCGCTGGAACCATCTCTGCCGAACAAAGCCTAAGTCCATTTCAAACTAGAATTAAGTTGCTTTTGGGAAATCAGCACCATCTACAATCTATTTTTTTATTGGCGTGGTGCTAAAATGGTAGGTGCACAACTTCACCTATCAAGTATATATATCAAGTTTTAGATTCATTTCTTCACAAATATGGTTGTGTACACTTTTTGTTGACGTAGGAGTCAAAAGTTATACTTTCATTATAAAAAAAATTGTTTGTTCCACATATCAATACAAGGAAAAAAGTTAAGGCATATTTTTATGGAATTGGGTTGTGCTGTCTGTTATTAGAGATGTAGTTATATACTCTATCGAAGTGCATCAAATAGTTTGATGTTTTCTTGTTATGCAGGCCAAACAAATATTGTTCAACTTCTTGTAAACAAAGAAATACGAGCAAGTCAATGGAAGTGATACACAAGTTTTACCGTTTCATATACAGCTCCATGAAAGTATTTGGATAATGAATTATAGTAATTAATTGGCATTTCATCCTACAAAAAATATGCCATTTCAAAAAATTACAAATGGAAATTATTAAAGATTTTTATTAGCCCACACAACCTCTAATTTGGTGCGAAATATATATAGTTCTAACAAGACAAAGTTTAATAAAATCGATGTACATTATTATATATTATATAAGTAGAGAAATTAAATACTACCTACAGCATGCATGTGATTTTCATTATTAAATCGAATCAAATAAATGCACGATAGCTCTATTATTATTTTAATTGAATAAAAGATAATTTGATTTTCATTATTTATACTTTATCTGATCCTATAAGGTTAAATTAAAAGGTGCTCACAAACACACAAACATTCATAGAAAAATTAAACAGTTCAATATGATGCCTGGATCTCAAGATTTAAATACATTTAATTTAAACGAGTATGATTTTTTTAGAATATTAACTAGCTCAAACGAGTTTAAACTGAATTTGAACTTACATATGCTTTTTTGAAAAAAAATGATTCTATACATGTTCTATCTTATGTGATAATGGGATAGTGAAATAAAGTAGAGTTTAAGTTTGTTTTGTTGCTAAGTATATTTATACCGATTCACTTAAAAACATTGGTTAAAAGCTTTAAGGCATATTTAAATAATGCAGGAATTTCATTGGAAATATGTCATTTCCAACAGAATTCGGGAAGAACTCACTTTCCAAGCTTCTACTCATCAGAACGGCAACACTCGCTAGAATTTTCTCAGAAAATTTGGGGGAAAAAAAGACACGATGCAGGAATGCAGTAAAATTAATAAGCTGTAACATCTATACACATATATATCTTTTAAAAGATGTACATTTATGTCTTCCTTTATCCATTCAGAACTAATCACAAGTCACAGCCCCACCATTAGGATAAATTAACTTACATATGATCAGTTCTTCCAAACCCTAGCATCAGAGATTAATTAATTAGAAACCTACGTACAAAAGAAAGGATTAACCAAGCTAGATCAACTCCCAACTCGATTTAAATCACCGAGAATTAACTAGAAGCCCTTTAATTAGCTTTGATTAGTTGCATCTTAATTAACTCGGCAACTTTCTTTTCTTTTTCTCCCTTTTTTTTGTTCTTGCTGTCTACTTGATTAATTTTGGTTGTACTACACTTAAAAGAACTCACTGGGGTCCCCCAATGGCACCACGTCCATGAGCCCCAGCTCGCCGTGCCCCATGCCGCCGTCGTCGAGCAGCCAGCTCTCCAGCATCGAGAACGCCGGCGCGGGCCCGGCACCACCGGTGGCCATCTTGCTCGTCTCCGTCGAGCCCTCCGGCGTCTGCGCAGTCGCCGCGGTGGCGGTGGCGGCGCCGCCACCGCTCTGGCTCGCCGACGCGGACGCCGCGCCATCGCCGGAGCACTGTGGCTGCTGCTGCGTCGTCGCCGTCGTGGACGTCGAACCGGACGCTTCGGGGCCCTTGCCGCCGCCGCCGCCCCCCGGCCGCATCCAGCCCTGCAGCAGCCGCGCGATGTTGTCCGCGCTCGACGCGTACGCCGCCGCCGCCGCCGACCCTGCTGGCGTCGCCGGCGCCGCCGCTGCGGGCGCCGTCGTCGTCGTCGTTGTCGTCGTCGTCGTCGTCGTCGGCGAGGGGTCGAGCGAGAGCGCGTCGCGCAGCGCCTGCCGCGCCGTGTGGATGTCCGTCTGCAGCCGCCGCTCCCACTGCCCCTTAGGTGCGGCCTTCACGCTTTTCCCTCCGTCGCCGCCCTCCGAGGCCGCGCCACCGTCTTCCCCAACTCCGGCGTCCTGCATCTTCTTGAGCTTCTTCTTGAGGTGCGTGTTCCAGTAGTTCTTGATGTCGTTGTCCGTCCTCTCCGGCAAGTACGACGCTATCGCAGCCCATCTACACAGCCAACCAGCAACCCACTTACCCACTCAGCCATGGACGCCATGGACAAAGCATCAAAGCAACCATGAAAATGAAACCAAGAAATCACCGGTTGCCGAGGAGAGCCTGGAGGTGGACGATGAGCTTCTCCTCCTGGTCGGTGAAGTTCCCCCGCTTGATCCCCGGCCGGAGGTAGTTCGTCCACCGGAGCCGGCAGCTCTTGCTGCAACGCATCAGCCCTGCACACGCACAGATCAAAGAAAAAAGCTCGGATCTCTCAAGCAACCAACCCAACCCAACGCCGATTGATCGATCGATCAAGAACACAAGAACACGCACCGGTGTTCGTCGGCACGGCGCGCCAGTTCCCAGGGCCGTGCTCCTGGATGTAGGACACCAGCATCAGGTCCTCCTCCGGCGTCCATGGCCCCTTCTTCACCCCAACCTTGTCGCAGCACGGCGGCCTCCCCATGCTGCCGCCGCCGCCGTGATCTCCTCGCCGCCGGCGGCCGTTCAATTCGTTGGTATATGTGTGTCGATCTCGATCAGAGAGGAGACGAGGGAAGACCGGGGTCCAAGAAGAAGATGAGGTAAAAGGGGAGGGGACGAGGTATATATAAGCTAGTAGCTCGCCATGGCCGATGGCTAGCTCGAGCTAGCTGCTGCTGTGAACTGTCACTGCTGCAGTTTGTGCTCGGGTTTGACCTAGGTAGAAAGCTGAGCTAACACTAACGATGGATGAACTGCGGCGACATGACATGTTACATGTACACATGCTGACAAGCACGGAGATATATACTATGGCGTAAGGCGAAAACGAAAAGAGTTATTGTTTTTTTTATTTTATTTTTCTTGCCGACGCAGGATATATATATTTGCCTTTTAAAAAAACAGGGCACAAACATCGCTCCTCAATGAGCACCTTTTAAAACCGAACCGATATATCTTAAAAAACTAGCAAGCCATCACGAACGTCTCGCTATTGACGGGTACATGTCTAATACTGAAAAAATAATTAGCCGTAAATACAAACACCCTTGTCAGGCCTAAGGCTTAAATTCGAGTGGATTGGTTCCACCACAAAGATTCTAATCAGTTGAAGTATACTCACTTCGTATATATGGGGCATCATGGTGCCCAACCATCAAGGTATAAAATACACAAATTCACTTAAATTTTTTAAAAATTTTAAATTGTGAGTATATACCTAGGTATAAGAATTTGATTCATACCTATACCTAACAATAAAACAACTCAAATTTAACTTTATTTCACAATATATTATTACATGTCTAACTAATTATATGTTTGGATGCTATACACTTAAAATCAAAATCTAACAAAACAATGTTCAAATTTAGTTCAAACTTGTTTAAATTAGTTAGTAAAGAAGTTAATGTTCATACCTAAATATTTTAAAAAAAATTCATACTCATTTGAATTGTGTATATATTTAATTTGAAGCTTGGTGTTCGGGCACCATGATACACCAGTTAATTTTAATATATATATATATACACACACGCGCGCGCCATTTTACTTTGCTTTTAAATATTAATGAATTCATTTAAAGTGGTATAGTAGATTTGATTTAGTTGTGTGAGGCTGTTGAATTTTATAAGCAGAAAAGAAATAAAAATAAAAAACATAAATATTCTCATATCTAATTTTCCTACCTAGACATTTTGGCCACGCCATTGGTGACGTGTCTAAACAGGACAATGCTGCACACTGCAAAGAAAAACAAACTTTGGGGTTGGCAGCCTCCCGTTGCCATGCCGTTGCTAATGGCATGGCAAAAGGTTGAACTATTCGGAATTAAGATGCAAGAAGGCTTATATATGTATTCTTTTAGGAAAAGATCTAAATAATTTTAAAATCATACGGCTGTTATGATTTAATTTTAAAATAATAACCGTATGCATCATTTCTCATGAGATCGTGTGTGTGTGTGTGAAATTTGTGATGTCTTGCCGTCACACAAATAATAACTATGGCTTTCTGGTGAACATAAAGATAGTAACTATGCTATCTTGTTTGCTAGTATTTGTTTTTATGGTTAATTTGATCCATGACATTACAAATATATTGATTATAAAATGTCATTACTATTCATGATATCGGCTAAGATGTCACTGAAATTTTATAAAATTGAAACCATACCATCGTTATCAAGTTTTCTGTCAACTTTGTTAATTTCTATCTCGTTCTCCCCTCTCTCTCTTGTTGCCGCTCTCTCTTCTCCACTCTCAGTGCGAGGCTAAGGTTGGAGGAGGTGGTCACCGCAACGCCGGCTCTGCTCGGGGTAGAGCTCGTCGAGGGGAAGCCAACAATGGTGGCAGCGGGATCCGGGGATGCCCAAAACGACGGCCATCGACAGCTGGAGCTCATGGCAAAGGTGAAGAGAGAGAACTCACAGAAGAACTATGGGACGCAGGAGCTCAGGAATGATTGAGGAGAGAGAGAGGGGAGGAGGTTGCCGCTCATGTATAGGCCAGAGAAGGGAGGGGAACGGCTGTGGGGAGCTCGGCTGGCCATGGAGGAGGGGAAACGACTGGACTTCAGTGAAGATAGAAACTGGCGATTCAAGGCTATTTAGTGCGGAATTGAATGGGGATTCATGGGGAAATAAAAAGGTGAGAGTGGGGAACTGATTTTTGCAATCAATTGAAAAAAACATGCGGGAAGACAGATTAACGTGGCGGCAACGCTAGGGTTTTGGCCGAGAAAGATGAACGAACGAGCAGAGGTGGAAGACGTCACCTTCCTGGGCTGGAACTGATACGTGGGTCCCACATGCAAGGATAGTTTGGTCAATATGATGATAGAAAACGTGACAGCGATGGTATAGTTCTAATTTTATAAAATTTCAGTGGCACCCAACCGATATCGCGAATAGTAGCGATATTTTTCTAATTCGATACATTTATAATGACATGGATCAAATTAAGTCTTAGTAATTATCTTGCCTTGTGGATGTCATGGTTGAAATCCAAGCAAACCTTCCCCTCTGCCAATCTTGGATCAAATTAAGTCTTGTTTTTATCTTGCCTTGTGGATGTCATGGTTGAAATCCAACCAAACCTTCCTCTCTGCCAATCTTGTGACCCTCTTATTTCTCTCAAGGGAAAAAAATGGAAGGGAATAAAAGGCGCGGGAGACGGCAGTGGTGAAAACAGCTAAATAAATAATTTAAACTTACTTTTCTTCCTTACCTTTCTTAAATCTTGTGGGTTAGATTTATTGTTCCTCCGAGAGTCTGAGACATGCATGTATTTATTCTTTCTTCTCTGTTTATCCCCTTTACATCGGTAAAAGTTCAAGGTTTCTTCAAGAACATAAGAATTTTAATTATAACACGAATTTTGTAGGAATTAGTTCAATTCCTACAAAATTTCTTCAACATATCCTCCATCCAAAAGAAGCCCTTAAGGCGACATTAGCACACCTATGGACAACATATTGACCGTATTTGTATCTCAACAAGATTGGTCTAGGTGTTTCTTACACCCCAAACTCAAGTCTTTTCATTTTTTTAGTTAATTTTATTTTAGGTCATTTTTAATTATCGATGTTTTGCTTTAGACCATCCTTTAATCAATATTTTTATTTTGGAATGAGTATTTTTACCTTTGAGTTACTTTGGACCATCCTTAACTATTTTATTCATCTACATCTAACTTATCATATGACAAAAAAATGATTTTACATATAGCTATGGGAGTTCATTGACAAAGAAGAACCGACGTACTCGAGATTGTTCATATGCTTGAGAAGAGAGTCAGGTAGTCCAAAGTAAAACAAAGGTAAAAATACATAATTCAAAATAAAAACATTAGTTAAATGATGATCCAAAGCGAAACATCGATAATAAAAGATGGCAGCTTCCATTTTTATTACCAGAAATGTGACAAGCTACGGAGTTCTAACTCAAATCTTTTCATGTCATCTCATCTTACATGGTGGAAGATTAAGGGTGTGTTCGTTCAGAGGATTTTCCAAAACACACTGCGTGCACGGAAAACGAAATGGTCTATTAGCGCGTGATTAATTAAGTATTAGCTAAATTTTTTTTGAAAAATAGATTAATTTGATTTTTTTAAGCAAATTTTATATAGAAACTTTTTGCAAAAAAATACATCGTTTAGTAGTTTGAAAAGCATGCGCGTGAAAAAAAAGAGTGGTGAGTTGGAAAGACGAGAGAAAGAACCCAGCGTAGAGGTGCACCCACACTACGATTTAATTTAGTTAACCCACAACAACCTAGCTTACTATCTTAATTAACAAGATGTTGACGACCCAAACATTGTTTACCATAACTCACAGGACAAGGTCCCAGAATAGATTTTCTGGGCAATAGCTACAACAGTGAACAGAGATTGTCAAACAATTGACAAGAATTGTCAACAAGCCATCTTTTCACAAGAATGCACAGTAAAATTTGTGTACAGATGCGCCAAACACGTGGTATCTTTTTGGCAGCGAGTAGGGAGTTCTCAAAAGAGGACAGCAGGGTGCATTTAATCGGATGGGGCTCGCTAAAGTCAGCTTGATTGGAGTGAACTGTCTGCGTGCATTTATTTCCTGAGCCCGGCCGCCCGGCCCTCATCATCGTCCCCGGCCCACACAACTTTTTTTTTCCTCCTCAAACTCACTTTTTCCGCACCATCTTATTATTAAGGTTTTTAAACGGATCAAATATGAATTCAATAGTTTGGAAATGAATGAAACATGGCATGTTTGGTTGCTTCCACAATTTAGCATCATTGGCCAACAAGATTGTCAACTTGTCTAAGGTTATGTGCGTAAAAACTTTGCCACCTTAATTAGCAAGGTTAAGAAAATATTATCGTATTTTTTTAATGTCATTGACGCATGGGATCAAATTTGTTGGTTGAAAATCTTGTCATAATTGTGACTACAACGAAATAGTCATCTAAATTGGTCAAACTTAACTAATCTTAGACAAAGCAAATTATGGCAAGTTGTGTACGACAACCGAACATGTCCATAGTGTGGGTAAGATCTTTGAAATTATTCGTACACCTCGGATGTTACACTACTACAGAAAAACTGATTGGAGCCAGTTGGGAACCGGTTATAAGTGCCGGATTTTTCAGCCAGCACCCCTCAGACGGCATTGATGAGCCTCATAGGTGCCGTTTGGATACTCTATGAGGCCTACGACGAGAAAAAAAGGAGCCGGCTCAATGAATCGAGTCGATGCTTTGAGCCCCACGCCTCATGAGATCCACATCAAAGGCATACATGGAGAAGCCTTGGAAGAAAAAAAATCAAGAACATCCATCACATTTCACTCAAAAATGAATCAAGAATATTCATCACATTGCAAACAACGTTTGAATCGAAACACGAACCATATGCCTAGAACATGAAGTCCTACATATTTCCTTTTCCAAAAATCAAGAAAACCCTTAATCGTGGAGCCATCACACTCCTCGCCATCCTTCTTGTTGCCATGGCGGTCGCGAGCTCGGGGGCCATTGGATCTGTCCCCGTCGCCCCGCGACTCCTCCTCCACCTCACTGGAGAGGAGAGGAGAGGCCTCGCCGCCGCCGTGTGGACCTCCCGCCGACCGGATTTGGTGGCCAAGGGAGAGGGAGAGGCGTCGGTCCACCGCGCAGGGAAGAGGGAGAGGGAGAGGCGTCAGCCACCGCACAGGGGAAAGGGAGAGGTGCCGGCTGCCATGCATGGGGGAAGGGATTGGTGCTAGCCCGCCGAGCCGGCCTCCATGCAAGGGAGAGGGAGAGACACCGGCGTGGCACTAGAGGGAAAGGAGCACAGTAGAGGAAGAGGGAGAGGCGACAGCGGAGACGGAAAGAGAGGATAAGGAGAAGGATTGGCTCTGCCCTCCACTATGCGAGAGAATACAGATAAGATAGGTTATCTGTATGAGCTCATACTTATAATGTGTTATAGGTGTCTGTTTTCAACTCTAGATCCATATGAGGAGTCAGAAGAACAGGAAAAGCTTCGTATGTGCTGGTTTTAGATGAACCGGCACCTATAATGTCGTCCCTTTTGTGTGTTTCTATAGTAGTATCATATTTGACAAACAGATAAAAATTACCTGCTCACCCTCACTTTGGAATAGTGACAATGGTCTAAATGTTTGATGTACGACTGATAAGTCATGGAAAAATAAACTAAGTAACCAAAATAATTTATGAACAAACTTCTATTCTATACGAGCTACTTTGGAACGCAGGATTAAAAAATACAGAAACATGAAAAATACAGAATATTCTACAATAATCTTATAGGGTTCTAAAACACAGGTATACTAGATTTGGTGTGCTTGGATTGTTCTCATAAAATAAATGTAGAAATTTGAAAGAAAATTGTATGTGCTAGAGATAGGCTAGAGGAGAAAGGAAAAGAGAGTATGGGACTTCTCTCAAAGGAAAATAAACAAGAGGTATGAGCTCATATGTATTTTCCTATGAAAGAGGGGGCATATGAAACCAATCCATAGGAATTTTGGCATCCATATTATTTTGATCCAATGGGTCTCATAGAAAAGTTTTCTTGACGATTTCAATCCTCTACGTATCATTTGAAAATCCTACAATCCAAAGGAGCGTACATTTGTTCTTAGTGGTATAAGAACCAATCATAGGAACTAAACTGCAATGAAAAAAAAATCTAAAACAACTATAAATTAAGTTTTAAAATTTAAATTTTAGCTACGGCTGATAAGACAATAAGCAATCGAGCTTAGACTCAAATAGGTTTGAAGAACCTTGTCTCCCTATGTATTTTTACAGGGGGTTACACGTGGTAAACTTTGCTTGAGGGTCCTTAACCTTTAGAAAGGCAGGAAAGATCAAGTATGTGTGGTATAGAACATTACTGGCTTTATCTTTTCGCTTATACTTACGATTATTAACCAAAATTTAAATTTTCAATCTTAAATTTAAATTTAATTTTGGGGTTTTTTATCGTAGTTTATTTTCCAGTCTTTGCTTTTAGATCGTTAAGAACACATATATAAAAAAGTTTTATTCATAAATTATTTTTCATTTATAAATATGTCATTTCGTTTTTTCTTCCAATACGCCAAACGACGAGGGTAAATCTCGTTCATAAGTCGCTCGCCTTCGAAAGGTTTTGGTATCACATATGGGAAGCCTCGGATCATCAGGCTATAGTTAGACTCAACCTTTTTTTTTGTATGTAGAGTGAAACTATGGTAAGCATGCATAATTTTTTTTTTCGCCATACTGTCTTATATTGGGGAAATTAAGGCAGTACTCAGGTATTATTGACAACAATTTTATATGCTCTAAAATTTACTGCGGGGCAGGCCTTCAAAAAATGAACAAGCACAGAAACACGTCTCGTTTAACTGTCCTGCCCATCATGTACTGAACATATGTACGTACAATACGATGAAATTAAGCCAGCATAGTCCCTTCATGAGTGTCTACTTCATGTATTAATTAACACGTAAGTATTTCTTGATTAAGCCAGAATTGCATGCGCTGCTATATTATTTTGAGTGAATCACGGAGCGAGCTCTCATGCATCGCTAGTACATAAAGTTTCATAGGTGCCGATTCTAAAGGCTACATAGGTATCGGTTTTAGGACCGGCACCAATTGGACACTAATGACCTAAGTAATTGGTGCCGGTTCTCGAACCAGCACCTATGTGACGTTATAGGTGTCGTTTAGAACCGACACCTATGTAATTTTATGTATGTTTTATCTTCATCCGAGATCGTTTAGAAATTTTAAATATTCACTTATGCAAATAGATCTGAGACATTATAACATATTTTCGGACATCCAAACGACCTTAAATTAAAAAGTCATCGACTACAAAATTGTAGATCTCGTCGAGCTCTACAAATTTGATATAAAGTTTATATTCATCCGATTTTATATGAAAAAGTTATATAAAAAATCGGTAGGGATAGAATCGATACCTATTTATCACATAGGTGCCGGTTCTTATTATGAACCGACACCTATGGAATAGGTGCCGGTTTATAAGAAGGGCCAGCACCTTTTTGGCCGTAATATAGGTGCCGATTCATAATAAGAACCAGCACCTATGTGATAGGTGCCGGTTTATAAGAAGGGCCGGCACCTTTTTGATCGTAACATAGGTGCCGGTTCGTAATAAGAACCGGCACCTATGTGATAGTGCCGGTTTACAAGAAGGGTCGGCATCTTTTTGGACGTGAGGATTGTTTGGAGGGGAGTCATTGGTGCCGGTTTTTCTTACAAACCGACACCAATGTATTTCTCCGAATCAACTGGCACCTATAAAATCTTATAGGTGCCGATTCGTGAAAAAATAGACAAGAATTGTTTTTTAGGTGCCAGTTTTAGCAAATCCGGTACCTATGTGGCCGGTACCTATGAAGATTTTTGTAGTAGTGTATGTTCTGTGCATAGATACGTGTACATATATACGTACTGTGTATACGAATATACAGTATGTGCATTAGCGTGCAAGTTTAAGTACGGAGAAGATCATTAGGATCGATGCGCGTTAAAGAATAATCTTATATCAGCATTTTCGATAGGTACTTTCCACAACAATACGTACTGCTAGTGCATTTTACATATATACATTTTGATTCTGACTCTTTAAATTGAGATATAAAATTGTACTGCCTCCGTGAGTTTTAGGAATGAATATGAATATTAAGGGTGTGTTCGGCAGTGTGGGTTGGGAGTTTATTTCCTCCGCACGAAAAACGAAGCGACTCATTAGCATATGATTAATTAAGTATTTGCTAATTTTTTTCAAAAATGGATCAATATGATTTTTTAAAGCAACTTTCGTATAGAAACTTTTTTTTTTAAAAAAACACACCGTTTAGCAGTTTGAAAAGCGTGCGCGCAGAAAAAGAGAGAGGTGAGTTGGGAAAGTAAGGGGAAGAACTCACCCTAAGAAAGTTGGTAGAATTAAATGGGAAATGTTGTGATTGGTTGAGAATGTGAGACACGTAGGATTTTTTTAGGAACACAGTACAAATACAGACACTCACAACACGCATACACTCACACCTATGAATGCACATACGCACAATCTATTCTTATGACCACCTTTGAAGGACTAGGTCGGCATATCTTGAGATTAATGAAATCACTATGAGCACATTGTTATCGATGGGTGTGTCGTTTACCACTAAAAAATAAATAGCCGTAAGTACGAGTAGCTATGTTAAGCCTAAAACTTAAACCCGGTGGGCTACATGGTTCCACCATAATTAAGGAATCTAACCAGTTAAAGCTACATTCACTTCGCATGTACGTAGGGATTTTAAGTGGTGAAAAATTATGATTGATTGAGAAAAGAATATAGATGAAGAAGTTGTTAGATTTTAGGATCAACTTTGAATGCGAGAATTAAGCTGTTATATTTTTTAACGGACGGAGTAAATTATACAAACGATGCGCACGTATATACGTACCTTAGAAATTGGCGTTCCATACCAATTCTGACTACCACCAGTCAGGAATACTTGCCATTGACGATCCTGCAATTAGCGACGCTGGTGACAAAATATTCTTGACTAGATGGAGTATTAACGTAAATCATAGAAGCGATAAACACGGACATGTACACTACAAACCCACTATAACAAGATATGTGGATTTATTTTCCAGCCGAGGAAAAAACCATAATAGAGAAAAAAATGAATTACACATTTGACCTTATTCCGAAACCCAACTATCAATTTGACCACTATTTTTCAAGTTTGCTCATTTGACCTCATTTTTTAAAATCGAACTTGTTGTTTGACCCTGTTTTCAAACAACATTAGAGCACCATTAGAGTTTCATTTAGAAAAAATAAAAGAAAATGTATTTATGTGCCAAACTGACAAAATTGCCCCTAAGAACACAACAAACTATCCCAAAACTCTTCTCCTCCATTCATCTTTTCCATTCATCTCTGGATACTAGCGTAGCGGACGATAGCCGGGACGGAAGGAGTGGCAGCGGCACGAGGAGGGAGCGGGGCCAGCGGCGCATGGTGGGAGCGGAGGTAGCAGCGGCGGCGGCACGTGGTGAGAGCGACGGCGCGCATGGAGGGAGCGACGGCCACGGCGGTGCGTGAAGGGAGCAGGACAGCGGCGGCAGTGGCGTGCGAAGGGAGCGGCGGCAACGACGGCAGGGAGTAGGGGCGACGGTGGCCATGGCTCTTGACTCTGTTTTTGCTTTTTTTTTTTATGTGTTTTCTTCATTGGATGCAATTTGGAATGGAAAAAAAGATAATTTGCTATGAAAATCTTTTAAAAGTTCAGCCATAATTATGTCAAATTTTGTTAATTTGATTTTGTCAATTTGAAGCTAAATATGTCAAACTTTGTCTCAAATTTGTTAAAGCTATGCTAAATCTATTACAAATATGTCAAAGGTTCAAATAAACAAAATCTTCTATATAGCATAGTCAAATTAGCAAGGGTAAAAAGGATAATTTACCCCTTTATTAACAACGTTATCTTGTCTTTACGAATAGGGTCAGTATTCATTTTCAATTTTGAAAAATAGGATAAGTAATTGCCCCATAATTTATCTTACACATATCATTAATTTATTGCATGCTTCAATTAATTAGTAACATACGTTGCTGCTTCAAATCGTGATATGGCACGGAGAGGTATTTTTTGTGTGTTTTCTTTGAATCTGATCACACACGAAAAAAGGTTGCTTACATATGTGTGGATGCATATGATCCACATGAAAGATCGAATTAAGCACCAAATTTATTGCAAGCCACCAAGAACAGCCTGTTAAAGGGAGGAATGCATATGAGTGTCACATGTACGCGACGTAAGTATATATATTTTCCTTGTTTTCGTACGTCAGAATTGTAAAACAGCTACAGTGATGTATAATTCCAGGCTTCCAGCAGCTAGCTAGATGGCCGTATATCCGTATAGCATCTAGTAGAAATTAATTTAAATTAGGAGTACTAATAAGGAAGAAAGTACTCTTGCCATGTACATATGTTGGTTTTGTTCCTAAACATAATTAAACTGGAAAGCCACCATGGAATATAATTCAGGGGGGGAAAGAGGCATTTTCAAAGTTTTTATGGATTATCCTAGAACCGAGTTGATGGTTCATCTCGAGACTTCAATTAGTGTGAATTTCAGGTTGGACTCTATTTTATTACCAAACCTTTAAATTGGAACCTTTCTATCTCATACCTTTTTTACTTTGGACTCCCTTTGCTAACATGTTTTGTTTTGTTTTGCCTTCATTTTTCAGGTAAATCGAAAGCTTCAATGTAGTGGTGGAGACAATAGTAATGTGTCCATGGAGAAGATCGTGGTAGCATAGCCAGCCTTACCTTGAGTACAAGGGTTGAATGTAAAACTAAAAGTTAAGAAAAACAGGTTTAAAGTGAAAATTATCAGTGCATTAAATATAGGATTCATACCCGTGTACTCGCACGCATATACCTTTGGGAGAATACTACCTACATATCTAATTCGACAAGAAACAAACCCCCAAATACAAGATACACTCATAGACATGAAAGGTGATCTCAGAAAGAATAAAGCTCATAGTCTGACATAGGAATGACTAGGGGACTGCTCGAATTGTGTCTTAGCTTTTGTCTCTCGAGTTTTGCTTAGATAAAGAGGTGTAGGCCAATGATATAAATACAAGGCCTTCTATAAAGGAAAGACATCACAATCTCTATAGACAACATAAGCCATATATAAATACAATGGCATACTGTTGGAGGGGCATCTTCTTGTTCTTTGCCTCCACTAGATTGCATTGGCAAGTGAAGGCACCGGGGGAGGAAAGTTGCTACATCGGGATCAATTGGATCTGGTTGACGACAGGAGAAAGGTGACGAAGGAACTGGTTAGAGGTGGAAGGAACACAGATGAGGAGTGTAGGCTGCCATTAGACCTTCAGAATTTTCTTGAAGGAGAGGGAAGATAGATTGAATGCAATCCAGGTCTTTATCCAAGCAGCGGATAGGGGTCAATTATCTCTTCTCAAAATTAGTTACCAGACCTTAGGCACCACCAAAGCACAGCATGATTTTCTTTGTAAGGAAAAGGTCTTGCTGCTCAGGGGAGGCGAAGAGAACTAAGTCATCGGCATATATTGAACCTTTATGTGTAAGTATTAACTTTGTGCAACAATAAACAACTACTTCCTCCATCCCGAGAAATTGGACGTTGTAACGTCCCAGCGATGTCCCGAAAAAATATCAATTTAGCAATTTAATCAGAGAACTGAGGTCAATCCACTTCCGTCGACTCATTTTAGACTACTTGATGTTTCTGAATTTTATTTCCTCGAGCGATTCCTCGCCTACCGTGGTCTTATTCTTTCGTGCCACAACTCTTCAACTCCTCCGATGCCTCTACCCCTGATCCCCAATCCCTAGTCTCCTCACCTCATCTCTCCTCTCCACTATCGATGTGGGCAATGGCACGGGCGGCGTGCGCCGGTTCACCACCCGTCGTGGCCGCAGAGGTAACGGAGGGGCACTCCCTGGTGCCAAAGCATCCTTCATGGGCTAATTTAAATGGTTGAATATGCCGATGATTGTTTTGCCCTATGTAATGTTTGTGTTCATGGTGCTATTGTGTACTGTAACTCCAATACCACTTGACTAGGGGTGGGCATAAACTTTTTGAAAACCGACCATCAAACTGAACCGAAGTGACGGTTTTTTCGGTATTTGACTTGTAGCATGGTTTTGATTTTGATCTAGATCGATGGTTGGTTTTGATATAGATCGATGGTTGGTTTGTTCTTCGGTTTCTGCCTGCTCCGAACCGAACTCACCGAATAAACCGTAATCCTCATGCGCGTGAGTGGTTCGAGCAAACCTGGCTCCTTATCTTGTCTCGCATGATTTTGAAGCGTGGCCGCCGTGCTTTGTTATTTTACACATGAGCTATGGAGCCCACAGCCCCATGCCTCACTTCGCATGATAGGCGCTGAGAGGACAGGAGATCGAGAGCATGAGTTCGTTTCGTAAAAACGGTACTCCGAATAAACCAAGTCGATTTTGTTTGGTCTCTTTTCCTCGGTTTTTATTTTATCTGTATGCTCTTCGGTTGTTATTTCATGAAAACCGAACTTTTAGAATACTGATAAACCGAGCTGTTAAAACCAAAAAAACCGAACGCCGATCTCTATAGGCCCTGTTCGTTTCTCCAACAAAAGTTGGATAAAACTTTGGATACTCGTGACACACTTTTCAAATTGTTAAACGGTATGTTTCGTGCGAAAACTTTTTATATGAAAGTTGCTCTAAAATATCAGATTAATCTATTTTTCAAGTTTGTAATAATTAAAACTCAATTAATCATATGTTATTGTCACTTCGTTTTACGTAAAACACTTAATCTTTATCTTCAGGAGATTCAAACACCACCTTAAGTTGTGGAATGATTCATTACTTAATTACAATCAGGAAATATTTTTTCCAACCTTCTGAAATGCACGTACACTTATTGAAAGGACAACTGAATCAAATCAATAGGGTAAATTGGTGGTCACTAATTTAGCTGAGAAACCTTAAAACGTCGAGTTTTTTTTAAGAGGAGCTAGATTTTTTCAATATAAATGCTAGATATTCCTAATTTTGTCCCATTTCACCTATGATATGCAAATTCGGTTGAGTTGTGTCCGTATCAGTGAGAGTGAAAGAAAGATTAATTAACCAAGAGGATCAAATGGTCATTGTCAAATATATACTCCCAAGTAATTAATCCTCTCACGATCCAATCGATCAAAGTGGACAAGGATTTTGGTTTGAAAACTGTCTAAACAATCTGTTTCTCATAAGAGTTAAAGTGTGTCATTTTCAGAGTTCAGTAGCTACTTTCTTCATCTTAAAATATAACAACGTTTAGCATTTAAAATTTGTTTCAAAATACATTCTTTTTCAACCAATTACAACCTTCCACCATTCAAATTTTTTTACCTACTTTCTCTTTTTAACCAATCATAAACTTTTCTCATTTAATTCCACCTATTTTTTTTATTACCCGTTATCAAGGCTAAAACTCCTTATATATTGGGATGAAAGTAGTATTTGTTAACTCGGAACATATCCTATACGATAAGTTTCGAGTATACATTCAAAATTCTAGAAAAATTATACAAATACTTTTAATAGTATTAAACTTGTATATGAACTTTCAACTCTAAATTCATTATATTTTAGCCATAATAAAAAAATCTCATAGTTTTAAGAGTATAAATTTGTCAAAATTTTGTTTTTTTTCTGCTCTCTACATATGTATAATGCTATAGAAGTATATGTATGACTTCTGTTAAAAAAATATATGATAATGTTTTGTTTGTGTGCTTGGTAACTACACTCCAAACTTAACATTATCTTACGTGCTGCAGTGGGACCTACAGATCATATACTGAGAAAGGAAGGCTGAGGGACATACATGTACAAATCATATGGAGTGCCAAATAATAGACCAGATAATTTGGCATTAATTAGGCATGCTTGACTGAAAAAATACTAGCATATATAGGATGCCCCTACTGGCTACTAACCATGTTTAGTAATGTATATGCGGTTGGAGAAACTCCATATAAAAGAGAGATCAAGTCCATGAGAGAATGCCATTTAAACTAGTAATTAAACACATTAATATGCTAGATTGCCAGGGCATTTATAACAAATACTGATTCAGCAATACGGTGTGGTCTTCATCTGCACAGCAAGGCGGAGTAGTTGATTTTTACTGGAATAATTTAAAGCTTGCAGTCAAGTGGTTCTCGACCAATATAATAGCTCCATATCACTTCCAGTGGCAGATTTAGCTCAAATTTATAGAGAGAGAGAGAGAGTTGATGAGTAAACTTGTTTGAACTTAGTAAAAAAGTTAATTTTTATACCTAAACATTTACAAAAAAATTCATACTCATTTGAATTGGGTATATACTCAATTTGAATCTTGATGTCCGGGCACCATAATACTTTAGTTAATTTTATTTTATATATATATACGTGTCCTATATATTAAAATTATTTGATGCTCCATGGTGCCTGGGCTTCAACAATATCCACCGATCAGATGCTTTAGGATCCGTGCTAAGCAAAATTGGGTTAGCAAGAAATTAACGGGTTCAATCCGCTAAGAGAGATGAACGTGAAAAAGTTTTCTACCTGCATGCATATATTTCCATATGATGCTGCATGCAAGTATTTCCATATCATGCATGAATTTTTGAACGTGTAGGACATTCAATTTTATTTTTTTGAATGGTTGAGTATATGGGATTATACATCTAACTTTATGGAAACTAATTCAGTATTTAGAAATGTGAAACTAATTAGTAACATGGCATACAATCGACAAGCATGTAATGATTATTTAATATGAGAGATATTTGCTAGATATGTACAGGTGTTCTCCTGAAATATTTTTTGTTAAAATTCTTTACAGTACCCACTTCTTTTGTTATGCACCTCGGGTATGTGGACCCCTTATGTACAGTATATACACTACACCAGAACCCTACATCTGTGACGGCATACCAGTGACGGGCCTATGGATTGGTCACAAATGACCGTCACCTTTGACGAGTCCTTATGTTTGCCATCATCGATGAGACATCCGGTTGCGGCTCGTCATAGGTATCACCTCACCTGTGACGGCTCGGAGCCGTAAGCCGTCACAGAAATACCAGTGACGGGTTCTAACTCCCTGGTCGTCACAGGTATCACCCCACCTGTGACGGCCAGAGAGTTAGAACCCGTCAAAGGTAATTGGCCGACACATTTAACGGGCTGTATTTATTTAACCCGTTTGAGGTGAGTTGGATTTCTATAAATACCACCCAACTGCCCACTGCTTTCCATCCCGACCAGTACATTGTTCACAATTCGGTTGGGAGGGCAAGGGGGACGAATTTGTGCTGAAATTAAAGGTAAAAAATATATTATTCTCCCTTCATTTTCAATTGATCATAATATAGTTTTCTTCCTACGTCGTTGATTGCAGATGAATCGTAGTTGGATGTACCATGTTCATCGTTCGTCTAAAGAGTATAGGAAGGGGGTCACTGAATTCGTCACATTTGCGAACAATGACAGAAAAAGCAGGATGGCCATGCACATATTGTGTCCATGTAACGACTGTAAGAATGAACAGATGTTCCATGATAGTTCAGATGTGCATTCTCATTTGATAAGGAGAGGTTTCATGGAGAAATATACATGTTGGAGCAAGCATGGAGAGCAAGAGGCACCTGATGTCGCAGCTGAAGAAGGCCCGGATCAGGATGTAGTGAACGCCGCTGCAGCTCGAGAAGGCATGTTTGTATCTTCTCCGTTAGGCGGAGAGACCATAGATTTGGACACTCAAAGTTTGTCTGAAATGTTGCATGACATTGAAAACGCAGATGACAACGACACAGATTTTGAGAAGTTTAGTAAGTTGGTGGAAGAATGTCATATGCCTTTGTATGATGGATGTAAGTCGAAGCACAACAAATTGTCATGCGTGTTGGAACTCATGAAGCTTAAGGCAAGTAATAGTTGGTCCGACAAGAGTTTTACAGAACTTCTTGAGCTGTTAAAGAACCTGTTGCCAGAGGGGAACAAATTACTGCATACGACATATGAAGCAAAGCAAGTCTTATGTCCGTTGGGCCTGGAGGTGAGAAGAATTCATGCTTGTCGAAACGACTACATTTTGTATTACAAGCAATACGCTGACTTGGATGTTTGCCCTGTCTGTGGGGCTTCTAGATACAAACGAGCAATAAGTGAAGGTGAAGAAAGTAAGTCAAAGAGGGGAAAGGCTGCAGCGTCGGCGCCGTTGACCAAAACGGGGAAGGTCGTGAAGGCCCCGGCACAATTTGAACTAGGCATGCCGTTGGTGGAGGACAATGTGTTGGCCGTGATGGGTATTGCTTGCCGAGAGCAACACAAACAGTACATAGAGCTAAGCAATGCCAAGCGGAAAATAAGGGAGTCATCCATAGTTGGACATCACGACCACCAGCCCTTCATATCGTCGCCTGCCTATGTAACTGTAGGCTTTGATGACCTCTTCGACCTATTCAGGATTCGGAAGTTAGACACAGGACTTCTAAAATGCTACTCCTTATAAGTGCAAACCTTCCTCCTTGTGATATTAATGGACTATCGTCTAAATTAGTGCTAATACGTAACTGTTTTAAGGTTGTGTTGGATCGAGGGTCGTCGCCTTGGTAATCAGGTTAGGTTCCTTGATCCATCGATGGTCAATGAGGTCAATCTGCAAAATAATTTCAATGAATTGGTTGATTACGTGAACCGGTGCTTATGGGCCCACCAAGACAAGGAGTACATCATGTGCGCGCACAATCAAGAGTAAGAAGACAATACTCATTTCGTGTATATTGTTGTTGAAGCTAAGTTTCTTATTACTAATGCTACATAACCACCGCGTAGGCGACATTGGGTTCTCCTAGTTATCGTATCTAAATGGAGTAGGGTCTACTACCTTAACTCAAATAAGGCAAAGGATTATAATTTCACTGAAATCACCAAGGCCTTAAATATGGCTTGGGGCCCATATGTAAAAAAGAGTGATAGGTACAAGGAGGGCAAGGACCAACTTTATCATGACACCAATTTCGCATGTGCACAACAGATCGGGGACCAGTGCGGTTTCCACGTCTGCCACAATATGTCAACACTTCTAAGAGAGGTCAAAAATTTCGACCCTAAGGTTGTTGCTAATGGCAAATTCAAACATTTCAATACCAATTATTAATCTTATAAACGTGCTAACTTCTGTATTATTGAACAGAAAGGTAGAGCTGGCTGGAAGGTTTCACCCATCAACCCCCTGCTATCAGAGGCGAACTGTGCGCCTTCATTCTTGCCGAAATAATGAATAAGAAAGGACGTTTTCACGTCAAATAGACGATTGAACTGGGCTAGATGTGATGTCGTGAACAAAACAGTTATCCAATTTTTTGTGATGTAAAAATAGTTGTTTCTATGATTCTGTGATACGGAATGCAATGTAATTTACTTTCATATGTGTAATACTCAAGGGAGTTTGCCAAATTGTCATCAAATTTGATCAACTACGATTTACGTTGTACTATTCAATTGTTTTCTCTATTTTTTAAATGACAGGTCGTTGTGGAGGTTCAAAAGGAGATGGATCGATCAGAAAGTTTGGTAAGTTTGTGGTTTCATGAGCAAGGTCCGAAATTTGTGGCTTAAATGGGGGTATGAATTTGCTAGGCATAATTGTGGTATTTGATGGGCATGTATATATGAATTTGTTGTGCATGATTGTGGCTTTCATATGTGAATGATGTCAATTTTGAGATGTATCACCATATATGATAATGTGATATTGGGGGTGCCTGGCATATATCTGTGATGTTTCTGTTTTTCAGAGGGCATGGCTAGCAAATCCTGAGGCTAGCCAATATTTAGCATTTATTTTTTTCGGGATTTAACACATCAGTGACGGGTCATAAAAAAAAGACGTCACAGGTAACTATCCTGTGACGGATTCGTAAACCGCGGCCGTCAGAACTGACTCTCCTGTGACGGGCCTTTACTTTCTTGCCCGTCACAGGTAGCCCAGCTGTGACGGATTCTAACTACCGGAGACTAATAACTCTGACGGTCTTTTGTTTATCTGTCCGTCAGAGATGAGACACCTGTGACGGGTTCTAACTGGTCCTAAGCTAGCGGAGACCAACACCTCTGACGGACGTCTATTTATTTGTCCATCAGAGATGTGTGTCATCTCTGACGGCCGGCCACCCGTCAAAGGTGACTGGACTCACCAGTGACCACTGATCACTGACCAAGCCCAAACCCGTCAAAGGTGAGGGTTTGGGCCCGTCATAGGTAGCCTTATCCAATGTAGTGATACTGGGTATAGTATACATCAAGCTACATAGAGTATGTGCGACACTCTGTAGTATATATGTTGAGTGTGCGTGCGACGCGCGTAACATAATTTTAGTTGGCTATATATATAACTATTTAAACATGCATATTGATTATATACACATTTACATTTAAGCACGCATGTTGAGTATATGCACATTTAGACACACGCGTTGAGTATGTACACATTTAAACACGATATTGAGTATATAAACATGCATATTAACTATATACACACGCATGTTGAGTATATACTAAATATGCATTTGTATTAAAACATGCATTTGGGTATATATACACATTTCTAATTCAGGTATTTAAACACACATGTGGAGTATATACCCATTTAATACTTCGATGTTCACATATTTAGATTCCAACTATACGGTACACGTATACTTTGATTTTCATATAACTTAGATTCCAACTGCACCCTTGGATTTTCATATACCCAATCGTATCATTTAGTGCCAAATATCCCGCAGAAGCATGAATTTTGGTCACAAATGTATAGAAACCAAATCTCACCCGGAACAGCATTCATGGTAAGTTATTAAATACGCAAAATTGATCTTCCTAAATATTTCGCATGCATGCACATGTTGTTACTTTCCAAACTAATTATACTTTAACGGGTGAACCCGTTAATCAAATCTCATTGTAACGATCATCTCAGTGAGTCTATGATCCAACGGCATATATCAATGGTGCCCGGGCACCATAAAGCCCTATATGGACGTCCTATATATATATGAATATATATATATAACTTCACATAAAATTAGAAGAGAAAAAGGTGAAATCGAAACTTACCCCAGTGAAGCAAAACTAGATCAACTGGCCAATGATTCTAAAAACTGGGATAATCAAGGATAAGTAAACAACGTTAACAATTTATGGGCCTAGCAGTGGCCCATTGCCACACGTGGAAACGTGCTAAGAACATGAGCCGATACCGACGCAAAGAGTACGGTCATGTGTGATACAAATCCGTATCTAAGTTTTTCTAGAGTTACATATTTCTAATTTTATAAGTATATGGATCTGAATCTGCAATTGTAATTATGTTAATGAAAATTGAATGAATCTTTTTTATCTCATTTTAAATAAAATATAAAATTTTAAATCACTCTAATTTAACATACAAACTTCAACTTCAGCATGTATCTCTGGATCTGAAGTTAGGTCAAACATGACTTAATTATATATGAGTCTACGTATTTACAACCCACTGTGGACATCATATACAGTGTACTGGCAAAGTGACAAATGGCAACATTAATTTGTCTGGGTTTTCGCGTGTTGTCTCCTTAAGGAAAGAGATTGTGAAAATAATCGGAATCAACCCTACCTTTTATAGCCTTACTGCTTCATCATACTTGTCAACAGGATACCTATATGTCTACTATGGACTATGGTCATGTTACTCTTGTGCTGGAGTACCTGACACGGAAGATGGATACTAGAAGGGAGGCCACAATATGGACACACTATAACGAAACCTATTTCATCTTGGTAGGTGATAAAGGACGACGTATCCTATGTACAAAAACCTATTTTATCCTGGTAGATGATAAAGAACGACGTATCCTATGTATATAAGTCTTTTCATATACACACCGTGCATATCAACTAGCAAATTTTATCAAAAAAATTAGAAAAAAATGTATATACTTTTAGTAGCATTACATCTATGTGTAGAGTCTCATCTTGAAATTTATTATATTTTAGCCATAATAAATTTGTTAGTAAAATTTATTACGGTGTGTATATGAGAAGGTTTATGTGCATGGGATATGTTTCTGGTGATAAAAGAACCTCCTTTCCAGGCTAGTAGATAGAGGAAATGCAGCGGAAAAATGTCGGCAGCTTGAACGGACAAACATTGTTGAAATTAGAGAGGTCACCGAAGGTGGCTACACAAAGCTGATAAATAGCCTTTCCTGCAAAGATGTCCGTTTTTTTTTAAAAAAAAAGTCTTCTCAAAGAAATTGATGCATGTTAGGCTACTTTGGAAAAAAAAAACTCCTCATATATGCATACAAAATCTCGCATAGACCCCTTCCATCACTTTATGTTTAATTAGTTGTGTTTTTTTTAAAATACCTAATATTTTAAAATACCTAATATTTTAAAAAAATATAATATGAAGAAGAGAAAATTCTAAGTACGTAAGAAACCCAAACTTATTATTAGACAATAGGTTGAAACTCAAGCGAACAATCTAAATCTATGTTTTTTCCTCTTAACACAAGTTACTGTTTTGAAGGGTCTATGATACTCTAGCATGAGACACTTTTGGAATTTTTCATAAGTATTTTATATATTCAAAAGATGGAAGCACATATATTCCATCGTGTTTCAAATTTTTATACGCGTGAACACTGTAAACGAAATAACAAAAAAAAAGCAGATAATTGTCCATGATGAATCGTCATCTATGTGCTGTATGCACCCGTTCATCAAAAGTGAATTTATGTGCGTTGCAACAAAAAGGATATGATCAATATCCCAGCTGCACTGCCAGCAAAACGAAATGGTTTGAATACGTGTGATTTGTCCTGTTGGGCTTGACGTGTCCCAAATAGTACGCAGAAAGCCCAGCGTCACTTGAGTTTCTGTACTCAACACTCAACAGGTTTGCTAGCCGACATGAGCTAGCTGATGGGGCACCGTTTAGGTTTTTCCCGATGAGAAGGCGGTGTATCTAAAGGACTATGGGTTGTATCTGGTGTGTATATCGATTTTTGTTAATTTTATCATCTTTAACAAAATATAGAAAGCTAATATATTTATAATAAGTATAAAACTTGATACTTTAAGTAAAATTTTTAAGATAAAATTAAGATACATCGAGATATACTTTCTTAAACATTGCAAAAAAATTTATGATTTACTATATTATACTTATATCCTTTTAACCACATCCTAATGTTTCTATCTAATGAAATGATCTGTTAGTGGATCTTAAGAGTACTATTTTTGCACTTAAAGATTATAAATGGCTCACCATCATTCCCATTGCCCCTTCGTCAAACCTATCTCACAGCCATTATTATTGCACGTTAGTTACTCAAAGATGTTCATCCTAATGTTCGGTTTGTGAAACATATTATGCCATGGCATATTGCACCTTTTAGCAATCATTTTCATCAAGAAATATATTTATTGACTTTTTGGTCACAACAGCCTTTCGAAAAATAAGACCATCTTTATCACCTTTGTTTAAGCGATGCAGCCACAAAATTCACCATCTTCGGTAAACCTTGTCTTCATATATGCCTCGACTTGGCTGAAAACGTGCTGCCATCATACGCATCCGTCTAACAGATCACTACGTGCCTCACTCCACAAAACCATACTAGAAAATCTCCAAACTTCAAAAACCTACTTAGGCCTCCTTTTAATTAGGAAAAAAAGAGACCCTATGAAGGGTTTTAAAATAAAGAATTGAATCCTATCCTTTCCTCTAAAATTCCTAAAGAATGAACATTCCTATAGATATTTTAAAAAAAAGTTAGCAAAAATTCAAACCTCGTAAAAATTTTCTTTGAGTATTTTCTCTCTCATCCGGTTTATGTATTTTTCTACGTCAATCAAAAGATCATTTGTGTATGTTTCATGTGTTTTTGCATTTCTTTGTTTTCCACTTGATTTTCAATACTGTGTTCGCCCTTAGTTGTACATTGAACGTATATACACACATGCATGTACTTTAATTAAATAAGGCGCAACGTGTCCATCCTATTAAGGCTATGCTTGGCTCTACTTTTAGATTATAATCGAAAGTTGAATTTTTAAAGTTTGATTTTTCAAGAATAATTTTATTTTTACTTGTGTTCTTAGCAATCATAAAAAGAAAGCCATGCAATGAAGGAAACCCTTAAAATCAAATCAAACAAACAATTCAAACTTAGCTTCATATAATTATAATCCAAAGTAGAGACGAGACTCGTCGGCGTTAGCGCGTGTGGGACTGTGGGACGTTGCAATCGCAAGGCCGTTCTCCCGGTAGAGACTGGTGTGCGTCATGGAGTCAATGGTGAATGCTCTAGTTTATTACTCCTGATTATAGCAGTCCACGTCCTAATTAATATCTACATTCATCCCCCGTTAGGCTGAGTTTGAAAGGAAGTTTGGATGCTGATATTTTATCATTTATCGTGAGCACGCTTCCTTAAAAAAGTACTAATATATGTGTTTTTACAAATACTTTTTATATAAAAGTTTCTATTAAAAAAATAAATTTATTTATTTTCCAAGTTTATAATAATTAATACTAAATAAACATTCACTAATAGCCCGCCCTGTTTAGTGTGCCTAAAAAAATCTAAGTCAAACTTTGCTTTCAAACTCATCCTTTCTCGTTCTCACTTTCAAACTCAACCTTACTTATTGATGTTCTTACTGTTTAAGCCTTCCCTTTTAAGTTTTAATGTTGTTCGACCTACCATCTATATGCCAAAAAAAAAAGTGGAAAGAAAGCAGCTGGCAATCCGGTAAATATGTAAATTGAAATGAAAATCATCCACTCTCACATGAAATGAACAAAATATGTCAAAAAAAATATTCCAGGCAAACCTATGAAAAGCTGACGTTGAAAACGGGACAAGAAACTACCTATATGTACTGACATGATGGGAGCTAACCAAAAAGGCCATTGAGATCACGAAGCAGCCTGCATTTGTTACAGTTGGTGGGACTTGGCAGCGAGCAAAGGACACCGATGTTCTTCCTCTGTCTAAAGACAAAATAATTGAATGAACGTTGTGATTGGTAAAAAAAATATCTGAAAAAAATAATAATGATTGGTTAAAAAGTAAAAGATAGGTGAAAAAATATTTTTATTTTAGAACAAGTTACAATGTTAAAAATAACTATATTAAGTAGCAATTCAGCTATCGTGTAACAGCCACAAAGGCCCCCAAAACAGCGCGTTGTTGTCCACATCCACAAGAAAGCAGAGGACAAAGGGTATTTAAGAGTGTTGCTATTTGTGATACGGAGCGGATTGAGAATGGATATTGTCTGCGTCGAGAGTTTAGACTTTTCAGAGAAACATTGCTTACCAAACTAACGCTTTTGTCACGGCTATACGTGTGGTGAAGCCAGAATTTGCCCCCCATGACTCCCTTTTCCGTTCGGTTTGGAATGATAGAACTAACAAAAGGAAAAGTTTCAAGGTGTGCACTAATAGTTCAAGTTACAATTCCAAAAACCCCACAGAATTTTGGAATGCAAATTCCACCAATGGAATTTCGTAAGGCCCTTTTGATTTAGATTATTGAGTGTATTATTTTCACAGATTATATACTTAATTATAAGGTAAATCATATATTTTAAAAAACAAACTTAATAAATAGCTTAAAATAAGTGGTCTAAATAATATAGTAGGAAAAAGTTTTTTTTTTAGAAAACATGTTTTTCGAAGCGTGAAGCAAATAATTCATTTCAATAATATGATGAATGAGCTGAAAAGATTAAACGGATTAGGTTAGTTAGGGCATTGACAGCCTTAGAATGCCATGGGCTGCAGCCACTCCTTTAGAACACATGATTCTTAAACACATAAATAAGAAGAACACATGATTCTTAAAATATAGAATTGAATCGCCCTAGCACCTCAAATCCCATGGATTAAAAAACACATGAATATACTATATGAATGGTCGTTTGAATGGAGCATAAAAAGAAACACGGTAAACAGGAGAGAGATATACACAAAGATTTTTTTCTAAGAGGTTGAAGCTTACGTTAGAATCACTACTACAGAAACAGCCTTTCCGTGCGGGCCGAAAGGCACCTTTCCGTGCGGAAGGCCTGCCCGCACGCGCGAGAAGGTCTGGGAAAAGACCATTTTCGCGTGCGGGCAGCCCAACCGCACGGGAAGATCCATTATCCCGTGCGGGCCGCTTAAGCAGACCGCACGGGATAAGCGATCTTCCCGTGCGGTCGCATTAAGTGGACCGCACGGGATAATAAACCAACATATAAAATAATATTTTATATGCACATAAAATAATGGGTGGATCGCTTATTCCGTGCGGTCCACTTAACGCGACCGCACGGGATAAGCGATCTGCCCATTATTTTATGTGTATATAAAATATTATTTTATATATTGGTTTATTATTTTATGTGAATATATTACCTTATCTCTCCCCTCTCTAGATCTCCGTCTCTCTCAGTAATAGTATACATACACATCGCACGTATTAAGAATTGAACGTAATTAATTATTTTTTCATGGAATTAAGATATTAAATTTGTACGCATGCATGACATATGTATATATATATATATACGTATCATCGCGTCTCGCAATTTACAGAAGTTTAAAAAACCACATAAAATATATCCTTAATTAGAAATATTTGTACTAGCTACTATACATATGTTCTTTTTCCCACTGTCTAAGTCGTTTGAAGGTATCATCCGTCGCAAGCTGGCTCTCCGGATCGTAGAAATCGCCCAAATGGTTGCAGACATCGCGGCGGATGAAGCGGCAAATATCTGCACACAAGTTTAGTATGGTTCGATCGTCGAACCGGTTCGCTACAACTGGAACGGACGGGATCTGTTTCAGAAGGAATACACATTGTTATAGTTAGGAAAGTTATAAAAGATCTTATAATGTGTGAAAAGATATTTTCTCTCGACTTACTTCTTCAAACTTTGTAGTGTATCTCCCGTTGAGTCTAAGCATCTCGCATACGTAGTATCCGCATAAATTAGTCTGTGGTGGTTGCTTAAAACACTATGTTGAAAAAAATTGTATACTTCAATATTTTGAGTGAAACAAGTATATGTAAGAAATGTCGGAACAAGAGACATGTAATTACCGGCCATCTTGTCTTCACGAGAAGCTTCTTCTTTTGTGGATTATAGATTGGTCCACCGTGGTCTACGTAATATCTGTGTGCTCTATAAAGAGAAAGCAATTATTTGAGTCAATTATGTGTATTCGAGAGTACAATAGCCAACATTTAGTAAATGGTGCATAACAGGACTTACAAATTTAATATAACGAGAAACTCTGTAAATGTTTCCTCGCCATAGTGCGCCGGATCCAGCACTACGGCCAGGTGGTCCCGTGGATATATCAGAAAAAGTATGTAATGATCGCTGCAAAGAAGATATGTTAGTTGTATGTGATATCGTATTAAAACATAAGTACTACAGAAGAATCATAACGTACCGCAGCGCGTAAGGGACGAAGAGGACAGTTTTGTCTTTGTGCGCAACCATCGCTCTGCCCAAGTACAGTGCTACGCCGACCATCTTTTTCTTGTGCATTTTTTCGACGACCTCTTTTTTCTCGGACGTCGTTTTACCTTTGAGCTCAGCGGAATCTGCACGAATATTCACCGTGTGTTCCGTCCAGCAAACCCTTGTTGGGTTTATGTATCCTACTGGATGGTTGGCCTTTTCAGCGGCGTGGAATTGCATCCTAAGTAATAAAGCGGGTAATTTATCAGAAGTTAGTTAGCAAATGAATTAATATATGACATTAATTACGAATGACTTACAGGCAAAATGCAGCAACGAGATTTATATCCATTTTGTCCAGCTTGAATAATGCGTGAAGGTCGTTGAAATCGATTACCAACATCCCATTTGGGCCACTGGTGAAAGCGTTATCCGGGACCTTCACAGTAATCATGCCCAGGCCTTTTTTAGATGCTTTCAGATACCAGTCATGCATCAGCCTCATTTCCCAAGGCAGGCCTTCCATGAGCTTCGAGGGCAGGAACGGCTTCCCGTGCACGTACTTTGTTGGCACCTCGTCGGAAGTCCAGTTTTGCATGTCCTCCATTTGATTTTTCACCGATTTTTGTGAATCCGACAAATGTGGAGTTTCATCCTGCTTCTTGTCAGTCGACGCTCTCCCCCTGAAAGCCTGGAATACTAACCTTTCCTCGTATACGGCCATTTTTTCCTTATCATAAGTTGACCTAATCATTGTCGGGATAAGCCGACGAGGTTCAAGCTTGGTCGGACTTGGAAGACTTGCGCTTCTCATAAGAGACCTTTCAGGTAGCGCCAATGCAGACTGTGGTGTCAGAGGAGGTTGTTCTGCTTGGACTTCAGGGGCTGATAGATGTGGTGAACCTGGACCTAAAGGATTTGGGGAGGAGGGATGTGGGGAGGCAGGCCTATTAGTTGGCGAATCTTGCCCTGGTGGAGAAGGTGGTGCAGGCGCAGCAGCTATCTTTGGAGCCGGCGGGCGTGGGGTTGAAGGCGATGGACCGACCAGCAGTATATCTCGTCGATGCCATAGTATAAACTGATTCACCGCATCCCCAAGCAATTGTATCCCGTCCGGTGTTGGAATATCTATCTCTAAACTGGTATGCTCTGCATGCACCTTGGCCACTTGCACCCTTGCATATTCTTCAGGGATTGGCGTGTTCTGAATTTGGCGCCCTGGTATCACAAGTCCTGTACACACCTCCTTTCTCTTCCCGGCCCTTCCTATCGGCACGAGCAGGCTGCACGGCGTTGGGGCAGTTATGTTGTCTACTGCATAAGGTGCGGTGTCCACTGACCCGACACTGCTTGGCACCTGTACTGTGGGTTCTTCGGATTGATGGAACAAGTGCGGGAAGGCTTGACGATTTTGAGCAACAAGAGAGTAGAAATGTTGTTCAACTTGTTTTGCTATCCTCTCTTCCAATTTCTGTTTGTACCTGTCCCGTTTCTTGTAACCCTTAGCTTCCTCCGGAAACCCTTCCTTCCAGCTCGTCCTTGACGATAGGCCCCTTACTCGTCCGGAATGTTCAGGGTTGCCTAATGCAGCTATTAGTTGATCATGTTCTCTCTTGGCAATGAATTCTCCTGTTTTCTCTTTTTCCGCGATGTCCTTAAGACTACTGGTCACACGCTCGATATCCGGATCCTCGAACTGGATCTCTCCCGCATCGGTGACTTGCCCTGTGCTCCGTGCCCAAACCCAGTTTTTGCTTCTTTCCTTTAGGGCATCTACAAGCAGGGGCTTGCCTTGGGCGGCAAACTTCTCTTCAGTTGCTCGCCACTTCTCTACGTGGCCATCGTAGCCGCTCGAGCCCAACCGGTGCGGGTATTTGTTCCTTTTAGCTAGATCGGACATCTTTTTCCTCCGCGCTAAGGCTTCCGGGCTTGTCATCTTTGCCACAAAGGTGTCCCATTCGGCGGGCGTAATACCACCGTAGTCGGCGAATGGAGTCTTGTTCTGTTGCACGTAGTGAGTGTTCAAGTCCGATTTCCACTGCCTCCACCAATGCGCCATCGTTTTTAGGGCAAATTCTTTTCCCATAGCCTCTGAACCAGGCGGATAGACAAGCCACTTCTGCAACTCGTTCCACATGAAGTTCTTCATGTTGTCATCCACCTGCTCCCAGGAATCTACATTCAAAGGGCCGTGCGTTCTGGCCACCACACCGCAGGTGGTGCTGAATTTAGTCATTGCTACCTTGGGCTCTACTGGTTTCCCATCCTGGTTCAAAGAGGTGATGTAGTATGTCTCCTTGGGGGTTTGGGTCTTACTTCTCTTAGCACGTCTTCTCTTATGACCGGACGTTTCTTCGGTGTCGGTTTCTACCAGACCGAACGTTGCCGTGTCCGTCTCGCATTCGGCTATTACGGCAGACTTGGCAGCCTTTCTTTTTGACTGGCGTCTTGTTTTCATCTGTTCGTACATCAGAAAAAGTTAAACGCGACCGAGAGGGAGACGGCTTAGTTTATAACACTACAACTCGACTTACTGCTTCCTCCATAGGAATGTAGTCGGGGTCTTCTTCAACCGGTGGTGCTGGCGTAACTTCGACATGGCACATCGGATCGCTTGGTGTCTGCCATGTGCCTTCGCTCGAAACCTCTTGCGTTGGTTCGACGTTGGGTGCATCGGAGGGAGCTTTCTCGGTCGACATTTGATCTACGGTTGGTTGTAACACAATTAATTTTATTTTCATCTTATTGTAACTAAAATACCAGGCGGAAGAAATATTATACATAATATTAGCATTTTTAGAGTATTAAAATTTGGGGCAAAATTTAAACATCACATATATTATACATATATTTACAAACAATGCTAATATTATGTATAATACAAATATTATGTATATTAAAAAATGCTAATATCATACATATATTAACAAATGCTAAATATATTAATGTAGATTATACATATATACATAAATAAACATCTAATTTACAAACATCACATATATTATACATATGTATAATACAAATATTATACATAATAATACGTTCACAGTTATTAATTCTCAATAAAAGTGGACTCATAAGAAATTTTCCGCGAGGTTGAAACTCTCACTAACTTCTATCTAAAATCTCTGTATGAATGTTCATTGGAATTTAAAATAAAATCAGAAGATTCAATCATTTGTTTCAAAGGCCTTCATAGAATTTGTTCCTATATGATTGATCTCCAAATTTTGTATGTTTTTCATATAAACCAAAGTGACCCTAAGCAAATCAGCAGTAATAGCTATCCGATTTTGAGTTAGCACTAAGATTGTGTACTGTTGTGTACTAGTGGCATTATATGTACACTTGGACTTATAACAACATGCGTGATCTGGACTTTCTGCAGTTTTAACAATTCAACAATTCAAAATTCAAAATTTAACTAATGGTGGGAACTAATGAAAAGAATTTTTTTTCCTTTTTAGACAATATAGCTATACAAATACTTATATTATAGAAAAGGGGGAGTATTTTGCATGAAAATTCATCGTTGTGTTTAGTTATTAGGAACACCCTGGCGAAGGATTGAACAATGGACGTGCCATCCGAACACATCCATCCATTCCATTCATCATGAACATATTTTTCAAAATTCTAAATGATACATTTCGTGCAAAAGTATTTTACATAGAAGTTTATTGAAAAATCAAATAATTTATTTTTTCAAATTTATAATAATTAATACTTAATTACTTATATGCATCTATCTAATCTAACATCGAAAATTCATCAAAAAAAATTGACATATATCCCTTGTAGGCATTTCGTCGAACAGTTGACGTGCCATCCGAACACATCCATCCATTCCATTCATCCATCCATCACAACACATCCACCCATTCCATTCATCCATCCCACATCCATTCCATCTCATCTCACCTTGCGAGGAGGGACGTCGGCGTCGGTTGTGGGGGCCGGTACTGTGAGGCGTCGTCGGCTGCATGGCGTCGGCGGCCAGGGCGTCATCGTCGGTGGGCGTCGTCGTCGGCGGCCGCGACGTCGTTGTCGGTGGGCGTCGGCGGCCGGGGTGTCGTCGTCGGTAGGCGTCGGCGGCTGGGGAGTCGTCGTCGGCGGGGCGTCGTCGTCGGTGGGCGGCAGCGCGCGTGGGGATGGGCGGCGCGGCGGGGGCCGGCGGCGAGAGAGGGCTAGAGAGATGGGTGGCACAAATCTGGGTGGCGCGGGGGGCTCGAGGCCGGCGGGCGGGAGGGCGCCGAGAGAGAGAGAGATGGGCGGCGGCGCACGGCGGCTTAGAAATTTTCGGCAGCCTGGCGGTAGAGATCTGGACTCGTCGGGGACTTAGAAAATTTTAGGGATCCCGCGCGACTATATATAGGTGCCAATTATCCCGTGCGGGCCGCTTAAACCGCCCGCACGGAAATATATCTTTCCGTGCGGGCCGCTTAAACCACCCGCACGGAAATATCTCTTTCCGTGCTGGCCGCTTAAACCGCCCGCACGGAAAGACATATTTCCGTGCGGGCTCTTAAGCCGCCCACACGGGATAATTGGCGCCCTTATTCTAAAACTGTAAAACAAAAAAAGATATGAATGCTAAAATATTTATTAACATATTAATTATTGCATTTATTAATTGTCCCATGTAAAACTATAAAACTAACAAATATGAATGCACATGCTAACATATTAATCATCCACATAAATACCAGAAGTTCGATATAAAACCACACGTTCACTGGTAACAGCATAAGCTTGATATATTCGCGTGCAAAAACATATTGTACAAAAAAAAGAAACTAGCGTTTCACTATTTTTGGATTAACATCCTTCCGCACGGATGCAAACTTTGATTCGTCGAGGACACTCTCAATGCGTTTCATTCGCGTAGAAAGATCTGTGAATAACTCAATGGCGTCATACTGGTTATAATCGCGTGCGTCTTGAATGTTGTCAATTCCAATGATGTTTTGGTTGCCCGATACAATAATGTCCATCTTTTCATCGGAAGGATCCTTCACATAAAAAACCTGTGCAACACGCTCCGCAAGGACCCATGGATCATCCTTATGTCCAATTTTACTCCGTTCGGCACAAGTAAATCCAAATTTATCTACCATGATGTCTTTCACCCATTGGCATCTGAGAACAGGGATCTGAATGTTTAAACCGTAGTCAAGTTCCCATATTTCTTGTATGATCCCGTAGTAAGACTTGTTCAGCCTTGTTGCGTCCAACGCTACGACACGAACCCCACTGTTCTGCGCTGAGCCTTTCCTATCTTTGCTGTTTGTGTAAAAAGAATATCCTCCGATATCATACCCTTGCCATGAGGTCACAAGGCTTGTTGGGCCAGCTACAAGTCTTTCTATCGTTTTTTCCTCGATTGATTCTCCACACGGTAGCTTTTGATCCTTCAGCCACTGGGAAAACGTGCGCTTCTGTTCTTTCGAAACCCAACCGTCGGATCGCCCAGGATTGCATGCTCTGATATCGGAAGTGTGTTGCTCAATGTAGGGCGCAACGATGGCGAGTTGTTGAAGAACACTGCTGTGTGCATCTGATACCGTTTTGTAATCGTTGTCGTAGAAGCATTTTCTTCCCACAGTACCCTTCCCAGATAACCTTCCATCATGTCGAGGCACCGGTGTCCCAATGGGGTTGACATCGCTCATATAATCTAGGCAACACTCAACAACCTCCTCAGTTGTGTAACCCTCTATCATCGAGCCCTCCGGATGAGCACGATTACGGACATACCCTTTTAGAACGGCCATGTATCGCTCGTACGACCACATTTGATGTAGGTATAGAGTACCAAGTTCAATAATTTGAGGGACAATGTGAACAATGAGATGTTCCATCATGTCCCAGTACGATGGAGGAAAAAACATCTCTAGCTGGCAAGCGGTCTCGACTGCGAATTTCTGAAGGGGTCCTAATTCTTCTGGATCAAAAACTGTAACGCCCGTTTTGTCGCGGCGTTAGCGGGAAAACTAATCTGCTAAAAACCCTATTTGCGAAAGTTTGCTCTTCGGCTGAGTCTTGTCGTGTGCCAAGGTCTCGTGTTTCCGCTCTCACTTCAATCCCGGAGAAAACCGCGCAATCGGATCTCAAATCTGAGCCCTCAAACTCCCCCTTTCTTTCTCTCTGGAAAAGTCTGTTTTACGTCCCTTGTCCCTAGCCGACTCCCCTTCTCGGCCTGTTTCCTTTCTCTCTTTTCCCCCCCCTGGGCCGTGGCCGGCCCAGTCCCCTTTCCTCCCTTTTCGGGCCGTCACTCGGCCCAACCGCCCCCTCTCTCCGGCGGCCTTTTCCCCGCTGGGCCGTGCCAGGCCGCCGGCCCGCACGCGCTGGGCACGTGCGCCGCGCGTGCGCCGTCTGCACCGAGCCGAGAGTGAGGGAGAGCACTCTGCTCTCTTTTCTCTCTCTCCCGTTTTCCCCTTCTCTCTTTCCCCTCTCTCTCTCCCGGAGCTCTCTCCCGTCGGCGCCCTCCGTTTCCGTTCCCGCCAGTGGCCCGCGCCCACACGCGTCGTGGCCGACCGCCACGACCGCCGCCGTCGTCAGCCCGGGGCCCCAGCGCCGCTGCCCCTGCGCCGCTGCCCCGCGCCGCGCCAAGCGCCGGCGTCAGCCCGGCCCCGCGGCCTCTTCGCGCGCACGCTGCCCAGAGGAGAGCCGCGGCTCCCCTCTCTCCCCGTTTTCTCTTTCTCTCGCAGCCTCCACCTTCCCGTTTCGGCAAGGGGGCAAGAACCCTTTTTTCCCTTGCCCTTTTCCCCTTTTCCGACCGGCGCCGATGTCACCCGGCCGCGCCAGCTTGTCCGCTTGCGCCGGTCCCCTCGCCGCGCCAAACCGACATTCCCCCGCCCCAAACCGACCTAGCCGCCCTACAAAACCCCCCCCTCCGCCGGGCCGCCATTGCCGCTCCCTTTCGCCAAACACCCCTCCTCCACCGTGCCGCTGCCGCCGTCGTCCGTGCCGCTCGCCGCCGCACCAAGGACGCCGGAGGGAACCCCGGGCGCCGTCTCGCCCGCCCTCTCCCTCGGCCGGGCCCGCGCCACCGCCCGCGTCGTCGCCATCTTCCCCGGCTCACCGCCCCGCCGCGGTAAGCCCCTCTCCCCTCAATCTCCCCCACTTTCGTCGGTTTAGGCCGCTAGACAACCGTAGGACCCCCCCCTCCGGCCACCGTCGCGGCCGCCATCGCCTTCTCTCCGCCCCGGCGCCGTTGCCCCCTTCCTTTTCTTTCTCCCCGTCGGCTTTGGCCGCCGCCTCAAACCGCCGCCGTCGTGCCCCGCTCCGATCCGAGCCGAGGGCTCGTTCTCCCTCTCCTCTCTCTCTCCACCGGCGCCTCCCGACGCCGTCCACCCCCCTCCGGCTTGCCGCCCTCGCCGGAGCACGCCGCCGACCGCCCGCGAGCCGCCCTCTCCGGGGCGAGCTCTTCCCCTTTTCTCCCCCGCGCGTGCCGACGTGGACGCCACGTCCGCCTGTCCGGCCCCACGGGAGACCGGTCAAGGTCTCCCGGTCCACCGCGCCCTCTCGCCGCTTGGGCCGCGCCATGGTCCGGCCCCAAGGCCTCTCCCCTCGCGGCCGCATCGCCCGATGGGCCGCGCCTCGCCGGCCAGGCCGTCCGGCTTTTTTCCCGCGCCACGTCGCCCATGGGCTGTACCCCGCTCGGCCTTGGGCCGCCTTCTCGCGCGCTGGCCCGTTTCACTTGGCCGCGCCCGTTTCCTCCTTCTGGGCCGTGCTTCGCCACCGGCCCAATTTGCCCCGCACGCGCGCCTCGCCCGGTCGCGGGCCAACTCCACCCGCGCGCCGGCCCACGTGGCTCGGTAGCGCCCGATCCTTCTTTGGGCTGCGCCTAAACTCCCAAATTAAAGTCCAAATTCAGTCCCTCCTTCTTTTCTTTTTCCAGGGAATTAATAATTCCTTTTCTTTATTCTAGAAGATCCTTTAATCTTCGGAAATTCATATCTTTTCAACCGTTCGTCCGATTGACTCCGTTCCACCTCCTGTAAATCCGTAAAATCGAGATCTACCTAATGGCACGCTTAGTGGTCATTAATAGGGCTTCTTTTATCGTTTTGTTGAGTCGTCTCGTTTCGCGTGTAGTCCCGGAGCCCGAAGACCCGCAGTGCGCGGATTTCGAGGAAGAAGCTCAAGATCTCGAGCAAGGCAAGTCACCTTTGACCAATTGAACCCATAATTTAAATTAAGTATTTTGATTCCGCAAACTATGCATGTTTAGGTTACACTTGGCACTCGGCCTCGGTTTGCAATACAACCGGCAGGCCCTACCCATTTGCTGCATTCACCTTCCTTGTTTATTGAATACCCCCAACACCCTTGTCACCCCTCCGGTGATGCCTCGGTATCCGTACCTCGCGTACGAATAACGAGACTCCCCTCAAACTTTAAAAATTGATCACCTGGGTAAAACTGGAGTTTACAAAATGTTTGGAAAACCCGACACTTGGGTCGGTGTCTTGAAAATTAAAGTGAGTTTCTAAAACTCGCGGTTTGGGAGACGTACTGGAGGTACGGTCTGCCCGTTCTCGCCCTAAGGACCGATTCCTTGGGAATTACATCCAAGCATATGTCAAGTACGACCACATGGGTGATATGGGACGCCCCTGGCTGAGTAATTAGCTAGGCCAGGGAAATCTTGATGCCAAGGGACAAGTGGATTCGCCGGGGTGGTGTCGGGGAGGACCCCTGGGCTTCCTGGCACAGTATGGTCTGGGACCTAACCTGGTGTTGGTCCGTGGGACCCCTCCCGTTGGCATAAGATGACTCTGAGTCGGCTTTCGAAATGCCTTGTCGTGAAAGCCTCAAGGTCGCCAGACGTGGCCGAGGGTCGCGGGCTGGGTGATTCGGGGTTAGTAACGTCGTGTGGGTAAAGTGTACCCCCTCTGTAGAGGTTAACAACTGTTCGAACAGCCGTGCCCACGGTCATGGGCGGATGTGAGGTGATTCCTTAGCGTAGTTTTAATGAACACCTTGTGAACTGCTGCTGGTGTGAGGTTTTTCGTTCTGTGCTTGGTTTAAGGCTGTCGAAGCAGCCGGTGTCGGTGACGATTGGCAGGGAGCCTCTCGTACCGATGTGTTGGCTTGTGGCTGTCGAAGCAGCTGGAGTCGGTGACGATTGGCAGGGAGCCTCTCGTACCGGCGTGTGTGAGTGTTGGCTGTTGGAGCAGCCGGGGTCGGTGAACGATGGGCAGGGAGCCTCTCGTGCCGACAAGATTTGATCGATACAATTTCACTGCTCCGGCCGGATGAGACGCACCTTCTCATCCGTGTCGTCGAGAAGCACTCACTTAGATGTTTCTAAAGTCTTAAACTAAAACCAATTGTGAAAAATAACTGGCTTCCCTTGAAGCTTGCATTAAACACTTAATTCCCCTGACTTGCTGAGTACTCCTGTACTCACCCTTGCTCTATATAATTAAACCCTTCCCCAGTTCTCGAAGATGAAGAGGTGAACCCTGCTGATGAAGAGTTCTTCCAGGAGCAAGCAGACTTCGAGCAGTAGTAGGGTTTCGGCCTTCCCCAAGGCTTTGCTTGTGGCTTAGGGCTAGTCTCTGCTTTCCGCTTCCGCCTTTTTGTAATGTTGTTGTGAACTCGGGTTCTGTCCGTCGTTCCAACCTTGGTTGTAATCCTACTCTTAATAAAGGGACCGCTGTTGTTGTGATATTCAGTCTTCCTGTTGTACCAGCGCTATTTCCTGGGACTGGTACAGGCTTACAGGTCAATCTGGACCGCTCTATCCTGGTCCCCGCCCGGGGCCAGTTTGGGGCGTGACAAAAACTTTCTGTGAAACTCGATTAAAAAAATAGCACAGCTTTGTTATCACTACCTTGGTGTGCACTGGTTTCACCGCCCTTATAGCGATAGGGAGGAATACCGTAAGCATCTTATGACAGTCGTGAGCGTTGTATCCAGAAATCGACAAATCTTTCATTGATACTAGTTTCCGGATATTCGATGAGAATCCAATCGGCACTTTCAATCCACGAAGACATTGACAGAAAGCTTTTTTCTCTTCTGGTGACATTGAGTAGCATGCCGGTGGAATCTCAATCTTACCATTCGTTAGCTCTATCGGGTGGAGATCTTTCTTTATGCCCAAATTGACCAGGTCGTTACGTGACTTCAACCCATCCTTTGTTTTACTTGGGATGTCAAGTAAAGTCCCGATGGTGCTGTCGAACACGTTCTTCTCGAGGTGCATGACATCGATGGCATGGCGAATCTCCAGGTCTTTCCAGTACGTCAGGTACTTGAAAAAGATTGAATGTTTCTTGATGGGCAGCGTGTTTTCTACCACTTCTTTCTTCCTCTTGCCTAAAGCCGTCTTTCCCTTGCCGAACACGACCTTTATGTTTTTTGTCAGCTTGAACACCGTGGAACCATCCTTTGCTTCGGGGGCAGTACCTTCCTCAACAGTTTTGTCAAAAAAGGTAGCCATCGCACGATACCTATGCTTCTGTGGTAAGAAACGACGATGACGCATGTAAACTAATTTTTTTGACGAGGTCAGGTATATGTACGATGTGTTGTCCAGGCATATAAGACATCCGGTCTTTCCTTTAATCTGTCCTGAGAGAGAAAAATTTGCTGGTAGATCGTTTATAGTAACGAATATGATAGCACGCAGAGTAAAATGCTCCTGTCGGTACGCATCAAACAATCGTAGACCCTCTTCCCACATTTCTTGCATATCCTCCATCAAAGGTTCAAGAAACACGTCTAGATCGATGCCAGGCTGTTTTGGCCCTTGTATAAGGATAGTCAACAAAATATACTTTCGCTTCTGACATAACCATGTCGGAAGGTTATACATGGTGAGCAGAACAGGCCAAGTGCTGTGCGAGCTACTTAGATCACCAAACGGATTCATTCCATCCGTGCTCAACGCAAACCTTACATTTCTCGGATCATTTGCAAATTCTGGATGCTTCGAATCAAAGTTTCTCCATTGTCGAGCATCGGCGGGGTGTCGAATCATACCATCTGTTTTCCGACCCTCTTCATGCCATCTCATCAACTCGGCGTCGGCGGGGTTCGAGAACAATCGCTTCATGCGATCTTTCACTGGCAAGTACCACATCACCATGGCCGGAATCTTTTTTCCTGGCTCAACCAATGTATTTGGTTCGGCAACAGCACTATCGGTGGCACTGTTATCCTTTTTGTACCTACTCGCCCCACAAGTTGGACACTTGTCCAAGTCAGCATATTCATTGCGATAAAGTACACAGTGATTAATACATGCATGGATCTTTTCCACACCAAGTGATAATGGACATATCAGTTTCTTGGCTTGGTAGGTGTTAGCTGGCAACAAGTTAGGCTTAGGAAGTATAGCTCTAAGAAGACCCATCAATTCATTAAAACTAGTATCAAACCAGCCGTGCCTGGCCTTCAATCTAAGAAGTTCTAGCACCGACCGCAACACTGTATACTGCATGTCACATCCCTTTGATTGATCGTACAAAAGATCTTTCGTTGATTTCTGCAACGCCTCCCAATTATTTAAATCTTTTGCTTTCTCTGTTAGGACCTCTGGTTCAGCGTGCCGCAACATATCCTCGAGATCAAGATCAATATCAACCTCTGCGGCGTCAAAACCAGTGCCGCCAAAATCACCAGTCATTTGACGAGACATGTCATCAATTATAAAATCCTCTGCCTGATCGAACCAAATATCACCAATCTCTACAGGAGGGGCGACTTCCCCGTGATAAATCCAAACTGTATATTTCTCCACAAATCCACGCTGAATTATGTATCCCAGGATTACATCCGGATCTTTCCACATCTTCTGATTCTTGCAATCCACGCATGGACAAAAAATATCTTTCCTACTCTCTCTCAAAGCGTGTGTCTTAGTCTTGTCAATAAATGTTGATGCTTCTCTCATGAACACCGGATGAGTTCTCCGTGTCTCATACATCCATGTCCGATCCATCTAAAAAATTCACAGCATTAATTAATATTATATTGCCGGTGTTTTCTAAATAAACAAATTAAACTTAATTCATACTTTTTAACTAAACCTCATTCACAACAAATAATAATACGGAGACAATATTAGCTACCAAAAAATGGTTTAATCAAAAAAATAAAATATTTGACCTACAAATTACATACATATATAGCACAAAGTACCAATTCGCACAAGTTTACATATCTTCGCATTCAACCAATGAAATTTTATAAAAACGGAAGCAAATGAAGGAGATGATCGAACACATTTCCTTTTATATTGATTTCAATCAAAGATTTTAACTCTACAATCTCCCATCAAAAGAAAATGTCTATTTTTGGAGAGAGAAACCGAGTTAAAATAAATTCAAATATCTTCACATTAAACCAATAAAAACTTTTAAAAGTGGAAGCAAATAGAAGAGAAGATCAAGCATGGTACCTTTTGTATTGATTCCAATTGAAGAATATAAGTTGAAAACCTTCCCCCCTATAATTGCATTTTTTTGGAGAGAGAAATACCAAGTTCAAAGTGACACTGTCGAGGGGGTGGGAGTGTTTTATAGTGCACCATCGCGTGCGGTTCACCTAACGAACCGCACGGGATAATCATTATCCCGTGCGGGTTCTTAAGCGGACCGCACGGGATAAGCATTATCCCGTGCGGGTTCTTAAGCGGACCGCACGGGATAATCTTATCTCGTGCGGTCGGCTTAAGGAAGCTGCACGCGATAATGACTTATCCCGTGCGGTCGGCTTAAGAACCCGCACGGGATAACTTATTATCGCGTGCGGTTCAACAGCCGGCCCCCTCGGGACCGGTTTTTTCAGGTGCGGCCACTTATGGCCCGCCTGGAAACTGTTGGGGGCCTCGTCCAGAAAGCCCCTTTCTGTAGTAGTGAATTCCTCCAAAATTCCTATGTTTTGAGCCAATCAAAAGAAATTGCATAGGATTTTTGAATAGCTATTTCTTTAATCTTGATGACCACATATGAAATTTTTTCATAGGATTGAATTCATCCAAAATTCCTCCCAAATTCCTTTGTTCCAAAGTGGTTTAAAGGAGTGGCTTTAATTTTTCATGTCTGCTCCTAACATCTTCTATTTTAGTCCTCATATTATCTTTATTTTACATAGAAGTCCAAAATTTTACGCTAAACACTCTAAGATCTACAAACAAATATAAAATATATACTCTACCCCCCTTCTCTTCCACTCTTTGTTGATCCCTTATGCTTCAACCCCGTATTTTTTGGCGTAACCTTTTCCCTCTCCCTTCTCTCTTCTCCAACAAGTACATCAAGACGTCTCCCTTCTCTCCTGCCTCCTCACCTTCTCGATGATGTAAATGGAGACAAGACGGGCCGATGAGCTCGATGAGCTCCTGGCAGGATAGATCGAAGTGGGGTGGGCCAATGAGCTCCTAATGGAGTGGATTAGGCGACGAGGATAAACTCAATGGTGACAAGTCGAACGAGGTGTTGAGTGGCTACACGATCGAACGAGAGGATCGACGTTGGCCCCTCCTCGTTGCTGAGCCGGACATCGATGACTCTAGAGGCAAAGTCAATATATTGCTTGCAGTTGCCACCTCTCCATCATCCGCCCCCTCTAAATTAAGCACAACACGAAGCAGGGTACCTCATTCATCTAACACAGACCAGAGCCATGGCTCTGTGCTTTTCATGGTGAGGCCACCGTGCCTTATAGAAAGCACAAGCATGCACGCGAAGCCACTCACCCTCACCTCTCCTTTCTCCTCCATGGTAGTTTGCGTCCGACGTGGCCTCCTTATAAACACTGGTTCTGATCGCTTTTATTTGTCCTTTTCATGTGTGAGGTTTTAAGGTGGTAGCTCGGCTCTATTCTCTTCGTCTTAAAATAAACGAATCTAATACTTTCTTTCTCCTGAAATATAAGGTATTTGAGATGAATGTGACACATCCTAATACTATGAATCTGAACGATGGATTTCATTCATCCGAAATTTCAAAGTGCAAAATATAATATATCTTACTATTACTATTATGAATTTGAATATGTCTATCATATTTGTTTATTTTAAAACAAACAGAGTAAAGTAAAGAGAGAGTACGGTGAAGAGAGACTGGCAGATTGCAACGCTGTGGTCGATCACTGATGATCTGGAGCTCCTGCAATGCAGGCACTCCACGCAACCTCAAACAGTCCCTCGAGAAAGGAGTTGCAAAGAAAGGAAGCGCGATGCCACACGCCAACGCGTGCATCGTACCAGTCCACTCAGGCAAATCAAAGGCCCCCATCACTCCGCATTTATAACCCGACCCGACCCGATGCATGCGGTGGCGCCGGCCTACCGCGTTCTTCTCTCCGGTCCAAACGGATCCTGTACAACCCTCTACTTCACCCGTGGCATGGCAATGGCATTGGTAGCATGGAAGTCCAAGCGTCCAAACCCCGCGAGCTGGGACACCTCACTTGCCACACCGGACTTCGCTTTCCAAGCCCTTCAATGCGGCGCCCACACGGCCATCCCGGCATCCCTGACCCTGTGGCGCGCGCCCTGACGCGGCCGACAGCCGACGAGGAGGTCGACGGCGACGGCCAGGCCAGGCCGCGTGCCACCGAGCAGCCGTAGCCGTAGCCGTAGCCGGTCGAGCCGAATGCCGCATTGATGGTAGCCGCGGCACGGCACGGCGCGGCAATGGGATCACATGCTCCAATTATTGAGCGGAATCTGCACGTACAATGCTCTGTACTGTACTTACCAACTTCTTCAGGTCGTAGCAGCAGGAGATAGCGCGTCTCAGCCTTCAAGCATGGATGATTTGATTCCCCGGGGATAACAGAAACAAGAATGCATCGATCGGCATATCGCTATGGTCAAAGAGTACGGTTTGGGAGAGGGAACAAGTGGCGTTTACCTGTGGAGACCAAATGACCAATGCCATGGATGGGCCTGTACTTCCTTCCATGGATGAGAGGGGATCACGGAATTAGAACAGAGATTCGGGCAACCGCTGCAATCATGTGCGATGAATAAATGCCACCAGATCAAAAGGGTTAGGCATCGCTTCGATGATACCGGAACCGCCATGAGCTGAGGTGCATGATGGTGAGCTGCAATTATTGATCAGGGCAATATGCTTTGCACACACGCAGTATATATGGAATTGTGGTTTGGCTGGTTTGCCCAGACAGGAATTGATGCTGCTGCTTCTGTTACTACTTACTACAAGCTCTAGGACAGTTTGAGTATAGGATGTTGAATTTGACCCTGCCGTAGTTGTAGCAACTGCACATTCATCTACCTGACGAGAATGATTCCTTCAGAAAGCTGTAGAGTTCCTCCGCAACTGGTGATGGGAATTCCTCCTGCGGCAGAAGGGCACCTGGAACCTCCACGAATTTTGTCACGCCTTTGGCGCCTTTGAGAGCTTCCATCTCAGCCTTCGACCTCTTCGGGGCATTCACGGTCGATACAACCAAAACTGGAATGTCACCGTCCAACTTGGCGAATAGCTGAAGGAATTCTTCCCTTGTTTGGACAGGGTCAAGAAGGCCTGTCAAGAATGCGGCCGGGACAAACCGTGCACCTTTCCTTTTGGTTAGCTCGTAACGGCTCTCCACGATATCTGGAGTCACGTTCTCAGGGTTGGCGTAAACGTGAGACTTGTACTGGGACTGGATGGACTTCTCATTGCTCACCAGAACATTGTACATCATCCAGCCAATAGCTGGGGCCCTGAGGGTTCCTCGTAGAAGCCCGTACCTGTTGATAATGGTTAGGGAAACGAATTTCAGCATGATCAATTTTGATCTAAAGAAACAAAAAGCTGAGATGTCTGTAAAAAGGCTCAACGGGAACAAGTTATCACATAATTATCTACATCGATCAGTTTTCAAAAATGAAAAGAAAATATACATCATTAATTGTTATTTTGTTACATGTACTTTATTACATGTCTCACTGATTAGTTATACAAATATATATCATTAGTTAACTGAATTGTACTAATAACGAAAAAGGAATGAGAACGACTAATGGAAAATGAAATCAGTAGCTTTCTTAACCAATTTGGAAAATAAAGTGCCAGCAGAAACATGGTACTGGCACTTTCTGTATGCAACGACAGTACAACACACAGATACGTATTTATCAATGTGGAAAACGAATTGCCTGCATAAACATGCTACTAGCACTTCATCTATGAAACACCATAAACATATTCAAACCATAAATGGCATCCAAGACTATATATTACTAATGGTTTGACTGCATAAACACAACCAGTTTTTCTCAATGCATTGAATCATATAGCCGCACTGCATTACTTACTAAGCCATCACCCATCTACCAAATGCGCGTCTTAATTGAATGAGATATTTCAGTAAGTATACACAATTCAACTAATGACAACATGAAACATGGTTGTATTGCAAGAGCCCAGAGGTTAATATATAGAACACAAGACAAAAATCTAGAAAGTACTCACTTGACAGATAGTGATGAAGATAGTGTGTTCATATTAGCATTAAGGCTGTGTTCTTTCCCCACCTTTCCCAACTCACCTCCCTCGTTTTTCGCACGCACGTTTCCCAAACTGCTAAACGGTGCGTTTTTTGCAAAAATTTTCTATACAAAAGTTGTTTTAAAAAAATCATATTAATCCTTTTTCAAAAAAGGATTAATACTTAATTAATCATGCACTAATGAGTCGCTCCGTTTTGCGTGCGGGAAGGATTAGTTCCCATCCCACACGACCGAACTCAGGCTAAGTGTTCCCCTTTTCAGCACAGTATTGATATTATCTTAGAATTTATCTTACCAAGATGTCCACTCCACACTAATGCTGAGCATAAATCAAAGAGCAATGGACACAGGAGGATCTTTCCTAGCATTCTCTGACAAATATTTGTAATATCAAAGCTCATACACTTAGTTTATACCTTGTCTCCATATCAGAACCTCGGCCAAATACAATGGGAAGGGGTCCAGCCCAAGTAGGTGCAACAGCGGCAATGCCAGATGGTCTTATAAGGCCCTTACCAGCCGCACGTACTGCAATTGTTGCTGCATGACCTCCTCCAACTACTACCACCTCACCATCTGATCATGATAGAGAAGTACAATCGCACCATCAGTTGAGTACTGATATTCAAGCAAAAGGGTTGTTACAGAAGTAGTAACTGGATATTTCCACGAAATATGTTTTCTGCACTATTTTGGTTGCATTGGTACTGAACTGCTAAACTTGGCTATGGGTAATCCTGATTTTTAGTTGAACCGAGTGTATTGAATCAAGCAAGAAATACAGTGGAAATGCTTATAGTGTGAGACGACAGTGCACTTTAAGAGGAAAATGTGGTATACCTGTATTTGCCACAGGGCTATTTGGTGAATTAATTAACTGAACCAGAAAATTCTCCATCACATCAGCACTGTAGTTCAGTGATGGCCTGTCTGAATAACCCAGACCAGGCCAATCAACAATTGTAGCACGGTAACCCAATTCTCCTTTTCTCGCCACAATATCTTTGGCTACCACCCTCCATTCCTCCACTGTACTAACATCAGAAATCGTAGGAATCATAAGAATGTTCTTCACGTTCTCAGCAGTCTCATGGTCATGTTCCTCGTAGTAAATGTTTATTGGCTTATCCTCAAATGTCCACTGCCACTTCCCAGTCTGAAAACATATATATGTAATGTTATAGCTCAGTGCCAGAGACAATAGCAAAGAAAGGCAGAACAAAACTGTCCATATAACCATGTCCAAAACAGCTCATTCAAAATCTAGTGTTAGAATACTTGCACTGCGGTAACCAAAATTCATTCTGAACATTAACAATTGATACAAGGACAATTGATCATTTGCCACTCTAAAGAGTGTTTTTCATTTTAAAATATTCCATTATAAACAATGTAAATCTTTTCTTTGTTGCTGCTCCAAAGATTTTATTCACATCTTGCTCCTACGGATAATTTAAACCCTCTTCCTCAGTCATCGATCCTTCCTTGACTCCTCCCATACTTGCCATGCCCACTGGTGAGGAGCTTAACCACTGGCAAACAAAAAGAGAGAAAAAGGCATAATGCTAGAACTTCTCTTGACATATCTATTCTTCTATGCTCTCATAAGAGCATGAAAACAACAAATCTAACCATAATTTTGACCAACTAATTGCTTGTGTACGCCCACAAGCATTCCTGTCTGCTCTAGCAGTTTGAGATTCACCTTTCTTGAAATCGTAAATTTCTCACCCTTAAATTATCAAAACCATTCATAACTAGTTCCCGTCCAATGGCAGCCACATCATTGGCTTTAGGGTCAAAAAATGGTATTGATTATAAACATGAGAGATATGGACTAAACAGAGAAGGAGGCATCATGTTTATAAGGCAGGGGTCAAGATAAAAGCATGCAAATGACAGTAACGAAATAAAACCTGCATATCTCCCAAAAAGAAATTGAGAAAGAGAGGAGACATCTCCCATTTCATTAACAAATGCCAGCAACCACATTGTCTTACAGTACTTCACAAAACACTAGGATCTTACAATTTAAGAGTATTGCTGACAAACATATCACGGTGCCAACCCACCATGATGCTGAAAGCACCAAACCTGTTCAGCCAAAACACCACCTGCCCAACAGACATTTTGAGACAGCAAAAGCAAACACAAAAAAACCAGCACGAACATTACTTCTTTTTTTTTTTGTAAATCTACCAGGCAATGGATCGTGGACCTAACTTCTTTTAGGAAAATATTTTCAAAAGATATCCCAGGAAAAAAACGAAGAGAACAGGGTAGAGAATTCCCCTTGCCTCTGAACCTTGTGTATATGGTTGTATCACGTTCCTCATTTTAACCATAAGAGCAATATGCCAACAATTCCCTCTCGTGGTGGTGGGGTCTCATGGAGATCATGCACACTATGCAACCAGCCAAGCACATGATGGCAAATTATCTACGCCACAATCACTTGTTAGCAGCCAAAATAGGATTGACCCAATGATGGGAAAATATAGCATTGATTATGAAAAGGGACTAACCAGACCAGACTATATGTTCCGAACTGTTAAAACCAAATAGGACCATTAATGGACTAGCACAAGAACACGTATGTAAAAGTCAGATCTTATATTTAACAAAAGAACAGGTCTTCATAATTGGAGGTTCAAGGATTAGATAGTTGTATTCTGTAGCAGAAATGCATGTTAACAAACTGTGTTGTTTCAGGTCAATATAAGTAGCAGTTTGCACCAAAACTTAGGCAATTAGATTCCAAATGTTCTATTCTGTCAAGGATCAGAGCGAACTTCTGCAAACATCAATGAGATTTTCTTCGAACCTGCATAACTGCGCATTTCAGAACACACATTTTTCCTACAAAAACCAATAGAGCGTGGAAACTAGCAATACCAATTCTGCTTGTTCATACTTCATAGACTCACAAGTAGACACGGGAACTTTACTACCCACCAATTTGAGATATAAAAACGGCACAGAAGAAGTTAGCGCGTGGATTCACTGGCGCTACGACTCCAGGTTCGTTCAACGGATTCATTCTCATTGACCACCCAAATTGGCGATCCGGTGAGCTCAATCCACCACCAGCCGCACCAATGTTACAATACATGATTACCGGCCAACTCCGTGAGCAAGTGTACCAGGAGATCTCATCTCACCTTGGAGGGGGGAGCCGCGGGCTTGGAGACTGTTGGAGGGGAGGCGACGGAGCGGACGGCGAAGCGCCTCGCGCGGCGGCGGGCGGCGAGCGCGACCGCGCGGCTGGGAACCGCGACGACCGGTGAGACGAAGGCGGCGGTGGGGCGCATGGTGGTGACTCGTCGGGGGTTTGGTGGGAGGAGGCAGGCGCAACGGTGGAGTGGAGAGGAACCGAACGACGTGTGCTGCCGTGGACTCGGGATGTTTGCCTTGCCGTTGCCGTCGTTTTGTCGCCTCCATTTCCTCTCCTCTGGTGCAGATTTCGCTTCGTTTTTTCGTCTCTTTCGAATTTTTTTTCCGACCACTACGGTTCCTTTTATTTCCCGTGATTAAGATACATGTTTTATCTCAGTCACTAGCTCGATATTTATGCGTAGGAGAAGTATTAATGGTGTAGTGGTGAAATTGTGAATGCATAAAATCATTCATCAAAGTTTAAATTTTAATGTTCATGAATATTAAACATATAAAGATATGCTCTCAATAGAATTTTAGTAAGAATAGGGATGCGTCGCTGGTTTTTGGTTTTCAACGGGTTTAAGTAAAATTAGAGATATGCTGCTAGTTTTCGGCTTTTAACAAGATTTTAGTGAGATTAAAGATGTGTAGTTGGTTTTTCATTTTTTCATTTTTTAGAACGTGTGTTAGCGAGTGCATACGTGAAAGTGTAAATATGATGTCACGTGTGTAGTGGTGTGTGTACGTGTGCATTGTCGTGTAATCAGAAAAAAAATACTATTGTACGTAACAGAATGGGTCTGTGACCAAAACCAGTTTTTGGGAGCCATACGAAAACGTTGACGCCTCCAAAGTCCAAAAAGACCACCAATCGACGAAAATGAAGTCCGTGTGGAGAACACGCAGCCAACCGAACTACTGTTGGGCCTCTGTCCCGTAAAACTGAAGCTCTCGCTCCGTTCCACTTGATGGGCTACAATTTCTGTAGACGACGAAATGAAGCCACAGCAACTCAAACCCGGCCTGGATACAACACACTCCTCGACGGCCCAACTCATCACACTCGGCAAAGTGCGGGCCGGCTGAGAGAGAGGCCCACCGCGACAGCACGATTCACTCCCGCGCCACGCCACGCCACGCCACCCACGCGAATCACACCAAACCGGAGAGAACACGCGCACCGCATGCGCGCGCGCGCGCCGGTGCGCGTCGCGCCCTCCATCCATCCACCGCGGCGCCCGGATCCCGCACGCCGCACGGCCCCGCGCCGTTGCCCGACGCCGACGGCCGCGAGCGCCTGGCGGGCTGGCTCGCCTCGTCTCGCTCTCGCGGGCGACGCGACCAAGCGCATAACCAAAAGGAGGCGAGCATAAATTAAACAAAATTTTTTTGACGAGGCGACAAAGACCTCACGCGCACCGTACGAGTCATCGTCCGCCGTTTCGATCGGCTCGGCCGCCTTTTCCAGATTCGTGCGAGACGAAAAGAAAAACTTATCATCGTCGTCGACGTCGTGCTTTCGACCAGTATTCGGCTACTACCTTTTTCGTCGGCCCATCGACGTCGTCGTCGGCGACGTGCGCGCGCCCGACTGACGACTCGATCGGCCGTGGGGTTCACGTCATGGAACGGCCGGACCGGCCTGAGCTTTACCCATCTTTTCCTTTTTGGCCTCGGCCTCCCCGTCCTTTTCGTTCGCTAGATAGCGAGCGCCAGCATGTGTGATGTGTTTACAAAGCTTTATATATTATTATGGATAGATTGGATCATCGATCGATTAATTGGCGACTGTACTTGCATCATCGGACCTTGATTAGCATCTACGAAAACGGTGAGATTGTGCTTAAGATACATATATAATACTCCAATTAAGTAATCTTTCATGTCGCTCTCCGGGAAGACGAGTGCTCCAGACCGACACACAGTCACACACGGCAGGCACAGGCAGGTCCGCCGTCTCGCCCATATGCCTTCTCATCAAGTAGCTACTATGTATGTTAGGTATGTCGTATGTGCAACTCATCCATAGGTATGGGTTTACCTTTTCGATTGAGTGCTGAATTTCGACCCCTAATGGTATGATATTTTTTTTTCTCAGTTTTGACAATTTTCGATCAAATTCTGATCGAATTTTACTATTTTAAATTTGAATTCTCAAGAACCTCGACGGTGTCTTGACCTCCGTACCGGCTCTACTGCAGTCCGTTTTGTATGAAGCCTGGCATCCTGCTAGCCACCCTCGTTCCTTCATGATTCAGATGCCTCCTCTCCCTGATCTCCTGAGCTGGAGCATGTTTGCTTAGTAGCGTCCTCTTAGCTGTACCAAAATCTTTGTAAAATTCTAACTTTTGAGATCCCGGCTGCTAGTAGGTAGTCTGATGTAACTTGTTTGATTTCGTTTAATATATCGATGCGCAAGTCTCTTGTGTGTTTGAAGAAAAAAACTCATAAACCATTCAAAATTGTACTCGAAATCTGCTTTTGCCCCACGTCGAAACATCGAAATTTTGTCGAAAACGTAAACTCTGTCGACCATAACTTGTTGGATAAAAAAACAATCATGCTCGTATGACAGTGTTGAACTTTTTTATATTTTTTAGTTTTGCCGAGCTTTTCATCATTCATCTTCACTCTTTCATTCCCATCGTTTACCCTTCAGCTTATTAGCCACATCCAAAATTTAAATTTTAAAATTTAATCTTATGATTGATTATGAGTTTTTTCGTCATACTTTTTTTAATATTTACTTTCAAATTTTTGAAAACACACATATAAAACGTTTCATTAAAAAAATAATTTTTGTTGTCGTTAAACTGTTACGGCCATAATCTGTATAAGCGAAACGATGATTGTGTTCAGATGTTAGCTCTGCCATCTACTCCAGGAACACGCTCTTTCCGTGTCTAGACAACTACAGCTTCGGTGCTTCCATGTGTTTCTTTGCAGAACTTTTTTGATGCTTGAAAACCCTGATCTCACCACCCAAATCTGATACCGTATTATCAACCTGATCGAGCCAACAACAACTGGGTCCAACAGAAATCTAGGCCAATTCCTCCTCTTTTTTTTGGGCCTGGATGTTGCTCTCTAGCTGATCGTAGTTGGATTTTAGGTAGGTGGGGGTGTACGCGCCACCATATTCCACAGCATAGTCGACATGAGGCACAAATGGCAACAAAAAAGAATTGCTGGAAGTTGTGGTTGTATTAGCCGTGCATGCACCATCAAAATACTTTAATCTCCATTGATATGATACGCAAATCACTATGAAAGAATCTTGGCCTTGTTAAGTGGGCTGCAATTTGCAAACAATTTTTCTGGGACCAGCATGAATGGACGTCTCTGAATCGATCGGTTGCTATAATCTGAGTATGAATGTGCATGATGGTCATGTACGAAATGATTAGTGGCTCTCCCAGAATCTTCTGCAGGTATTGAATACTGATCACTCTTTTTTTAGAAGGATGGTTAGTAGGTAGGAGTACTGTATTAAGGAGGTTTCAATTTAATTGTGAGATTTTGCGGAAGAACAATTAGGATACGGTTCTTCAGTCTTCAATACAAAATAGTCGTTGAAGTTGTTGACTCCCCCTCAAGCTTAATTCAGAGCATATAAATATGAAAAAAGATTGTTGAGTTGAACTTAATGTATAAACTGTTGACACTTGTGAAGAACCGTGAACGTTTCTACTGGTTTTACTTGGACAAAAACTGGGAAATTTCAGCGGTCTGAAACTAACAAAACCTTCTGGGCATGAGTCAGAAACTGTTACTGACTTTCAAATTTGTATTTTCTCTGTAGAGCATCATGTAGTTTTTTTTTTCCCTGAAAGAAGAACATCTCATGTAGTTTATTGTTGGAGTGGACTATGGAAGGCAAACTAATTAAGTTCGTTGCTTCTCTTATTTTATTTTTGCTGATTGATGTATATATTATTTCTACTTCTCCTCTAACCGTTGCAACGAATAATTTCTGTCGCTCTCACCGGTCTCCCTCGATCCCATATGGAAAATTTGTCGATTTTTAACTCTATGACAGGAACCCGTCTTTCTCCCACTGAAAGCGATTTTTTTACTGTTATTGCGAATATTTGAAGTAAAGACAATCAACCATTGCCAGGCAGGCATGCAGATTATCAAAGCTGGACAACAAATTGAGCCTAATTAACACTATCAACTTCCTGTGCTTATTCCTCCAACGAATGCAGATCAAGAACAGAGCTTTCTTAAAAGAAAAAAAATCAAGAACGGGAATGCACACAAAGGCAACTGATTCGATCACCCAAACGGCTCCATTCAAGTGGTGACCCTTCGAACAGGGTAAAAGTGTTAAATGGAACTGCCAAATCAACCCCTCGCGCCACCCACATCCTCTAGAGTTTGTACGTTCCAAACCACCAAGAACCCGGCTTTGGTTTCATGGACAAAAAAGTTGGGATTTTGAAGGCGACTTGGAGGCCACCTCTACTGGTTTTTCCTCCTCTGGTCACCATCTGAATGCCTCGTCTCGTCATGGTTTGGGTTTAACCCAAGCAACCTCGACATGAAAGGTGAGATTTTTCTTTCGCCGGTGTTGGTGTCAAGGACATCGTTTTCCCAACAAGGACAAATTTGCTGTGGATCTATTTGGTGCGGATATATTCGATATCGAACGGTCATGGCCAGTTCCTTGAAGGCTCAAGTGTGATATGGTACGAACTCGGTGCATACAAGTTTCTCCCTGACAAACAAATTTGTGCAATAATCAAATGCCATCACCATGAGCTGTTTTGTGGAGCCCATGCGAAAACGTGTACTGCATTCGCATTTCTATATGCGTTGTTCAGATATTCTGCATTTATCCGTACTCATATGGAGTACTTCTCCTCTAAGATTAGGCAAGCTGAATTAATCCATTTATTTCACTTGGTTTTCCGTACTGCCGCCGAAGAAGGGGACCAAATAAACTTAAACAGTATTCAATTCCTTTTCATTTCATGTGTTCCCTTGTTATGTTTGGAGAAATGGAAGAATGGATTAATGACACACTTCTTAAGCTCCTAAATAGTGAAAAAATCAAAAATAAATTCCATATATGAATTTCTTAAAAACTATTTAAAATCCATTTTAAACTTTATAATAATTAATTTATTTGTTTTTTCCTCGAATAGTAATCATAAAATCATTAAGCTATTCAATCATCGATAAAAAAGAAAAAACAGCCAACCACTTAGCCAAATTGTCTGAAGCAGTTTTTTTTACAACATGGTACAAACGCTAACACTCACGAAAGCGTGGACACTCACAGAATGCACATATGCACACCTTATCCCTATGAGCATCTTTAAATGATTGGATCGACATATTTTGTAATTGACGAAGTTACCATAGGCGTCACATCGTCGACAGATACATCATCTACCACTAAAACAATAATTAGCCATAATTGCAAGCATCCATGTCAAGTCTAGGACATTAAATCTAGGTGGGCAGGTTTATCCAATAAGTTAAGCTACGCTTATTTTGTAAATTGTCTGAAGAAGTTTAGAGCTTCTTTGAAACACGTGATTGAAAAAAAAGAAAGAATCGAAAAAACACAAGATTTTGACAGGATGCAAATGGCAAAATACAAGATTACTTAGTACATGAAAAACACATGAATGACGGATTAGGTCGCAGAAAAACACAAGAATCAAATGAGACAGACTCAAAGAAAATTTTTCAAGAGGTTAAAATTTTTGTTAACTTTTCTCTAAAATTTTTATAGGATTGTTTATTTCATAGAACTAAAAATCTCTAAATTTCCTATGTTATTTATTTTACAAACAAGGGGGCTTGACAGAATGGTAGAGTACACAAATCCCGGGGAAATGCAGAGCGCGGCGCTGCTTGGCACGACGACGCCCGATTCATTCGGACTCACACGCAAGCTGCCGCGCCGGCGATGGCGCTGGCTCTGGCGCAACGCGGCGGCGGCGAGCCGGCGGCCGGCGGCCACGCGACAGGCGGCGGGCCACCGTGGTCGCCAATCTCTGGAGCTCTGGGCCCACGGTTTGAGCGATTTTAAGTGCGCTTCTTGGATATGAGCCGCTCGTGATCTGCACCCGCGGTAGATGTCCTGTTTCTGCTTCTGTTTCTGCTAGATTTGTTGGAATCATGTGATGATTTGCCTTTTGCTCCCCTTCTGATGTAAAAGTGTGGTTTTGGGTTGCAACGTCTCTTTCGTGCGTGGCTGACTGGTAACCGATTCTGAACGGTTCAGGTGTGACGAACTGGACTCGTGTAGTTAGAAGGTTTTGCATGAGCATCATCTAAAATCTACCCAGAGATCATTCAATAAACCGTTCTATACAATCCAAACGGATTTTTTTATTTTTTCCCGGGATTATCTTTGATAACCTTTTGGAAGAAATATCTCTGGCAGAGCAATGCGCTACACGTACTTAAAAAAATTCTTATAGAAGCATTACCAAGAAATATATCTACTGCTGAATCTAATCAGTTGTGGTCATGAAAAAACAAGATGCCCTCACAACATGCTATATCAACGATACTCACAATATAAGCGAAGTGAGTTTAGCTCACAATTATGTTACGAGTCTATTGTTTTCGTTTATGGTTTATTATTGACAGAGATGTTTGCATTTAAGGTTAATAATTCTTTCAATGATAGATTCGTTAATCTTAAGATACGTCGTTTCAATCTTACGGTAGTGTCTTCATTACTAAATATACGAGCGTTTCATCAATCTCACCCACTCTCGCAACGTTGTCTTCAGCAATATTAAAATATACCAGATCAATATCTCGAAGATGCTCGCAGGGTGCATGTACATTTATAGAAGAGGTAATTGTGCACATGTATTTAAGTGTCTACCTGTTTTTTTTTTTAAAAAAAAGATGCACTCATGACATGCGAAATCAATTTTTTGCAAGAAGATTGTAAGGAATTTTTTTTATGTGTGTCATTTTTCCTGACGGCCAGTTCCCAACTAAACGGCAAAATTAATGGAGATCTGAATCACGCAATTTGTGGCACGTATTCCTGATTGCCGGCGACTAATCGAGTGGAGCAGTGCGATTACAGCAGCGGAGACAGTATCATCAGCTTTGCGCCTTGTGGCTGCACATTGACTCGGCTTTATGCCAAGGCCACCACCCCTCGCACAAGTGTCTCTGCATTAAGCCTTTTCCATATCCGCACGGATGCATCATAAAAAGGAGCGAATCTCAGAGGCACACGCATTTGATGCCGTAGTTAATTACTACGAGGCACAAAGCATAGCATAATCCCTCTCAGCGACAAGACATAAAAGGCAGATCATATAATCTTAAAAATCTTTATTATGGAAGGCAACCAACGATTGATTACTCGCTGCAAGAACGAAAGGTATCCTAGCATCGTATCCTACTCTCATCTGAGCAGTTCACTCCACCAACATTGGAAAGATGACTGCAAGCTGCGGTATAGAAAAGAAAAAAAAAATCCAGATTATTCTAGGCCATATAGCGCTAAGGTTTTATTTGGCACAATTCTTGATCTCAAATAGCGCTGAAATTAGAATTTGTAAATTAAATTTTAGTGGTTTGAATTTTTATATTTTTTATAAAACAAAAACAAAATAAAACATTCAAATATTATCACTGTAATCGCAGACCCAAGATCATCGATTTACAGAGTTAAAAACATCCAGCTCTAACAATGCTAGCTAGCCCTAAATTAATCGTCAAGGCATGCACCTGGCACTTTGGCAGCCGAGTTGGACTCTCCACTAAATTAAGATGAGAAATCTTGTCAATGGCTGCCGAACAAGTACCCCAATCTTTGTGATTAGCTTTCCCCCGTGCACATTTGGTACACGAGCGCCATCAATCAATCGATCCAGCCGAGTCGGTTTCTCCCCCGTGGCAAGCTACCAAAGCGGCGTCACGCAAGAAAAGGAATAACCGATGTGGTGTGGCTCCGACCACGGCGCCGGCGCCGGCGCCGCCCCTGCTCACCGGGGAATGGTTGTTAAACCTGTTTCTTTTTTTTTTGGCCGAGTCATCAGCCAACCAGGTAGCCAGCCCAGCCTCCCCCAACCTCAGCGACGCGACGCCCGGTCTCACGCGAAGCGGACTCGCCACCACCCGTCGCCCGATCGCGCTCTCGCGCTCTCGCGTGGCGAGCGTCGGTTGGTCGGTTGGTTTTTCGCGGTGTTTTCCCTGCGTTTTTGGCCCCGTGGTGCACGTCGGCGTTAACGAGGGTGTTTGGGTTTGTGGCGCGTTCGTCAAAGGAATTTAGGTGCGACTTGAGGCTGCTGCTCTGCCGCTGCGTGCGACGCGGTCTTTCTTTGACGCCTGAGGAGGAGTACACAGACTCGAGAGGGATCAGTCGCTCTCGTCGTCTCTCTCTTCTCCGGTCCATCCGTTCTTCCTTCCTTCCTTCCTCCACACCTCGATCGATCGGCGGGTGGTGGCACGTTGTTTTCTTCTCCACTCTGAGCGGGGCCTCGGTGGCTATGGCGTAGGGAGGAAATCAGGAAAAGGATCAGTCGGACGGAGCAGGGGTTCTCTCCCTTCCTTTTCTTTTTTTTTGCTGGCTCGTCCTTCTCCTTCTCCTTCTTCTTCTACTCTGCCACCATGGTGGTGATGTGGTGGCGTGCAAGGTGAGGCAAAGGTGTGGTGTGGTGGTCGGCTCGGCTGTTCATCCATCCATCCATGGATGCCAGTGAGGGTGGCGGCGCGCCCGCCGCGGCGACGGGTGGCGTGTCGAATGGGTTTATTCACGGCGTGGTGCAGTGGTGCTTCTCTCCGCTATTCTTCTGGCTCTTCACCGTCGCGCTCGTCGCCGCCATCCACCTCGCCTCCACCTACATCTCTCCCTCCAGGTATAAGCGACGCCACAAGAATTGAATGACAATTTTGCAGTAATTCTGAAAATTTCTGATCGATCGTGTTGAGGTTGGCTGATTGATGTTTTTGTTTTTTAATTTTTTCAGGGACGAGGACGACAAGGAGAGGGAGAGGAAGGCGCGGCGCGGCGATGGGTTCGCCAGCGCCGGCGAGGAGAGGGAGGAGGAGGAGGAGGCGGGAAGGAACGACGACAAGATTCTGGAGATGATGCGGAGCTTCAGCTTCGTGCATGCGAGCGAGGAGGATTTCATGGAGGGGATGGCTACGTATGACCATGTCGTCGCCAGGATGGCGCCGGAGCCGGTGGCGCCGCTGCCGCTGCCGCTGACGCCGCCGTCGACCTTCAGCTTCAGGTTCCAACACCAGTTGCCCGAAATTCTCCGGGAGACGGCGGTGGTTTCGGGAGAAATACCAGTGCAAGTATTGGAAGAACACGAGCCGGAGAAGAAGCCGGCGATTCCGCTGGAATCGGTGGCCGCGGCGAAGCAAGAACGCGAGTGCGAAGCAGAGGAGAGAGAGGTGGTTATGGAGGAAGAAGAAGAAGAGCAGAGTAGAGAGGTCGTGGAGGCGGCGGCGGCGGCGCCGAGGATCGTCTCGACCACGCACAACTACCGGTTCTTGACGGAGCGTGACTTCCGGGGGTTCGTCAAGGAGCCAGAGGCCATCACGGTGCGCGTCCAGGAATCCTTCGTGCCATCGCCGGAGCTGGAGGCGGTGGCGGTCTCGGCGGCGGCGGCGGCGCAGCCCGAGGAGCGGCGAGTGGTCGACGGGGCGCCACGGCGCGGCTTCCTCACGACCAACGACTTCCGTCCGGCGAACGAGCCCGCTAGCGCGCGCCAGAGTGTGGCGTCGCAGGGGCGGAAGCCGCCGGCGAGCTCCCCGTCCGCCGCGTCGAAGGGCAGCGCTGCCGCCGTGAGCGGGAGGACGAGCTTCACGTCGGAGTTCTCCGGCTTCGGCGGCGACTCCGACTCGGAGTCAACCGCCAGCGACGGGTACTCGGTGAAGGACCTCGTCGTCGACTCCGACAGCGATTGGTTCCTCTCGGAGAAGGACTTCCCGGCGGCGGCGGCGGCCGGGCACGACGCCGGCAGCCTCAGGGGCTACTACAAGGCCAAGGTGCTCAAGGCCCTCGAAGCCCTCGACGAGTCGGCCTCCAACCTGGAGCGTTCTTTCCAGGACTCGGCGACGACGGTGTCGCCGGGCTCGGTCGTCGGCCATGCATCGCCGGACAGCATCGGCATCGCCGCCGACGACTCTGCCAAGTACCCCGAGGACATGTGGTCCCGGAGCCCCTCGCCGGACGTCGAGTACGACGAAGAGGAGCACAAGGGAAACGAGGTGACGAACATGGCGGCAGCGGCGGCGGAGGAGGAGGTGAGCTTCGACATGAGCGACGACGAGCGGTCTCCCTTCTCCGGCGGCAAGAAGACGGCGGCAATAGCAGCAGCATCACCGGTGCACGACGGCGAATCTGAAGATGAGAACAGCTTGGATCATTCGGAGAAGGAAACCATCACTATACATGATCATTCGTACGAGTCTGTCTCCGATGTCAAGAGGAGTCCAGAAGCAATCTCTGACAGAGAATTGGATGATGTCTCGTCTCGCCGTGTTGCTGTTCTTGATGCCAAGATAAGCCCGGAGCCACCATCAGAAAGGGAATTTGTCGGTTCGAACGTTCATTCGTCTGAACCCATTTTTGACGATTTCGAAGAACTTGCAGCCACAAATGATCAGTCACATACTGCAGTTTCTGATGACAAGGGAAGCCCGCGGCGTTCGGAGAGAGAATTTGCCGGTACAGATGGTCACTCACACGAACTCATTTCTGATGTTTGGAAAGAAATTGTCAGTGCAAATGATCAGTCATTAACTTCAGCTCACGATGAAGAAAGAAGCCCTGAACCATCAGAAAAAGAATTTGTTGGTACGGGCGATCAATCGGTTGCGATTATTTCTGATGATCACAAAGCAATTGTCAGTACTACGAATGATCCCTCAAATGGAGAAGTTTCTGATCATAAGAGCACCCCAGAGACTGCAGAGCAGGAATTTAGTGGAAATGATGATCCTTATGAACTAGTCACCGATGCCAGGATCTTTTCAGAGCCTACAGAAGAAGAAGATGATATCCCAAATGAGAGTCCCAGAAATGCCACTCGACATGTCACCTTCTCCATCGCCGAGAAGGGGAAGGTGTTGGACGTGGTGGAGGAGGATCAAGAGGACAAGTGGAAGGATTTGACGGAAGAGGAGGAGGACGAGCTGGAGTCACTGTGGGAGCACCAGGATCTGATCGAGCAGCTGAAGCTGGAGCTGAAGAAGGTGCGGTCGATCGGGCTACCGACGATCTTGGAGGAGTCGGAGACGCCAAAGGCACCTATGGAGGATCTCAAGCCATGGAGGATCGATGCCAAGTTCCTGCGCGAGGACCCTATGGACGAGCTGAATAAGTTCTTCAAGAGTTACAGGGAGAGGATGAGGAAGTTTGACATATTGTGCTATCAGAAGATGTATGCAATAGGTATGCACATTTTCGCCATTACCATTTTACCCTTATTTATCTCAGATTCTAGTACTAATTTTTAGCACTAGAGTACAGTTGCTACTTTTGTGACTATCAAGCATAGCATCCACTAGCTTTTTAAAGCTAGCGAAGGACAAGATGCAGCTTTATAATGCTTTAACTAGAAAATATTTTGTTCAACTCAATGTGCTAAATAAATGCTTTTTTTTGGTTGTTTGAAATTGTATTGCGCTAATATGGATACTGCAATGGGATTTTCTGCAGATTTTCTACAGCTCAGAAGGCCTCAACAATCTGCAAACTCTCTAAAATCCTTATCGCCGACGGTGACGTCCATCCTGTCTCACAATTTCCGGTCGTCACGTCGAAAATCACCCGAGGACCCATCAGAAAGGTTTCTCAAGGAACTCCGGTATGACTTGGAGACGGTTTACGTCGGCCAAATGTGCCTATCATGGGAGTTCCTCCGGTGGCAGTATGAGCAGGCCCGTGACCTGCCGGAGTCCGATCCTTACCACAGCCATCAGTACAACCAGGTGGCAGGGGAATTTCAACAATTTCAGGTAGTAGTGCAGAGGTTTGTGGAGGATGAGTCCTTCAAGGGCCCTAGGTTGCCAAACTACATCAATAACCGATGTGTTCTTCGAAATCTCTTGCAAGTACCTGTAATAAAAGGTTAGAATAAGATCTCAGAACTGAATAATCAGATTGTTCATTGTATTGCTTTATTTATATACCAGATTACTTATTTCAATGTGAATGTTGGATTGCAGAGGACAGCTTGAAGGACAGGATGGAGGATCAGCGTAAGGGGAACTATGTTATAACGAGCGAGGAGCTGGAGGAGATCATGGAGGAATGCATGCGTGTTTTTTGGGAGTTCATCAGGTCCGACAAAGTCGAGACGACGTCGGTGCTCAAGGGCTTGTCGAGCACTCATGTTGAGCTCCAGGACCCTTTAGACCATGACCTTATGGTGCACATCCATTCCACGTTACAGAAGGTAAATCACCAAATTTTCGCCAGTACCGGCAAAATTCTGGATTTGCTACAGTAAGTATTAGTAGTAAAAATACTTGCTGCAGTACATGACACTGATAAGTGATAACCCTGAAATGGATGCAGAAAGAGAAGAGACTGAAGGATCTCCTGAGGACTGGCAACTGCATTGTGAAGAAGTTCAAGAAGCCCAAGGAGGACACTCTGAACCAGAGCCTCTTCTTCTCGCAGGTCGACATGCGGCTCGTGGCGCGGGTCCTGAGGATGCCGAGGATCACCAGCGAGCAGCTGCAGTGGTGCAAGGCGAAGCTGGACAAGATCGCACTTGTAGATAGGCGGATCCACAGGGAGGCTTCATTTTTGTTGTTCCCCTGTTGAGAGTACATATATATACACACATGCTTCTTTTGTTCTTTTTCCCCCTTCATAAATCATCTCCACCATGTAATCCGCGGCTTGTAGGTTTTTCTCAACCTTTTAGTAATCCAGGTCTCTTTACACATGTCCAGTAATTATAAATTGTAACATGATAAAACAGCTCATAAACCACAGAGTCCACACAGTATAGTACTTACAGTACCTAGCTAGAAAATCAGAGTGTAATAATCACCATTTCCTCTCAAGAGGAAACATCTACCTCAGAATGCACAGATTTCTACTACATCTGAGATGGAATGTGTTTATGTACCTTTGCCTCTGTCTGTCACCACATGGATGCAACTGCTGAAGTTGTAGTACTACGGTATGCGAATAAAGAAGCAATAAGAGCTTTGCCCGAGCAAAGATCAGCTGAATGCATCCTCAGTTCTGGCTGGATTGTTTTTGTGTGTATGTACCAGATGGTCCATCCATTGCACTGAGATCCACAGTTATTGATCACTTGTGTCCTCTTGGTGAAGATGAACAGTGTGCCCGGTGCTCCTTTTTTGATTGCCACATGAGGCAAACTAATGGCGGCCAAACCGGCCTAACAACCAAAGTACTGACTGCAAACACTGCATTCTGCCGCGTATACCACAGCTGAGAGAGAGATAGAGACAAATCATAACTCGCAAAGCGATAAGAAGAAAACTGCTGCTGGTTTGGGAGAGGGTGTGTGTGAGATTGGAGCTGGGGACCTGGGTGTTTGCTGGGCGCCGTCATTATCAGCAGGAAATGCGAGAGAGGCTCACATCGCAGCAGACAAGGATGGATGCAGATGGAACAAGATGCAAACAGGCTGTCCGGGTTATGCGAGTTTAGAGCTCTACAGTGAAAGCTTTGATGTATTATCGCTTACTCCATCTGTCCCGAAATATAGCAACCTAATAGTAGAACACATCCTACTATTATAAATATGTGTGCAGGCCATATGTCTGTTCAAAGTAGTAGAATGTGTCCCATCCAATACAAAATTACTATATTTTAGAACGGAGGTAGTATGATAGTATCATCTAATCAACTCCTGGGGAGTGGTGAGTTGAGTAAGCTGATGATAACAAACCGTGTAAATCAACTATGGAATTAATTGTTTGTGAAGAAAATCGATTCGACAAAACCAAAAACTGGTTGGATGGCGAACAATTTTTCACTGATAAGTCCAACTTAACGATGTTGACAAAGAAAGTTCTATCCAGGTTACTAAGTACTCTACTATACCATGCCCGATTTTACACGGAAGTATCACTTAGCTAGAAGTGAGCACGATATCCACATAAACAAGAAGCCAATTTTCCCATCTAACTCTGCATTGGACAAAATTATTCAGATCAGGCTTCAGTGCAAGTGCTCAACTGGACGTGCCATTTGCCATTTTTTTTTTCATTTGGCTTCTTGTTCAGCAGCCTGGATGCAATTTGCGACACTTGACATTTTCACTGGGCTTTGAAGTGACACGACAGCAGCCAGACGGCCCAGGTAGATCCAGGCCATCCTGATCCGGCCCATTACCGCATCGAGCGAATCCTAGCCGTCCGTGCTAGGTCAAGGCGTCAAGCCTCCGGAGGCTAGGCAGCAATTTATACCCATCCGCGCCGCCACGCGCTCGCTCCCCTCTCCCATTTTTCACCTCCAGCCTCCTCCTCCTCTAGGGTTTATCCACCGGCGACTACGCGGCGGCTGCGGCGACGAAGGCGAGATGGTGCAGCGCCTGACGTACCGCAAGCGGCATAGCTATGCCACCAAGTCTAATCAGACGCGGGTCGTCAAGACTCCAGGTCTGGATCTTCTCTTCTTGTCCTTGGGGCACTTTTTTTTTGGTTGGTTTCTTGATCTTGTTGAGGTGAAGATCTTCGCTTGGTTGAGCGGCTTTTGGCGTGGTGATTGCAGGTGGCAAGCTCGTGTACCAGTACACCAAGAAGAGGGCGAGCGGGCCCAAGTGCCCCGTGACCGGGAAGAAGATCCAGGGAGTGAGTTTCTGCTTTACCTTGTTTGCAATGCATTTCTTTTGTTTGTTTAGCTGTTTTGGTAGGATGATGATTTCTGGAGTGGATTGGTGCTGTGGCGCGGTAGAAATTTGGGATAGGCTGATGAGTCTTTGTGTTAAATTTAGATGAATTAGTATTTGTTGCTCGATCTTAGCGTATCACCGTGTTGGAGTGCTGCTTTATGATGCTTAACTAGGAGCCTATGACCTGATAACGATCGGACGCTCCTGTGTATTGTGCATTTAGTCTTTTTGGCACCTAGAAATGATTCCTTCTGGTGGATTTGATTTACCTGGCGATTGGACAACTAATTCTTAAATTTTCTGGAGAAATCTACGCACTGCATGATTTTCAGCTTGACATATAAATGTAGAACAGCTGACCTGTGATATGTATACTGATTGAATTGCATTATCACTATTGTTGTTTACTCATGTTTGTTTTTGCTTTGTTTCTGTGCTCTTAAATATTGAACACACACGCCTAATGCATTCTAATTATTTTTTGCTGATTTGCTTTCTGCTAAGTATAGTTTGTAACTATATCAATCATATTTCTGTAATTTCTGTGGGGATAACAGTTTTATTGATAGAACATTAAGAGATTATATTATACTAATCAGAGTTTGAACATTGAACTAAGGGTGGTATATCAATATTATTCCTTGTGAACTAATTCCCATAAAATGTTCAAATGAAATCTTCCTATCTAAATAGCTAGTATGTTCAGCTTTAGGCTGTGGCAATCTACTCACAGGCCTCATTGCTGGGTCTATGAACAGCTTTCCCATTCATATACTCTTCGTCATGGTTGTAACATGTACTGTGCTGGAAAACATATCTAGTTCCTACACGAATCTAATCACTGAACTTTGTTTACTATGGATGAAACTGTTGGACTTTTGATTGTTGAATGTTTGTCATGATTAGCATTAGATAACACTTGTTGTGCCATTTTTATCGTATTGTTTTACTGTATGAGGTGCATTATTTTGACTCATACTGTCGTTTCCATTTTCAGATTCCCCACCTCAGGCCTGCAGAGTACAAGAGATCCAGGTTGTCTAGGAACCGCAGAACTGTGAACCGTCCCTATGGTGGAGTGCTCTCTGGAACTGCAGTTAGGGAAAGGTCAGCAAACATGCTCTAACATATCCACATTTGATTATAACATGTATTTTCTGTCACCTCACATGATTCATATTGCCTCGCAGGATCATTCGTGCTTTCTTGGTTGAAGAGCAGAAGATTGTGAAGAAAGTCTTGAAAATACAGAAAACCAAGGACAAGTCAGCGTCAAAGTAGACAAACTCTTGGAAGTGGAAGCAAGAAGCTGTGCTGTAAACAAGGAAAACATTTTTGTTGATGGTGATGATCAATGGTCTAGCCTCTTCTAGCTGAATGTTTTAGTATAACTGTCTGAGTTTGGAGTACTTGAAATCCGTCTACCATTGTGATGCACTTGATGTCAAATGTTGCTGAGGCATTTGATCCGCCCTTTTGTTCACTTATCTGAACAGCGAATGAATTTTACTTACTTGATCTGGTGTTTTGTTTCTACCGTGTTTCCGATTGTTTGTGCTTCTATTTTCCCTGAGCACAATGAACGTAAGCCATCATGTTACGTTTATCAGCCTTCTGTCGTTGGTAATGTGGGTCAGACTTAATTTGTATGGTGTCCTTTTGAGATGATTAAACTGATGATATTGTTGTTAGAGAAGGGTCGATTATGGTGTGCTTTTGAGATGATTAAACTGATGATATTGTTATTAGAGAAGGGTCGATTATTTTACAACTTCAAAGTGAACATTCACACTAAATTAATCAAAATTCAACACTGTATTTCCTTTTTTATTGAAAAATTGTTGTTAGAGAACCCGTCAATTATCTGCAATTAAAAAGTGAACATCCACAATAAATTAAATACAACTCAACGCTATATTTCTACCAGAACATCAAAACTGAACACTATGTTTCTTTTTCTTTTTTCTGTCAGAAAAATAACTAAATAATCAACACTATATTTTCTTTTCTATCAGAAGAACAATCAAATTAAATACAACTCAACGCTATATTTCTACCAGAACATCAAAACTGAACAATATATTTCTTTTTCTGTCAGAAAAATAACTAAATAATCAACACTATATTTCCTTTTCTATCAGAAGAACAATAAAAAAATATTTTCTTTTCTACCAAAATAATTCCATAAAAAAAAATTTCATCCAAAATAATTCCATAAAAAAAAATTTCATGTCAAGAATGGGATTCGAACCCATGCCCTTTCGGACCAGTACCTGAAACTGGCGCCTTAGACCAACTCGGCCATCTTGACTTCGCGTTCCAATTGTTAATTACATTTTATTTAATTGACTAAACTTGAATCCTTAATCCAACGGGCCTCCCCATGATTTACGGAGTATCTTCGTTTTCGAACAAGGAGTTGATTCATTCGCCAGCCATGGCGCATCGCCGCGCCCTCCACTAGGTCACCCTCCCTCTCCGATCCCTTCTCCTCCCCTCGCGCCATCTACATGCCGCCTCGCCTCCTCCACTCCTCCACCCCTCTCGCCGCCGCCCACCTTCGCGCTCTCTCCGCCTCTGCCCCGCGCGCCGGGGCGGGCGCGCCCCACCTGTTCGGCGGAATGCCGCCGCGGGCCTGCGACCTCCTCGCGCGTCTCCCCGCCGAGCTTTTGTCCTTCGCCCGCGCGCGCGCCGCGGGGCGCGCGGCGCCAAGCCAGTTCGCATACGGAAACGCGCTCGCCGCGTGCGCCCGCGCCGCTGCGGGGCACGTTGCCGCGCTGGCCGAGCAGGTGTACTGCGCCGCATTGAAGGACGGGCTCTCCGGCAACGCGTACGTCTGCACCGGCATGGTTGACCTTCTCGCCAAGAGCGGCCGCCTCCGGGACGCGCTCAGGGCGTTTGCGGACGGGGACCCGAGCAGCGCCGTGTGCTGGAACGCGGCTATCTCCGGGGCGGTGCGGAACAGCGAGGGCGGGCTCGCCGTCGAGATGTTCCGTGATATGGTGTGGGGCTCGTGCGAGCCCAACTCGTTCACTTACTCCGGGGCTCTTAGCGCGTGCGCGGCGGGTGAGGAGCTGAGCGTTGGGCGGGCGGTGCATGGTCTGATGCTTCGGCGTGATCCTGAGTACGACGTGTTCGTTGGAACATCGCTTGTTAACATGTATGCGAAGTGTGGTTATATGGGGGCTGCCATGAGGGAATTCTGGAGAATGCCAGTCCGGAATGTGGTTTCGTGGACCACTGCGATAGCCGGTTTTGTTCAGGAAGATGAGCCAGTCAGTGCAATGCTGCTACTTAGGGAAATGGTGCGGAATGGCGTGGCGATCAACAAATACACAGCCACAAGTATCCTGCTTGCTTGTGCACAGATGTCTATGGTAAGAGAGGCTAGCCAGATACATGGTATAGTTATGAAGACAGAGATGTACTTGGATTGCGTTGTCAAGGAGGCTTTGATTTCGACGTACACTAACTTTGGGTCTATCGAGTTGTCAGAGAAAGTGTTTGAAGAAGCTGGCACAGTAAGCAATAGAAGTATTTGGTCAGCCTTCATATCTGGGGTCAGTAACCATAGCCTTCTGAGATCAGTTCAGTTGTTAAGGAGGATGTTTCACCAAGGTCTAAGACCGAATGACAAATGCTATGCTTCTGTTTTCAGCTCTGTAAATTCAATTGAGTTTGGCGGGCAACTTCATTCATTGGCCATAAAAGATGGGTTCATTCATGGTATTCTTGTTGGCAGTGCACTCTCCACCATGTACTCTAGATGTGATAATGTTCAGGATAGCTACAAGGTTTTTGAAGAGATGCAGGAACGAGATGGAGTCTCATGGACAGCAATGATTGCTGGTTTTGCTACACATGGCCATTCAGTTGAGGCATTCCTAACGTTCAGGAATATGATTCTTGATGGATTTAAGCCAGACCATGTATCGTTAACTGCCATTCTTTCAGCTTGTAATAGACCAGAGTGTTTACTCAAAGGGAAGGAAGTTCATGGTCACACACTTCGTGTCTATGGAGAAACCACATTCATAAACGATTGTTTTATTTCCATGTATTCAAAATGTCGAGTAGTACAAACAGCTAGAAGAATTTTTGATGCAACTCCATGCAAAGATCAGGTCATGTTGTCCTCAATGATATCTGGATATGCTACAAATGGTTGCTGTGAGGAAGCAATCTCATTATTTCAGCTTATAGTGGCAGCAGGCTTTCGAATAGACAGTTATATATGCTCGTCTATTCTTAGCCTATGTGCTGATATAGCAAGACCATTCTATTGTAAACCATTACATGGATATGCAATTAAAGCAGGTATTTTGTCTGATCAGTCAGTAAGCAGTTCCTTTGTGAAGGTATACTCCAGAAGTGGCAATATGGATGATTCTCGTAAAGTTTTTGATGAAATAAGTGTCCCAGATTTAGTTGCATGGACCACTATAATTGATGGGTATGCTCAGCATGGAAGTAGTCAGAATGCCTTGGCAATGTTTGATTTGATGATTCAGCTTGGGGTAAGACCAGATACTGTTGTATTAGTGAGTGTTTTGTCTGCATGCAGCCGTAATGGTTTAGTTGAGCAAGGTTTTAACTATTTTAATTCAATGAGAACTGCATATGGGGTTGAGCCAGAGTTACAGCACTACTGTTGCATGGTTGATTTACTTGGTCGATCTGGGAGGCTTGCAGAGGCAAAATATTTTGTTGATAGCATGCCTATGAAACCAGACTTGATGGTATGGAGCACCCTACTTGCTGCTTGCAGAGTTCATGATGACACTGTACTTGGACGGTTTGTAGAAAATAAGATCCGTGAAGGAAATTATGACTCAGGTTCCTTTGCAACTCTATCGAACATTCTTGCAAATTCTGGAGAGTGGGAGGAAGTAGCTAGAATCAGAAAAACAATGAAGGGTATAAATAAAGAACCTGGATGGAGTATGGTGTAAAAACCGAAATGCTTGAGGAGATCAGCTATAAGCATATATTTCATGAGCAGAGATCAGCTATAAAGATAGAAGTACCTTGGCCGAATATTTCTATTTTATGACAAAGACATTGCAGAGTATGTTCATGATTAAAACTTCTATAAAGATTCTTTTTTGAATTTCGCTGAGCTATTCTTTATTAGCACATGTGCTAAATCTTGATTGAGTTGGAGTGATGATATTGGGGAAATTGGAAATGAACACCCTTTGGTTTTATGTGGTCCTGTTCATGGAAAGGACCTTGCAGTTATCAAAAGTTCCCACTGTTGGGAGAACTGGGTTTGACTATTCACTTTATGAGAATTTTCATATAATCATACTCGGTATATAGAGCACACCCCTAATTCTCAGAGTAAGCATAAGATCTTTATAGTACAGTGGAACTCAATATATATAACTAAGCTATTCTTTCCTCAGTTAACTTTTAATATGAGCAAATTTCAGGTATAAATCTGACTTGATATATATAGCATGGTAATTCTTTTGCTAACAACTGAAGGCATCTCTTGGTCTTAATTTCTATATGACTATGTGTAACATTTTTCTATAAAATGCTATTGCACATGACCGTGGGAGTTGGGAGTTAAGGGGGATTCACATGGCATATTGTTATTGCTTGTCCAGTCATCTGAAGGATCACCCAATAAATCAAGAGGAAACTTTATTTTCTGTGGGATTCCACATTCACTGCTCTTACTGTATTCAGTACCAGTTCTTGTATATTGATCTTCATCACTATTTTCAATGCCTCCATTTGTGCCTATAACCCAATCAACTTCATATCCATTGCATGGTTCAGTCTGTCAAATCGTATGTTTGGCAAGGCTTCATATTCGCTATTGATTATTCCAGGGGTTATGCTGAGAAGCAGCGATGTGGCACCTGACGAATTCTGCAGGGTTTGTGTTCTGAATGGTAAGGTGACTGGACAATTATGGTTGTCTTTGTCTAATTGATGAGTTAAAGATGGACTGCAGTTGAAGTTTATGACTTTACTAGAAGAGCCATCTTGTGAATTGTTGGGCTTCTGCTGCCTCCCCTGCAGGCACTGCTGACTGTTCAACTGAGTTGCCGGTATTGCAACTTCTGCTGAGCAAGAGGAACTCTGTGAAGCAAATTGCGAGTTTGTTGTTGCAGTTGATTGAGGACCCCAGGGGTGAGATAACGCTCTTTGTGCCATAGAGTTAGGCTCTTTAAATATCTTACAAATAGCTGAGATGTCCTGTTTGGTGCAGAAAAATATCAGAATGATATAATACATATACAGTTTTTTATTTTTTTTCTATAACTATATAGTAATTCCAGTAAAATACTCACTTTGGCTGGAATGTTTTTTTGTCTATTGGTATTTTAGAAAGTGAAGGCTCCATGAGTGAAGGAAGTCTGAACTCATGCATCATCCAATCAGTTTTGAAACCTTTTGCTGCTCTCCTTTTGTAAAAGACAAGAGACTTCTTCAGGCCTATGCACTTGGTTCCCTCAGAAGTAGATGGGCCTGTCTCTTCCTGTTGCTTTCCAGAATCCAGCTCCTGTTGCTCTATTTGGTCTTACACTATTTTGATACTTCCAATCTCTTTTGCAGTAGAAATACCATTCCTTCTCCCCAGAACTTGCAAGCTCTTTCCATTAGTAAGATGGCAAATGGCAAATAAGATACCACAGAAAGTAAAGGTGAATAGAGCATGGCAATGAAGAAAGCTGTGGCAGAATGTACGGAGGATAACTATATATGGAATGGAATGGTCTTCTCGTGAGAAGGTATGACTTAATTATGCCTCCATTACAGATGGATGCTCTAACTCACTAATGGCTCATTTGAGTCTTATGTGTCATTTTATTACTTTTAAAACTTGCTAGTGTGTGTGGAAATATTTTACATGCATATGCACAACATTAATCTCTTATTTGTGATGGTGTATAAATCTTCAACTCTTCATCAGAGTAGGATCTGTACTTGTTTGAATGAGCCTTGACTTTACCTGTTGCTCGAAGTATTGTTGTAAGTGTGCTGTGTAGCCAACTTATAACTTTAGACCCAAGTGAATGGAAACGAAATGATTCTCCGTTGTTATCCTTAGGTACTAATATATAGAACAGTTGTGAGGACTGAAAATTTATCTTCATGCCGTAGTTTGTTAAGTAACTAACAGTTCTTTATTACGAAAATCTTGCAAGTAAAAATAGAAAAGATTAGCTCTTTCAGTGTGTGCTTGGTTGAAGTAAGGTGGTGGGTGTGGAATACTTATGATTTATGAAATCCTAATTTATCCATCATTTGGGCATAATATCCATATGTTAATACATGCTATATAGAGAAACTGTACTCCATTTTTTTTATGTTGATGAAAACATGGAATTAATATCTGCAGATAGTTGTTACTTTCAGAAATCTACAGAAAGTATTTACTTTCAGAAATCCACAGTTGCTACTTCCAGAGATCTTCAAAATTGAATAGTTTGTAGTCCATTTGCTAACAAAAAGAACAAGAGGTGCAGAGAACAGCTTACTTGGGAGATCCCATGGATCATACTTGTAGATGTCTAGTGATTTGATGAGCTCAACGGTCAGGGGCTTTTGCTGAATCTTTCTCCTGAGATAGAAACTGACCAACTCTTCATCTGTAGGGTGAAACCGGAAACCAGGCAGAAGTACATCCTCTGACTTGTCCATGTCACTTCTCATCTATAATTCAAGAGTTTTAAAACCTTATACTAGTTGCACTACCTTTGTGGAAGTAGCGAATGGTTTTAAGGCTGAAATTGCATAGGTAAAGACAAACAACCGAAGCAGTCTCTTTGAAATCAGTATACCAATTCCCACCCTATTATCGTATAGTATATATTTGATTTGTGGAAAAGGCGAAGGACGCAGTACTTATAACTAACAACTAACTACAAACCTTGCAGGTCATGAGAATGGCCCTTCGATGGATCTAAATATGAGAAGTTAAAAGAGGAGGAGAAGACGAACTGTATCTGAGCTTCATGATACTTCCTTAAATCCTCATATTTTATGCCGATACATGAGAAGGGGAATTTAATATATGATTTGAAATGAAATTACAGCTGCTTGAACATGACTAGACAAGGCCCACAGCCCACAGGTATGGATACCTCCTTGTATCGAGTAGTTCTTAATCCATCTCTTTTTGAGCGCATTAGATTTGTTTGACAAGAGACTCTTGGTTCGTTCGTCCGTTTTCCTACTTGTCCCCCGCGCACGTTTTTCAAACTGCTACACGGTGTATTTTTTTGCAAAAAGTTTCTATACAAAAGTTGTTTAAAAAAATCAAATTAATCCATTTTTGAAAAAAAAATAGCTAATACTTAATTTATCACGCGTTAATGGGCCGCTCAGTTTTTCGTGTTACTGTAGCGCGCAGGCAAATCGGAGCAACGAACAAAGCCTTGTGGTCCCTTTCAATTCGCACCTAGATAATGATCTAGTAGGAGTCTAGCGCACCATAAACAAAACATTTCAATACCCAAATTAGTATATAGTGCAAGTTAAGCACTTACCAATAATTGTACTATGCACTGATATAAGATGGGGAAAATGGTCGAGCATGTAAAAGAACTGGATAATAACTGTGGCCGATGATTTACATTCAGATGTGTACAATGTAGGGTATCCTCAATGTTTCATACCCATCCCTTCTTTTTCTTTATCTATACACACTAAACAGACTTTACACACTCCCATAGCTTACAGGCATCTCTGGCATGACTGTTGGCAACGATGGGAATGGGCCCAGAAAGCAACGGTTAGCATCTCGGTAATACAATGAAGTCATCAACATCATTTGTTTGATTGTTTCTCATTGAATTACCAGAGAAGTCAGCAAGGCAGACAGCCGACCAATCATATCGCAAGAAAACAACCAGTGAATCAGTGTATGAACAGCCACTGACAAGGAAAGTCCATTGAGCCGACCTGAAAGCTACTTGCAACGATACAGGAAAGTACAATGCATTTGTTATGGCGATTACTGTTCCGTTATTAACAATAGATCTACAGCAATTTTCGTTTTGTGTATCCGTCATTCAGTCACGGAGGTACAATCTCTCTATTCTTTTTAAAGAAATAAAGTTTGAGAGCTACAATACCTTCTAGAGACGAAGAGATATACTAATACGGCAATGAAGAGAACATATTCAGACTATTACCTGACGGGTGTTTCCAACTATTTGTGCAAATGGCACAAGTCCTGTAAACTCCATTTTCACTAGGTTGAGAAGTTTCCAAAGTACTATCTGAAGAACCTGTATACAAATTACTAGAGATAGAGGTGGCATTGTTTTTTTTATATTTGTATAGAATTTTTCCAGGATCAAATTCAACTTAATTGGAAGGATACAAGGGCAAAGTCAGATAGAAAGTTGTATGTGCTTCCTTTCGTATAGATTCAAGTTAGATCATTGCAGATGAGTACAAACATAATTATTTCGCTCGCAATTTACTTACTTTTGGGAGTTACAGGAAACATGAAATTACACAGAACAGTAAAATAAAGGAGAACCCATTATTCTTTTCAGTATCTTTGATTAAGTCACTAAATCGTATGCACAAAGCCGTAGGCTGGTCGGTCAAAGCCTTCAAGATGCTCCCAAAAGCTCCTTGATATCATACCCTTGAAGCTGAAGCAATGGAAAGTTGTACATGACAGTTACATCTCAGTAGTTACTACTAACATCAAATATGCAGAACATGCCATCTAAATTCTAAAATAACCAAGTAACATAAATAGACAAATCATCTAATAACTACCCTATTCATATGCAATCCTCTGCAAGTTATACAACTCAACCCTATCTTCATCAAGAAGGAATGTGCTGACAAATTATAAGACATACCTGAAGAAAGGTAAGCAGTAATATTACTCCTGAGTTCCAAAATGCATGTATTGTGATAGGAGTTAGAAGATTGTGGGTTTGAGCATATGAAAAACCCAACGCAACACCTGCATACCAATCAGCAAGATTATGAATGGAATAATAATATCAAAATGGAATAATTCTCACTGAGGTTTGCATCTATCATCTTTCTAAGAAGAGGTCACAAATACAAGATACCATGAGGCAGCTACACTTTAGTGTGGTCAAGTTTGGTGATAACCAAATACATTCACACACTTTGCCAAACATGGAATTCACAGGGTTTTATATCTTATTTCTAAGTAGACATATAAAATTACCAAGTATAAACAACTGCGGGAATTGTCCAGGTGTCAGATGAGCAAAGGCAAATACAGCAGCACTGACAAGTATGCAAACTGGAGTAGGAAACCTGTATAAAAGCAAACTGATATAACTGGACCTCAACAAGCAAAACTGCAAACTGTAGAATGCCAAGTTGCAATAGCAAGCATGTGAAAGGAAGCTACTAAGAAAGAGCTACATAATATGTGTTTCTTTACCACTTAGTCAAGGACACCATTAAAAAACCTCGAAATACAGTCTCCTCCAGAATTGGTGCTAAAACTCCAGTAATGCCCACCAAAAAAGCAGTGCTGATAATATATTAAAAAGATGAAAATGAAGTCATGTCATGACTACCTACTATAAGACATAAATCCACTAAAAACTGGATAATTGATACCTGGCACTTGATGAGCCGATTAATGGCAATAGAAGAACTAATGAGTCAGTCTGGAAAAGAAAGGTCCAGAAATAGATCAATAGACAGTACTCATGAAATAATAATCTGAAAAAGGTAACTAGTATAACAGGAGGTAAGTATGCAAAATAAAATGGGAAAACAGTAAGCCCCTATTGATGTAAAGTGAGGCCTTACTAGTAATAGGCAAGCTTGTCAGTCAAACATGGAATAAACCTTGTGCATGAAGCTTTACTTCATCAAAGAGTAAATTCCAGCTTAATTATACCTTCCTATGCTATTGAAAACCTATCCTTTTGGCTTTTCCACCGTCTGAATCTTGATCAAGTGACCATATCGGAGAGATCATTGTTTAATCATAAACAGCTTAAGCCAGTCCATACATGAGTAAATTGTGATTAGATAGGACTAAGGGTCAGGTGACATACAATCTAGGCAAGCCAAAAGGATTGGATAATCGGAGAAAACAGTCAGTTACATCCACAAATTGCAAGAATTGCTCCATTTGACTGATTGTTGTAGGTTATTGTTCAACGGATATTAAGCAGTTCAAAACGTGAAAATAAATTCTTTGCTGAATAAATTGAAATACAGGTTGAAATGAATGGGATTAAAATAATGCGACTTGAGAAACAAATTGTATTGCCTGTGAAAAATCAATCTAGCGCAGTATGTAAAAGGCCTGACCTCTCTCTCTGGAGGTTCACCATTCAGATAAGTCATAGCAACCCCAACTAAAGCAATAGAAATTATTGCGGCAAAGAGGCCAACTCCAGCCCACAAAAGCCAGCCATTTTGCAGCTTGAATGGCTCTTTAATATCTGCAAACTCAGAAAAAAGGTGCAACCTGAATATGCTTATTTCTTAGATCAGAAAAACAGAAATTGTAAAAGAAGATTACCCAATATGACTTAAGCATGAAAAATAGTATCCATGAAAAAGAGGATAACATACACTCTTAGTTACAGGGTAAATCCAATTACACTAAAAAGTTGGAGAAAGCTTTCCACAGTTGAGAAAAATATGTTCGGAAGAAAGAATGCATTATGTACTCTTTACACAAGATCAAATCTATTGTAAGTAGCCTGGCGGAAAAAAAGAACTGTTGTAAGTAACATGGAAGCAATGTCATGTCCTGACCATAACGAAATATATCATCTGGCAGTGGTCGGAAGGTATTGGTGATGCCAAATACAACACCCAGCACAACTGCTGTCACGCTACTGCTTAAGACAGTGAAAAGAAAAAGGTAAATATTTTGACAATTGACAGCATCCATTCTCCATCATGAAATTTAGATAAACAGCAAAGGAATTGAATAAGAATAGGCTCTTGGATTCATACAGTTGTCCAAGGAAGAGTATTTTTGCCTTCTGATCAACTGTTGCCTCCACAGCTTTAAACCCCACATATGTCAAAACCGATTGCTCAACCAGTCCTGTCAGAACAAAGCTGTCTAAAGAACATTCAGAAAGCTTTCTTCAATAGAGCTGTCGATAATTGAATACACTAAAATATTGTAAAGAACAAGAAAATTGAGCATTATGTAGCTGCCAATTCTAAGTTATGGACTACTCGTTACAATTTACAACACAAAACATATGGGATTTTCTGCTCCAAAGCCAATATTATGTGCAGCATTGCAATACCAGACAGACATCACTAACCAGCATCAGGTACAAAAGGTTAGGAGTACCTTACTCCACAGCCCACCATGGTGAGCACCAATGTCTGCCACTCCCACGGCACATCCCACCGGCGAAGGATTGGCCACTCGTTGGAATTCTGCTCATATCGAAATGATGTCACAAAATCTTCAGCAAGAGAAACCATCACAAAAGAGAGGAATGATTACAGTCCAACTAAACTAGACATATATTTTCGATCATAATACGGTACTCCTACCGAATGCACATTTGACATTCTACTGATGCATCCGTTAGTTTTTGTTGATGCATTCTTTAGAGAAAACAAAAATCTTCGGGATGTGTTCTTCCAAGAAGCTAATTAAATCCCTCAAAATCTGAAGCCGCGGCGGCGGCGGCGTAGAGTCACCTCACTGGAAGGCGGAGGCGGTTTGTTGCCGGAGTTGAAGGAGCGGCACGCGTAGCCCCCGCGCCTTCTCCACCGGCCGGTCTCCGGCGACCGGAGCCACCGCCGCTGAGCTCTTACCGCTGCTAGGCAGCCAGCTCTGGGCGAGGGAAATGGCTTCCGTTGCTTGGAGAGGAGGAGTGCTCTGCAAGGGAGAGGTCGGAGCAGGTGAAGAGAGAGCGCCGGCGACAACGCCGCCGCCGACGACGACGACGAGGACGCCATGAGAAGGATGCTTCTTTGCTCTCAGCTCGAGTGCTCGCTGTGGCTCACTGAAGAAGCGGCACGTGTTCGGGATAAGGTGAGGGACCAATACGTAAAATTGTAAAAGTACAAGGACAATAATAAAAATTGAAGTGATAAGACTTCTTCGTAATTGTTTATAGTTGCAGGGTGAAATTTGCAAAAGTGAACCACCGTTTCTTCCCAAGAGTAGAGAGAGGACCTGGGCTCTTGCGGCGGCGTCGGCGATGGCGGCGACGGCGAGCACGTCCGGCGAGTGGCTGAAGGGCGCCCTGCGGGAGCTGCGGGAGCGGATGGGTGGCGCGCTGGAGCTCGACACCGACCTCATCTCGGGCCTCGTCTCCTTCTGCGAGCTCGCGCCTCCGCCCGACGCCGCTGACTACCTCGCGGTCCGTACCCCTACCATCCCGTCCCACTAGAATGATACGCTGAAGTTCATGATTACTCTCTGTAGATTCTTATCGTAACTTGTTTGTTTTGATCTGTATGCTTTGTTTACTTTGTCGGATTAGGGTTTGTGCGATTTGATCTGGGTCACGCTAGGGTTAATATCGTGGTTGAATCACCTATGGAGCTTTGGTGTTGATTGTTTAGTTAGTTGTAGGTCTGATCGTCATCGTGTTGCAATATTTGGTGCGAAGTTTGATGCGTTGTGCTGCTACCAGGTTCCTCTTTGGTTTGGGATTGCTGTGAGTTATTATTGCAAAGAGAGGATAACATGAATACTTAATCATGTAAGCTTAGGAAAACAAAATCTATGGCACAGGGATGTGTTAGCGAATAAGGAGTATGATGCTATTATGAATTATACCGTGATGAATGAAGGTCTATAACCTCATGCATCACTTTAAGCACGATGGAGTGCATTATAACAGTCTTTTGCTTAAGTTGTGTATCTGCAAGTTTGGAGCAGCATGATGCTTGAACTGTTGAGTTAGCTGTATTTCTATTCAGTTGTTAATTTGTTATGTCAATATGCAACTCCAACTTTTCAAGGCATATTTGCAGAATTTGTGTGCAATGATATTTTTCGTTCTAGCAAACATGTCACTTTGACTTGAAAAGTTGAAACTCTAGGCTTTACCAGGAATTTACATATCCCTGATATGCATCTGCAATAAAGTTGAAAGGACTATTTCACATCTATTCCCCCCTAGCTTGCTATTCTCAATTGGGCATTTGGTGTTAAATAGGAATTTTGGTTATATTTTTCTTTCTTTGTTGCATATTGCTCATCTTTGAGTGACACTGCTGGTCATTAGGTAGGCATTATGCATGAATGCATCTGGAATTACTGTTGCTTAGTCCTTAGTCTTCATTCTTCATCATTGACCATGGTCAGTTTAATTCTGCAGAACATTATTGGAGTAGAAGCTGCTCAGGACCTTATTCAGGAGTACTTGCAGAGGAGGGGTTACATTGGCAATGAAAATCTGCAATCATCTAACCTTCAGCCTTATTTGAAGCCTTCTGCTGAAGCTGGGCCAACCCAAACCAAGAAGCAGACACGTACACAAAAAGATGCAGCAGCATCTTCTTCTGGCCAGAGTTCCAAGAGTCAACCTGAGACTACTGAACCCCAAGTTGCCTCCAAGAGAGGTTCAAAAAAGAAAGCAGTAAAGGCCATCTCCCTTGCTGAGGCAGCGAAGGGTTCTATTGTCTTCAAGCAGGGGAAGCCTTGTTCATGCCAAGCACGCCAGCACAACCTTGTCAGCAACTGCTTATCATGTGGGAAAATTGTGTGTGAACAAGAGGGCGAGGGACCATGCAGTTTCTGTGGTGCACTTGTTTTAATGGAAGGAAGCACATATGCTGGTTTAAGTGATGTTGGAATTCCTCTTTCGGAAGCAGAAGCTGAAGCTGAAGCGTACGCAAAGAGGCTTGTTGACTATGACAGAAACTCTGCAGCAAGGACTAAAGTTTATGATGATCAAAGTGACTACTTTGAAATGGAAGGAAATAGTTGGCTTTCTTCAAAGGTAAACTTTATATTTGCATTCCTATCCTAATGACTCATGTAAACACCTTTTTACTGATTCATTGTACTAAACAGCCTTATAGGATGTTCCTGTTGTTTATTTATATGTGCACACTTCACCCAATGCTGCCTGCAAATTGGTTTTCAATCAGAATTGCTGGTTGCCTTTTTGTTACAAGGACTCTAATGAACATATACTACAAACTATAACCTTGGAGAAAACGGCATGCACTCTTAATTACATCTTACTCTAGAAATTGCTTGCACAATTTGCATTTGATATGTCATCATATTTATATGATAAAGAACATATAATTTGACGGGATCAGACAGCAATTTACTGTGCAACTATTTGAGATACTAGCAAATTGCTCCAACCAAACCGTATGGAACAATGTTAAGTTAGTTCTCAATTTTTCTTGCTTCAGGAAAAGTCGGACCTAAAGAAGCAGCACGGGGAAGCTCAGGAAGCAGCTGAAAAGGATAAAGGGAAAGTGGTTGTCACATTTGATTTGGTGGGCCGCAAGGTAATATAATGCTGTTCCTGTCGCACAGCATCTAATTTACTTAAAAGAGGCAAAACATTTGGATGAGGACGTAATTTTGCAACTGTTTCCGACAGGTAATTCTGAACAAGGATGAAGCCACCGTGTTGGAATCCGAGCACCGGATCTTGAGACCACCTGAAGAGAAGGATCAGATCCACCGCATACAGGCCAACCCCACAATCAGAGAGCAGCCCGTGTTCATCGAAACAGGGCCGGTGAAGCCGAAAACCGACAGAGCTCGACAGAGCAAGAGACTCGCCAAGAATGGCCTGTGCCTGGAGGTAACTGGGAGGCTGCAGCACGACAAGGACCCCCAGAGCTTCCTGGGTGGCAAGATGAAGAAGGGTGATCATCTGGCGTACAGTTCTTTCGGCCAACCCCGTGAAGGGGACGACTTCGACTGCTCCCAAGATTTTGATTGAGCTTAACTTGCTTGTGGATGGTGATGGTCGCTGGGTGCCTTCCATTGTAGGTATGTCATCCCCGATTTTGCTTCATACTGGTTGTTCCGTTTTCAGCTTTTACCCAGAGGAGGTAAAATGCAGACCAGGCTGTAGAAATGCTATCATACACATGAACACATCCATATCCAACCTTTTTTTTTTTTGCAAGGATACCCTATTGAAAATGTGAGAATGACACATTTGGTTATCTCTTGTTGTCCTTACAAGTTCTCTTTCTTTTGGGAATAATTTCTGGGTAGCTGCTTGGCTAACCCGTCAGAGAAAAAGCGTACTACAAGTAGGAGTACATAGGAAGAACAGAGAGAAGGAAACAAACCAAAGAACCTGTGTGTGCTGTGGCCCAGCCCACGTACAAAACAGTCGCAAATCGGCCCGTCCCATTCGGAAAGCAGTTCCCAAACTCCCAGTCAATCTTTGAAACAATGGTTACCCATTGTTCGTCAACAAAGTTTTGTAATAGCATCAGATGACATGAGCAAGTAGTATACAACGAGACTGCACATGCAGAGTGCCGGTTTCCTCATCGTACAATTATAGAACACTTAACGCAAGTAGCGTCGTTGCTTTTATATACACACCACGTTACTCCCGGGCCGACAAGCAAAACGCACAAGCGAAATCCGGAGCGCAAACTGGGGGGAGACACCAAATGCGCCTTTACACTCTCTACTAGTACACTGGCATACACGAACAAACGTATCCTGGTTCTGCACTTGACATTACCAGCAGCCTTCGATGAAGCCCTTGGGCGATTTCGAGCACTGCCCGGCTGCAGCCGACCAAGCCACTCGTCAGGCGTCTTTCAAGGCTGTGGCTCATGCTGCGGTGTGGCGGGCGAATCCGGTGCAATGGTGAAATGCACTCCGGTGCCTTGCCCGGACTGAAGGATGAATGCCACCTCGGTTGCTGCTAAGGCAGCCGCCTCCTGAACAAACATACATTGGAACACGCTTAAAAACAAGATAAGGCCCCGTGAACTAACTACAATCCAGAAGCTAACAATATATTATTGAAACTAATCATGTTCAAATATTCATTGCATTATGCAAAACTCTATTGATAAAAATAGTTTGAAACTTTCCCTCCTAAGATGAATATCCACTCAGACGGTTTCCAAAATGGTTGATGACCATTGTAGGAGATCATCCCCCAGAATTAGTAGCCTAACTAGTTCTATGGTCTCACATATGAAGAGGAAGGGAGCAGATAAAAACTCAAAATTTTCAAAATTCAAACAGCCATGAACAAACGAGTAGGTCAACTCAAATGCAAATATATGAAGAACAAGGCAATAACAAATAAAATTATCACACATTCCAAGTTCTAACAAATATAAAATAGTATAAAGAATGTAAATTGCCTGCATGATAACATACTGACCTGTCGCTGTCTGCGGCGCTGCAAGATACTCACCGCCCAAGCCATTATATAGAATGGTAGCAGAAAACCAGCAGCACGCAGTAGAAAAAGCTGTCAAGTAATGGAGCATCAATACCAACTTCCAACGACAATGTGCAACAAAACAATGATAACCAGATATTTAAAGAGCATTCTTTCACTCACTGAAAACATTGCAGAAGTATCATCGTCATCTTCATCAGTTAGAGTCAGTGCATGTCTCAATAATAACAGAGCCATTAACTGAGCATAAGCAAAAGTAAATAAACAAGACCTTCCATTACGTGTGCAATCAAAATACATCTGTTGTCTGAAAAAATATATATAAATACATTTGTGCAGCAGAAATTAGGAACTCACAACTAGAGCAGCAGAGCGACAAAAGGCAGCAGTGCTGGCATTTGTGGCAGAGTAATCATCATATTCAGCTTCCATAATGTGGTTCTGTGCAACTGCAAGGATCCTAGGATCACGCAAGTCAAATGCAGTACCAGTAATGGTCCAGCCACCACTGTACATTCCAAAAGAAATAAGTTGCAGTTAGACTGGAATACTATAAACGTACACCACAATATAATAATATCAAGAAGAATCCATGTCTTCAATAGAGAAGCATGATGCCCTACCTTATATCAATGGTAGTTTCATCAGGATGAGGCCTAGTAGGTGCAGTGTAACCGTGTTCATATGGCTACAATAATGTCATTCCAACAGGTCATTCAGGATTGCTCCTGTGGGGGAAGGAAAGATGAATCATTTGAACATAAATTCACCTCATGACAGATTTCACACGTTACATCTCCTTTCTCATTGCACCATCGTTGCACACAAGCCCGATGAGCATACTGCATCACACAAACTAAAAGTGTATGAGAGCAATATCCACAGGCGATATCTAGGGATCATAAATTCGGAAACTTATAGTTTTATAAAAAAAAAATCAGGATCACCACAGCAAGAACTTCAGTTACAGGTGGATAAAGCCAGGATAAAAACAGGCGTGGATACAGGTGAAACAGAATATGTTGCTTCCATCTTTTACACATCTAAATATAATATGCAATGCAAATGCCAACATACTGGGATATGGTTAAAAAAGAACCATTAGTAGCATCAGGAAACTTGTGAGCTGTTTCCCATCATAAATGAGATTTTAGAAGACATGCAGAGATGCCGCAACTAAATCATGTTATGAAAGTGAGACTTTTTTCCTAATAGACTATGACTTGCTTGGCTCCATAAACAGAAGAATCTGGCCTGAGACACTGCACATTTCATGAAATTTACAAAGCCTGTCAAGAAATTTGGTGTCAAAAGATATTTATACTATGAAAGGTAAACGGTATAATGTACAGTTCCAGCGCAGAAATTAGGAAAAAAATATCTTTAATGGGTCTTTATATGATGATTGGTGAGATAGTACAAATTAACTGAAAAAACAAATAATTGAAGCATTCCGAAATGGGTACTTTAGATGTATCTCTTAGACCGAGTCAAATCGAAATGGGTACTTTAGATGTATCTCCTAGACCGAGTCAAATCAAGGGCATACTAACACCCAACCTGCCAATCTGGGAAACAGAAGGCAAGAATGGCAATAATAATATCCAGCCAACCGCATTTCGCTGTGAACACGAAAATACAACAAACAGAACCTAATGAGAAGAGTTAATCTTGCCTAATCTCATATGTTGCCCTTTAAACAGAGATACTTGAATAAACACTTGCAACTAAAACTAGAGTTCATGGGATAATGTGTGAACCTTTAGACTGCCAGTACAGGCACATGGGCTCTCCAGATTTTTAATACTGTCTTCCTCCTGACAAATGCGACATTCCACCATCTGCAGAAGAGGTTCTTCTTCAGGGGCCATGCTTTCTCCAACTGCCAAGAAGGTATGCACTGTAGTGGGTGGCTGCACAGCGGCTTCCCCTGATGAGTTCTTGGCTGCCCCAGTGGTCTCAAAGCATTCAGGCGCCATTAGACCATCAACATTTACCATTAGATGATCCTTCATTGTTTCAAATAAAAAATAACTATTCCAACAAAAGAATTCTTTACAAATCCTACGAGATCTGCTGAAAGTTCATAATATGGTTCCTAGATCAAGTGTAGCCCCCTGCTGAAAAAGTGAAAAGAAAATAGAAGGGTTCAACATGATATGATTAATTAGAAAAACCTACACAGAACGAATACAAGAACATGGAACCTACAGTAGAGCAGTTGTGAAGCAGCTCACAGAAATTGCTTATTTTCACAAAATGAGGCACCAGAGTCCTTGGTACGAGATATAAGGGGCACTAATGATTTGAGCTCCACCTTTCTGCATGTAAGTTCCTCAATCAGCAAATGTTGCAGCAGAACAGGAATTATTGATAACTCATAAGTCATAACTCTCAATTGAATAGTAAAAAGATATATAAATGATGTTTCCATAATATCAAAGGCAATGCGATGCTAAATCAGTACAGATGAGATAAGTCCAAGACCACACATAATGGTATTACTCGGCTTATATGCAAATGGTAACACATGTCCCAGCATTTTAATGCAATGAGTCATAAGTGTGCTTACAAAAAGAATGTCAAACATAATCCTTACGATTCCATAAAGATTTGATAAGAAAAGAATAATAAGCACTAGAAATCTAGACACCAATATAGCAATTTCAAAATCATGGATATTAACCAAAGGATATAAGAAAATTAACACCCAAGCTCCAACTGTTGGAAAACAAATCCCTTGGGGATATGATTCTTGTGGACCAATTCACATTTGAGTAGAGATAAGATTTAGCTCCTCCGGAGGAGATAAACCATTTATCTCCTCCCAACTCCCCTATATATAGAGGGGCAAGGTAAGACTTTTGTACACGATGGCAGAGATCCACCCTACATCTCATGTCTCTATTGTGGTATAATTGCTCGGGAATGGAAACCGGTGTTCAGCTCAGAAAATTACGCAAATGTAGGATAAGAAATGCGTTTACAGCTTGGAAATCAGCTCAATGCTAAAAATATATGGACCGAAACCGAAGATCACTCAATATAAGGTTACATGAAAGCATATTCATGATAAATTAATATGAGGTTTCCCAGAAAAAGGGTATCCTTCTTGCCTCTGGATTGATGAAATGGGTTCCTTGCACCACCACCACCCTCAATTTTATCAAACCAGAGGAGAAAAATTACAATAAATTGTTTGTACATCGCTACGAAAGAAATACAAATAGAAATATTCCCGAACTTCATGGTAAACCTAGAGCCCACCTTCCTACCAATAATGTCCATGATAAAAAAATGCATGGACGTGCCCATCCGAATCCAAAATACCAAATCCCTCAACGGAGAAGCACCAAAAGCACAATAAGCCGACGAAATTTCCTCATAAGCTTCGCCCCTCTCCCAGGGGCGGATCCAGGTTGGGATACGGGGGTTCAATTCAGTTGAACCCCCAAACTTTTTGGGGAAAAAAACAAACTGTTACTTGTATTAAGGTTAACGTTAAGGCTCTGAAATTAAGAGAAAAGCTTCTTCCAGATCTAGAAGAGAAGCTAGGGTTAACGTACGCAAGCGAATTCGAGACAAAAGTGGGTGGGGGAGAGAGAGAGATAGATGAATGAGAAAGAGGATGTGGATGCTCACCAGGATGCAGCAGGACGACGGCAACCTTCCCCTCCCCTGCTAGCGAGATGGAGATCGGCGCCCCTGCTCCTGCTCTGCTCGCGAGATGGAGATCGGCGCAGGCGCAAGGAGCGGAGACGAGACGGACTTTTTGTTGTTGTTGTTGTTTTTGACGCGCGACGCGATTTTTTTTTCTTTTACACCGGGAACGGAGGATTATATATATATATATATATATATATATATATATATATATATATATATACATATATATATATATATATATATATATACTCAAAGTAAGTAATTACAGGTTGGTCAGCTATTACTATCCAACCGTTACATTGGACTATCTCTCTTCTAAACTTGAGCAAATATGTATTATTCATTCTTTATAATTTAGACTAGGGGCTCATCAATCAATCGGTGAAACTTAGTTGAGGATAGATGACAATAGCAAACTCTTTCGTGACGGACGTTGTCGGCACCCATTGGCTGTCGCTCCTCTCCTCCACATGCAGCCACCATCGCTCTATCTGTAGAGCCACCTTCGTTCTTCCTCTTCACCTTGCACGCGTAACCGCAACCATTGGCCATCGACGTGTCTTCTCTCCTCCCCCGTCTTCATGCATGTTGTTGTCATGGTCGTCGTCGAGGCCAACGACATCAGGCTAGCAGGGACTCGGGAAGGGACTCGGGAAGGCAGGAACTGACTCGGTGGAGAGTGGGCATGCAGGATTTATGGTCCTCCTTGCTAGATCCGACGGTTCCCTCAGCTGCCGGAGGGGAGAAAAAAAAGGGAGAGAGAGCTAGTATGTGAAGGTGGCGGCAAAGTCGCTGAACTTGGAGGTGGAGCGGCGGTGGAGTTGGCAGACTTGGAGATAGAGATGGATGGGGGTGCTCCAAGTTAAAATAAAAGGTAAAGTTAGCTGATGTTAAGTGAAAAGAATGGTTCAATGCGAAAGTTTGGTAAGAATACCTAACCCAAACTACAATTTAATTTTGTTTTTTTCTCTGGCGCAATTAAAGTTGAGTTGTTCATTAGGCAATAGGTCTGTGATTTATAGGTAATTGCAGTTTTATCGTGTCTAGACGGTATGGTTGGACCGATATATTTAACTGGAATCCACCAAATCCCACCGCAAAAATCGTCGCCGTTTCTCACACGAAATGCCAACCCTAAGGAACCCCAATCGCGCGACCACGAATCCAGCATCCCTGCAATAATCCTATGCTCGAATCGTGTACAAAATTGGTGAAAAATGAAATACGGTGGGGGAGAGGACGGGAAGGGAAGGGGAGGAGAATTTTACTCACTGCAGAACTCTAGTGCAACCCCGGAGACCTTGTCCGTAATCTCGCTCGTGGGCGCCAGTCATATATGTGCCAGCACGGGGCAAGTGAGTCGTCTTACTCTGCGAGTAGGCCCAGCATTTGGATGAAAGCGAGAGATCGGAGGATGATAGTAGGGCACATGACGGTGTACCTGTCTCTAGCAGTTTTTTTACAAAAATAAATAAATAAAACGCCCTTTTGGAGCGTTGCAGTTCAGACACAATTTCAGCCCAAACAGTTTATAAGGTTGGACAAACTGCCCACTACGTGTCTACATTACGCTTTACTTTTATATTTTCTTGTTAAAGTTGAATTTTTTGCTGAAAAGTTCACTCTTATTTGTATCAATTAACCAAATACAAATGAGAGCCATTCGATCGTCCGTGGATCTTATTGATCGACTGTGATTTATGTCCTCACAAAGTCTATCCTGTATGTTTCTTTTTCATATATTTGTACAGTTGTACATGGTAATATGATGTACACTAGTAATTGGTCTGTGCTATCACTACAATAGTATTTAGTAATGCAAATTAAACCATCAAAAAAATATACATTTCATCAATCAAATATTATATAAGATATGTTTAATATTCTTAAAAAACAAGAATGATAGAGCAAGTTATCATATTGTTATTACATAGCTATATGACTAAAATGACATCGCAACTTTTCTATCTTTCAAAATAATCTAATTCCTAATGTACAACTTCACAATCATAAAAGTCGAGACCATCCATCGCTATCTAATGTTTAATCTACGTTTACAATAAAAAAATTCAGTCTAAAAGCATTTTCCTTTTCATTTGATCACCTGGCAGGAAGGATTTGATCACCTGGCAAGAGGGAATTGAGAGCCCAATAGACCTGCAGTCTCTTTCCATCAATTGAACATCCCGAGCATCGATTGAGTCTTTAGGCGGCTTTGTCGCTCACTCACCCAGGTCTTTCCGATGATTGTGAAGTACAATAAACTTACTGGATTTGTGAAACAACTTACCTTGATCTTACAGGTAATCACATGCAAGATAAAAAATATCAAGCTACCTAAGAGCGGACCAAAAATGTTGGTATAAAATTTTCCAACATGCTTCAGCTTGGTGTCAATTATCTTAAAACCAATGGCTGGGAAAGTTTCTAAAATAAATTTCCAGGTCATATACAGTATCAGATGAATAACAGAACAAGGAAAAGGAAGAAACACCATTCAATGTTCTATCAACAAACATAAATCTTACCCCAACTGCCAAAGAAGATGCAGCCCAATTGCCGATGCTGCGTATGTCCACGCAATTAACCCTTTTCTCCCTAGGATCTACGAGGTTTAGTGACAACCGGTGATTTTTAAGTCTTTTCTTATCAAGACTAATATTATGGCTTAGGCTGATTATATTTTGATCGTTTTTCAGGCAATTGGTAAATCTATTTATGGGTTTTATTAACTCGGATTTTATATCACAAATGTCATATGTTTTTGAGGATAGTGAAATTGTGTGTCTTATAGAAACCTAGACATATTAGCTTTGCAATATGTGCGCAATATGATACAAGTACTAATGTTCATTATGCAATAAGCTTTATTGTTAAAGTGATTTGCTATGTGATTTTCTCAAAGTGCTTTTGGCTTTGACTAAGCATATTCTTTATATAAAACCACTCGGATGGTTGAAATTTTAAGTTCTTGACTATATGCTTAGTTTGTTTAACTAAACAAATAGTCGGGGGCTACACCTAATTAGGTGCATCTAGTCGATGCACCTAGGTATATTTTTTATTGCAATTTTTTCAGCCCTTCACAGCCTTTTTATTGGATTGAAACACTCGGGAGACTATGGCAGAGATGATTGAAGTATTCGGCTATGGAGTAACCTGGTTCGAGGTAGAGTTATCTTGTTGACTACGAAGGTCTCAGGGGCTACTATGGAGATTATGGGTACTACATACCTACATGGTTGGCCTATCCGACTGGTTATAGGGGATATGTTTATATGATGATTATGTAATGGTTTAGGACTTAGGTATTATGTTTCCTTGTGTATTACGGAACGGCTTATAGTCCTGAATCAGGAGTATTATAGATGAGGATTAGGAGACCAATACTGTATGTGGTTATGTCTTTGTCTTGTAAACCTGCCCCCCAAAGTTATATAAGGAGGGCAGGGCGTCCCCTGAAGGAAGGAAAAAAGGGAGATCGTCAGATCAATACAAACTCGGTGGATACAATCTCCGAAATAGGACTAGAGTATTACTTCTTTATAGAAGGACTGAACCTATCTAAACCTTTGTCTCATAATCCATCGGCTTTGGTACTTGTGCGCTACCCCCTTTTCTTATTGCCGAAATCAAGTTTCGACAGGAAGGGACGCGACGAGGATGGGATTGATCCGAGGAGAGGACAGGCCCCCTCTTCGGCCCGGCAGTTGCTTCGCGGCGCGGGGACGGCATGGGCGTCGTGGCAGGAGGCGGCATGGGCGGGTACGCAGTGGTTGTCACCGTCGTGGGCTTGGCGAGGCGACGAGGGTGCATGGACGGCATGGGCGGTGGTACCTTCGTCCTTGCTCGATGCGGACGACGCGGTGAGAGAGCCGACGGAGGGGACGGGGCAGCATGGGTGGCGGTGTGGACGGCGTCATCGGTATGGGAAAGCGGTACAGCCGCGGTGTGGGGTGGTTGGCGACGTGTGACGGGCGGTCGACGTGCGCTGGCAATGACGAGGATGGCGGCTCGGCTTGGTCCACCGGGCGCAGCGACACGTCGTCCTGGTGGGTCGGCAACGGCCTTGGCGTGCTGCAGCCAGCGAGGGCAGGCAGCGCGCAGGCGCGTGGTGTGGGGCGGTGGTGCAGGTGGGTATGGCCATGAAGTCACCGGGAGCCGGTGGGGGTGGATGGCGACGGCGATGGGGTGATGCTCGGACCATTAGGCTGATGTCTACAGCGGCATGAGGTGCCTTGGCGGCATTTCGTCGAGCACCTCACGGGCGAGCTGCTAGACTTGCTGAATTGGGTTGAAGGAGGGCTTAAGAGGTTATTCAGACTTTTGTCTAGGCTAAGCCCATATGGAAGGAACAATGGGCATGGTCAGCTTGGTGAAGCTGGGCTAATGAGGGAGGCAAAGTGGACTTTTCTGCTAACCGCGGCCCAACTGTAGAGTTAGAGGGGGATGCAAGAGGGAGAGGGAGAGGGAGATGGTTGGACGGGCTTGGTTTGGATAAGGAGGAGAAATAGACTTAAACTTATGATTTGAATTTAAAGAGGGTTTCCTTTGTGATTTGGATGAATTTGTAATCTTATTTATATTTTGTAATATAATTTGATTTATTGATTTCTCTTTAGCCTTAGGCCTTTCGCTTAAATTAAAGTATACTTTATTTATTTCCTGTGTTAAATAATATTTGTTGTATGGGTAATTAATTTAGCTCCCGATCTTTTAAAGCCAAATTATTCGTTTGGTTAATTGTTGCATTATATTTGGATTAGAAATTAAATCGGTATTTAATTTCTCCTTATTTTTACTGTGTATGCTCTAGAAGAGATTTGTAAATTAATTCATTTAATTTCCTTGGTAAGTTTTAGGATTTACTTATTTTTAGTTTGGTTTTAGGTTGGATTTCCAAACGAGTCAAGCAAAGATCACAGCATGATGCAAAAGTTTTAAAAAGTTCAAATGTTTACTAATTTTTCTTAACCGGATTTTCAGGGTGTTACAGTTGGACTATAGCCGATGTACAGACATCGCCTTGAGGTGGCCGATACGAATATCGCCCTTAGAACAAATAAACAAGTGAAACAAAATAAGGATAGGCTTGAGAGCCGATAAATCTATTACAGATGTTGTGTTAAGTGTTGTAGGGCAAAAGTATTCCAGATAAATTGTTTGATTACATCAACCCAGAAATTTTTGGATTGCTGATATCGCACACATGTGAATTTGGTCAACTTTATGCGGAGATCATCGGCATCAGATCCTGGGACCGGCTTGAGGGCTTTACGTTTTTTGGACATGGCAAAGTGATGCGTTGAGCTTGGCTTTTTGATCGGCGGTGGCTTTTGGGAGATCGGCAAGCTTCTTTTCTACTAATTCCAAATCTGCGCGAGTCTGCTCAAGCTTTGCCAGTAGATCGGCCTCTTGCTTTTTCAACTACTCGATGCAACTCTTGGTGTGGACCGGGCCAACGGCCAATTCATCAAGCTTCAATTTTTCTGCTTGTACCAATTGCCAATCAGACTGGAGAGTTGCCTCCAAGGATCTTAGCTTGATACGATCAGCTATCCATTGGCATGCCATGGTGACTTGGAACTAATGAAATTCAAGAAAGGCGGCTGGAGTTAGAGCACCAATGATGACATTGGGTAGCTGGCCTTGGATTTCTTCTATCCTACTCCTGATTGGGCCGCTGTTCTCGACTAAAGCATCGAGTGATACGTTTAGCCAATCAGAAATGTCTATCAGTTGGCTTCTAAGGGCTACAGGAGGAGGAGAGCTAGCCTTGCTGATTATTTCTTCTTCTTCATCAGCGAAGAACTAGCCAACATGAAAGGAGAACATATCGGCTATATTCTGCATTTAGAAAAATAAAGTTAGAAGCTGATATGAGTAAGTTAGGTTGATGAATCAAGGTTTACCGAAAGAATCGACGCGGTTTGGAGTGGAATTTGATCAACATGATGGTTATCGGCAGCTGAGTGATAATCATCTATTGTACGCTCGCTCAAAGCCAATGGGTTAGACAAAGCCGATTGGTTGACAGGCTGAAAGAAAGACAAGTATTAGGAAAAGTGAATAAGTTTGCGAAGACAAGAGATGTGAGTGATTTACCGATGCAGGAGGTGTGGTGGTTGGAATGATGTGTTCTGGGTCAACTTGAATATCACTCACCAGGTCATCTGCAGCCTTGATATCTTGTATTTTATCGGCAGTGGCTTGGATTGCTTCGGCCATTTCAGGATCAACATTGGGGAGCTATTCTTCTGTGTTGGGGGAGTTGGTTTTTTGCTTCTTGCTTTTTCTACGCGAAGCTGTCCTCTTTCGTTTTCCCCTTGTACTTTGGATTGGCTCTCATATTACTCCTTTGAGGAGAGATGATGAAGGGGGTGCACCAGCGCCAAGTATTGAAGGAGCCGATGCTAGGGCATATGCAATTGGGAGCCCACTAACACAGATGACGGGTGGATTGGTATTGATAGCCTGCAAATTGATGGGTTCATGTTATGAGCATAAAAGGACAAGTAAAAGTATAAGGAGATTACCCTGTGTTGGTTGCTGCAAGTTCTGGATCAAGCAGGGCTAAATAGCTATATATCGGGAGATTGAATATATGTTGCTTCCATTCACCCCACCATCGAGACCATGACCGATAGGTTGAAGAGTGGCTGTCAAAGTCTTCAAAAGGACCAAGTGGAGGTCTTTCAATCATCATAAGCCGATCAAATTCAAGAGCAGAAGAAATAGGGCCTCTGGTTTGGATTTTATCAATAAAGTGTAGGCCAATTGGGACTTGGCCAAAACCCAACAGAAGAGCTGCAACCGATGGATGGTAGAATTCATATGAGACACGTGAAAGACATCCCGTTGATATCCCGTTTGGAAGAATGCATGGGGAGATAGCCGATATGAAAATTTTTTCTCATTTCTTCATCGGAGTTGGAGTTGGGCTTGAAATCAGAGGGGAGCTCAAAGGAGTTGATTTCTTCATATGCGTACCATGTCCTAGAAACATTTGGGAAGCCGTGAAAGAATCGGTCAAACCAAAGTTTGACATTGTCAGATGTTAGCTTACTTCCAGGATAAGCTGATGCTGCTTCACCAAGGGACATGCATCGGCGACGAGTGGGATCGGTGCCTTCTACATAATTGGCTAGGAAATCTGATTCATCGAGAGGAGGCATCTCTACTACTTCGACAGTATAAAGCTTTAGCAATATTTGGACGAACCACCATGGATCGCTGATCTGACCAACAGGAAGGCCGGCCAATAGCTTTGCCGATGCTTGATGAAGTAGCTGATATGTGGCGCCTAGAAGATACTTGCCCAAAGGCAACGTTCTTCCCTCGGCAAGAGCTTGGGCAATGTGTTGCAAGTTTGCTGTCAGGTCCACGGTTGTTCCACAGAAGATAAATCACTCCAGCCATAGGTTGAGGAAGGCTACATGTTCCCGATCGGATATCGGACCTATCTTGGCATGCTTGGTGGTATAGCCTAACCAGCCCCCTGAGCTTTAGTTTCTAGCTTGTTGGCACATTTTATTCTCAGATTGACAAAGTTGGTCGATGAAGAGATATCCAAGCCAGTAAGCATAATGACGTCTAGCAGAGTTGGTGTCATCAGCCCTTGGTTGAACAAGAAGTTGTTTAGGGTATCGAACCAAAAATAACTAGCCAATGCGATAAGGGCTTCGTCCTTTTCCATCTCGGCTAAGGACAACTCAAGGCATTGAGCTATGACAATATTGGACCAAAATTGGTGCATGGCGGGCATCATTCTCCGATACTAATTTCTCCAACCTGGCAATTTAGAGGGCCAAGATCTAAAGCTAACATGCCAATATGAGATACAAGGGCTGGATTGCTTAAAAGGGATTCAATTTGTATCAGTGTTGATGAATTCGATGGGATCTTCATTTCCCATCGGCCCCAAGAAATAAAAAGGGGATTGGTCGAGCATATGGATGGCTATTTGATGTCTCAAGTGCTACAGTAAAGTAAACAATAAAAGATGAAGAACACGAAGAACACAGAGCATAAGATGGAAAAATTTTAGGTCTAAAGTTTATAATGCGATAAAAGATAAGGAAAAAGGGGAGTTGTTCGAGTTCTTACCTCTGGGATGCTATTGGTGGTGACCATTTGATGCAAGAAAGTGGGGTTCTTCGATGCGATTTGGAGGTGCTCAGAGAAGTCGCCGGAGACGAGGAGAGAGAAGAGAGGAGTTCGCCGATGTGAAGAACGAAGGGATTGTGACAACGTGATGATTACTGACAGAGACCAAAGGGTTTTATATTATTTGGCACATGACAGGATATATTGGGCCAAATGGGCCAATGTCACACCCCGAAGTTTGCTTTCCAGGTTAAAATTTGTGAAATAAATCGCGTAAAATAAAATTTTCTTTTTAACCTAGAGCAAAATTCTAATTTAAAAATGTATTTAATCAAGTGAAAATGGCATGGTGGGATTTTTCTTGAGTTCCCCATGTTAAAATACATTAACAGGATTTTTAGTGGAATTTTCAGAGCCCTAGAAATAATTTTAATCAATTAAAAACCTCCAACGCAACAAATAAATCCTTGGGAAATCTTTTTCCCTTTTTCTTTTTCTTTTTCTTCCTTTTTCGGGCCGTCGGCCCAATTCCCTATCCCTCCCGGGCCGGCCCAAGGCCGCCCGCACCGCCCCGCCGCCCCCTCCTCTCCCTCTCGGGCCGGCCCAAGGCCGCGGCCCGAGCCGCCGCGAAGTCCACGCCGCCTCCCCCCTCCCGGGCCGTCTCTCCCGTGGCCGGCCGCCGCCGCCCACGCCGCCCGCACCCCCGCGCCACACGCGCCCCACAACCGCCGCCCGGGCCACCTCCCCGCGTCGCCGGCGCCGCCCGCTCCTGGTCCCCCCACTCCGCGCCACCTCCCCGCGCCGTAGAGGCCGGGATTCGTAACCGAATCCCGCCCTCTCTCTCCTCTCTCGCGCCGAACTCCGGCGAGAAATCCGGAGGCGCCGGCCAAACCCTAACCCCGGCCCCCTATAAATTTTTCCTTCCCGCACTCCCCTCTCTCTTTTTCCCCTAGCGCCGCCACCTCCCGTGCACCCTAGCGCCGCCGTCGCTGTCGTCTTCCTCCTCTCCGGTGAGCGCCGCCTCCTCCTTCTCCCCTCTCCTCTTGGTGCCGCTAGCGCGCGTCCGCTCGGCCGCCTCCTGCGCGCGCCCGCCCGCCGCATCTGGTCGCCGCCCACGCCGCTGCCTCCCGCGCCGCCCGCGCCGGCAGCCATGCGCACCGCCGCGCCATGGCCGCGCCGTCGACGCGGCTGGCCGTCGCGTGGCTGCCGCGTGGCCACCGCGTCGGCGCCATGCGTGCGCCGCGTTGCCCCTCCGCCCCGCCGCGTGGCCGCCGAGTCGGCGCCACATCGGCGCCACGTGGTGCTCCGCCCGCTGCCGGCCGGTGGACTTGGTCCACCGTGGACCGGGACCCCGTGCCACCGACAAGTGGGGCCCACCTGTCGGCACTGCCGCCCTCCCACTGACGTCAGCCCTGGCGTCAGTGACGTCAGCCCTAGGGTTTATTGCGCAATAATTGAATAATGACTTTTCTGTTTATAGTAAAAACATAGTTAATCTTCTAAAATTCATAACTAATTCATCCGGACTCCGTTTGAGTCCATTCAAGTTGCAGAAAATTCATAAAAATGTTTAGAATCCATTAAAAATGGTTTTGTTCTTTATTTCAATAGACTTATAGCCTGTTTGCTTGTGTGCTTTGTTTTTCGCTTAGATTCCGGTAATTCCGACTCTTCGGTTTACTTTGAGGTTGTTGCCGAGGTCGATCCAGCGTAGGAGCAAGGCAAGTCATGCTTGTTCACTAGAACATATTGTACCTAAATTGCGAATGTCTTATTTTTTCTTAAATATTACATTGTTTTATAATATCATTTATGAGCTTATTTACCTATTGTACTCAGCTTTATACTTCAATTATCTTATTCCTTTGATAGCTTGGGAAGTAATTTGTGTAGTCGCTAGTATAGAACATGCTTAGCCCTGCTTAGTAACATTAGCACATTAATGGGATAACTAATGCCTCATTATTACTTAATGTTGGTTATTTAATGTTGGCTCACGATGGTTAATTATGAATGATTAAATTGGTTCAACTAAAACCTGAATAGTGGTGGGTTGTGAGCACATGGTTTGGATGGTCGTGCTCATGACAATTAAGGACCGGTTCGCGGGAAACCCTAAAAGAATTATCATACTTTCCACAAGCCAGCATGGGTAATGGTTGGACTTGTAGTATGGCTTTTTCCTAGCCGACGCATCCAGGCAAGGGTGGGCGTGATGGAGTTGGGTCGGCGGGGGTTTACTCGTTGATCAGCTGTCGAATTCACCTAGGCACGAGAGGGGGCTGCTTGCCTTGGTTTAAAGGTGGGGGTGAAACCTGAGGTGTGGTGCGCTTGGTTAGAAAGGGTTGTGCGAAGGGTCCTGTCGAAGTTCCTTTCCGGTTTACCGCGGTGGTATATTGGCGCACGGCAACGTGTTGTGGGACTCTGTCTTGTGTACAGTTGTACACCTCTGATCAGAGTAGAACTATTCGAATAGCCGTGCCCACGGTTATGGGTGATCAACCAGATTCACCGTGATTAGTTATACTTCTAATAATTTGACCTAATGGAACTGGTGTAGTTCAGGTGGTGGTTTAGGCCTATTGCAACGTGGGGTAGCATTGGACAGTGATAGTTCAATTTTGATTAATTAACTCAACTGTTTTACCACATTCAACTATTGTCTTTAAATGCGTATTTCATGCAAATAAACCTCTTCAGCCTCCTTTGCTATTACTTGCATCATTACTCCCTTTCTGGTATGACTTGTTGAGTACAGTGGGTAGTACTCAGTCTTGCTTCATTTTTTCCCCACATCAGAGTTGGAGTATGTGTCAGATGGAGGCTTTTCCGAAGAGTAGGCTTGTGGTTGCTGTCAAGGATGCCCGTGGAATGAAGTTGCCACGCTGCGAGCGTCTAGTTAACTAGAATAGCTTGTTTACTTTTTTCGCTGCGTTTATGTAAGAGATTTTTATGGTGTTTGTAAGACGTGGATCTGTATGTCAAATTTGTCGTTTGTGTACCCTGGCCGGTCCTGGACGGGGATTTTAATACATATTCTGCTTGGAATTCGGGTTAAAGAATTTCTGGGCGTGACAGCCAATGACCTAATGGGCCGACAGAGTTAAATGGGCCCTACAAAATTAATTCCAAAGCATGTTTATCCATACTCCGAAATTGTGGGGCATGTGTTAATAGCAAAATTTGGTAAGTTTTTTTGTCAAAGATGTAGTCAAAGGGAGAATTAAATGTCGTGATTATAGTTGCCAAAAATGAAGATTGCATCGGCTGAGGTTAGGAAAGTTTGAGTAAGTTTTGTATCAACTTCCATAATAGGGAAGGTTTATCTTAGTTTTTATTTCTATAGATAAGAATTATGAGTCAATAGAGTCCTATTTCGGTTGGTAGCCGATAGGAATCGTGTTTGAGTCGGACTTGTACTAGTCTAAGGGTATATATTGTGCACCTGGGATCTTTGTAAAAACAACAACAGTTCAATATACAACTTTCGGCGCATCGCTATCCTAGTCTTATTTTTGATGAGTTCTTAGTTTTCGAGTTTGGCCTACATCGGTTTTGATCTCCAATGAGAAAGTAAGTTCCGTCAACTTCGCTTGTATCGGCCAAGCTAGTACTTCATCGGTTAGGTTTGATATACTGGTTGGTTTTTACTTGTGTTGCCTATGTGATATATTGGCTCTTATATAGATTGCTTGCTTTCTTTATTTGATCTGTTATATCAATCATCTTATAAAAATATATCAACCATTTAAATCTATTAAGCTTGTTATTAATCTTGCACTGTCTCGGTTGGGTCCGATCTATTAAGAATAAGGCTTGTTTAGTAGCTTTAACTAAGTTTGATAGTTTTATATAAGGTTGTATCAAAGTTCTAGCCGATACATTATCTATTCATCGTTTAAGTACTCTCATCAGCTGTTGACTGAATTTATTTAATCATAAACTTATCTTATCTTTGTTACTAGCAGTTAAATACTGTCTCGGTTGAGTCCAATCTATCATAGCTAGTAGTAATAAGGAAAAGGTTAAGTCCTTGATTGCATAACATTTGTTCATAAGCCAATAGTGGTTACCTCTGGTTTTACTCAGGTACTAATAATAATTTTGTACATCGGCTAGTTGTTTAGACCATATAATTGCTCAGTGATTGTCCTTATTGATATTAATCTTATACTGTCTCGATTGGGTTTGATCTATCAAGATTAGTTTCAAATAAAGATAATTTGCTAGTAATTATATTGAACCTGAATTATGTTGATGTATATTTTTACTTGCACGTTTTGAACTATTTTTGATCATAGCCGATTCTCATCAGCATCGGCTGGGCCATACGATATCTCATCGGCCCGATGGCCGATTGGCCATCATAATTTAATATTTTCTTGTCTATTCTGTTAGTTGCAGGATCAAACTAACTGACACGTCCTAAACCCGAGTTAATAGGACCTACACTGAAGTGAAGGAAATCTTTCAGGCCGCCGTGTGAACGATGAATTTTCCGTCAACACTAAGGTGAACAACTTAGTGGGTGACACAAAGTTTGGTCCTTAATCGACCCGGATGAACGCTCGCCCTATCAGTGCACAACTAACGCCATATGTGCAACACTTGCCGCCCAAGTCTAAAATCCACATTTTCTATCATTTTAGTTCACAAGTATATAGAGAATCATCTCTGACCATAATTTCAAAATGGTTCAAATTATCATAAATAAGTGATCCATAATTATTTTAAGAATATCTCTAGGCATGGCTAAGCATAGGGTACACATGAAAGCATAAATAGATTCATTTGAGCACTAACATTGTACTCTAAATATTCCTGTGATTACAAACAGCAAGATGTCAAGATTTTCAAGGGTGGTTATGCAGCAAGTAGGATATAGCTATCATTTTCCAAATTTAAAAATATCAATAGTTAGAATTATGCGTGCAAATTTATAAAAACAACACGTTTGCCTGAAAACATGGGTTTCAATATGTTAAAAGGGAGAGGGGGCACTTGCCGTGATTAAGATCCTAACTGGGGTTAGCAATATACCCAAAATCCTCATTGATATCGAATTCGCCTACTATATAAAATAACGGTAAACAAATAAACACCAAAATTTGCAATTTACATACAGTAGATAGGTCCTGACTAAACATGATTTGTGGAGAAGGAATTTTCATTTTATCACTTTGCATTTGTGAGTTATGAATTTTATAAATTCTATACTAGACATAGGCTAATTATGTTCTATTAAATTTTAGATGCATTTTAGGCTCAAGTTCTGTGAAGTTTTAGATTACTGCAGTAAAGGGTACATTTTCTTGAGTTCAACAAAATTTAGTTCATAATTTTTAGAGCTAGCATGAATTTATTATGGATGTTAAAAGTTATAAGTCATTTGTAGTATATACCTGCTATATAAAATTTTAGTAGTATTTCTATTACAGTATGTGTCATATTTAAATTGGCAGTATCTAAGATCATGAGATTATGAATCTAACAAAACTAAAATCACCTCATTTGGAGTTAGAACCAATTTCTTATGAATTTTAGAAGTTCTCCTATTAATTTTGATCATTTACAATTACTTAAAAGTGGATGCATTTTATATACTAGCTACTTCAAATCTTAATTCATCTAAATAAAGTTCATCAATTTGTGATTCTAACAAATTTTAGTTCAACTCATTTGGAGCTAAAGTGAAATTTCTACATATTTTACAAGTTAGAGTATGTTTTATGTTAATTTTTCTTTATATAAAATTTTAAGGATATTTCTTGTACTGTAAGTGTATCTTTTTAGTCTACAACATTAAAGAGTATAATTTTGTGAGTCTACTGAAATTTGGTTCATCTAAAAAGGAGCTAAATGAATTTTCTATGAATTTTTAAATTTTGCGCAATGTTTAATTAAACAGAAAAGTCTATTAATCCTTTTCTTAATTTTTTAGATTTCATATGGAGGGGTCCACAGGTCAGTGGCTATAACTTTGCAAGAAGGCCCCTGGAGTTTTGGATTTATAACCCACAGTCTCTGCATGTGTTTTAACCATTTTCTTTAAGTGTTCTCGATGTTTTCGGTTATTACTAATTGGTCCTTGGTCCCACATTTCATGGATAGTCAGTTTTGCTAATAGATCCTTTGGGTTTTGAATTTGTTACTAAGTGCAGTCCTTAGTGCTAATTAGCTGGGGCCCGCATCGACGCCAGCAGCATTGCGAGCAGCGGCAGCTTCTAGGCTACATGTGCATGTGGCATTTTGGGCTAGTGCTAGCAAAGCGGGTTCTTGCATGCTGGTCTACGAGGTACGAGAGACCTTACCAAGCTTCGAGTGAGACCTGGTGAGGCTTGAACGGTGGTGGTTGTGCGCGAAACGGCTCAATGGCGGCGGGGAGCTCCAGGACGACGGTGATGGCACGAATGAGCTAGATAGCTAAGAAGGAGGGCCATGTATGAGGTTAGTAAGGTCTTAGGTACACTCCATGCACGAGGAATTGAATTGTGGCTCACCAGAGAAGGAGGAAGCGACAATGGTGGCTGGCAACTGGAGTTGGGGAAGACAATGGTGATCTCTGTTTTCTCTTGATCTTCGGCCATGGTTCTTGGGACGTTTTGAAAGGGAGGCGGAGGCGATCTTGATGGCGCATCAGCTTGGCTCGGGATGGTCGGGCTTGGCCAAAACGACAACGAGATGACGGCGGCGGCCTTCGGTGCGCACTCCCGGGTGGTGATGGTGAGGTCCATGTTCCCGATCACTAGCTGCACGAAAGATGGTGATAATAGAAGGGGTGGAATTGGCATAGGGAGGAAACTAAGGAACACAAGAGAAGAGGAGGCAACCGCGGCTCCATGGCAATGGCGTCCTTCGTCTTCCTCACGGCCGGCAGTGAGGTTGAGGGCAATGGAGAGGCAGAGGTCTCTCCCTCTCGGTTTGGTCAGCACTAGGGTGGAGAGGGAGGCCGTGCGACGCTATATCGGGAGTCTCGGCGTCAGACATGATCGTGCACACGTGTCGTCCATGTCCAACATCTAACTCTCTCTGGTGCATTCCCTGGGCTCAGTAGAGGAGAAGGAAGGTGGACAGGGGTGGAGCGAGCTGAGAGGCTGGCAAGTGGGTCCATGCCATTGCAAACAACATTAGGGTGAGAGGTATGGGTCGAGAAGTGGGTGAACAAAGGGTCTCGGGATTTTCCGGATTTCTTCTGAATTATTTCTCTCCCTCTCACTTTCTAATTTATTTGTTTAACTTGTGGGGCTGGATTTCTGTGGTAGTCGATTAAAGTATCTAGTTTTCATTTTTCCAAGTTTCACTCAAAACTTCATTATATTTTAATCTCAGGAAAATAAAGAAAAGAGGCTAGGCTGAAATTGGTTTTAATTTTTAGGAGGTCAAAATGAAATAAATTCTGGCAAAATTATATTAATTCATTTTAAATAAACTAGTATTTGAATAAATTATGTTACATATACACTTTTATGTGATTTGTTGCATATTTTAAAGAGGTATAGTTTTTGCCGAGTAGGGTTTTTGAATTAATTAGGTTTTGACTGCTTTGACCAATTTATTTGAGGGACTAAATGTAAAGATAAAATGTTGAGTAGCATTTTCATGAAATTATTTTCCATAATTTTATCTTACAACAATTATTTTTAAATTTAATATAGGCTTAACATTACATATATGTTTTTAATATTGAGATGCAACTAAATGCTCATTAAAATTATAATTAACCTATGCATGGCCTGAGATGATGTTGTTATGCTTGATTTCCACTTTCCCATACTTCACCCCAGATGATCATCCATCTATTTTTATGTTATATTAAGGAAAGGTTAATATGATAATTTAAGGTGAAGTGTGAAATATATGTAGGTTAAGGTAATCATATAATTTTGTGTTCATTACCTACATTCAGTTGAGTTGCCAAATTAGATTATGGATTCTAACATACATTATGTTGTAATATGTAAGTTGTATAAATTTTAGGACATGACCTTCAATGATTTGATATTAGGTCCTTTCATTTAATTATTTTCTGCTAGGTATGATGATGCATATGAGGCCTATTATGAGATGCATTTATAATCCAAAAACACACAAAGAACTCAAATCACATCAAAACAATCATGCAAAATGTAAGCCCACCTTTTGTTTTATTTTATTCTAGAACGTCAATGAAACGGTTTTAAATTTTACCCATTTATCACAGACACTCTAGCTAATTAAACCATATTTAGGTTTTATGTGGAGAAATTTTTGGACATTACCTAAGAAACACGCTTTTATTATTTTACTAAAGTCAAAATTCAAAATTGGGTATTACATGATGAGTACACAAATTACAATCGAGAGTGCCCTACTATATCATGATTCAATCCGTACCCTATTAAGTTATAGAGATATCCATCAAAATGAGTTCCACATTGAAACCCAAATGCATAATCAAGAAGAATTTCTTCTCTTACCTAAACAGAATGGATATGGCAAACCCATTTGTGAGAAAATTCCATCTCTCACGTCTACATTATACTATACATTCATTAAGCCCATTGCACATATTGCATATAAAGTAAGTTTTCAAAATATCGATGCATTTCACACTTGGCATGATCGGCTTGGCCACCCCGGTATTGAGATGATGGGAAAAATTATTGGCAATTATATTGATCATAACTTGATCACTACAAAATTTTCCAAATCCTATGATTTTGTATGCACTGCATGTGATACTAGGAAACTGATTTCAAGACCTTATCTTAAATTCATAGTTGAACCACTTAAATTCCTTGAACGTACTCAAGGAGAGATTTGTGGCCCTATTGTGCCAACATCTGGATCATTTAGGTATTTCATAATTTTAATTGACACATCTACTAGATGGTCTCATGTACTCCTTTCGACATGAAACAATGCCTTTGCCAAGATAGTGTCCCAACTCATAAGGTTGAAGGCACATTACCTTGAACATAGGATTCAATCAATCTGTGGGCACCCCAGGTAATATATCGTCTACTATCCAACGTGACCACCACACGTCACACGTATTTGGATGAGTAGGAGCCATACACGCATAAATAGCTACTCATCCTCAGTGTATCCGTGATCACGGTTGACACTTTCAATATATTATCCACGATGCCGAGTAGTGAGTAAGAGAGATATTCAATGGAATAGCTTGCCAGTCAACTTCAACCTAAGAAATGTCCTTCAAACCAGTCGAAACCAGTGACCAAATGTGTTACATATCTCAGGGGACTTAAACCAAATGCTATATTCTATGATCATCTCAATTACTCAAAGCCCTTACTCATGCTTAGCTAGTCCCCATGAAAAGCGACTGCCTTTCACTTTCATCGCATACAATTGATACAACAACAAGTACTTAATAAAATGAAAGGTGCAGCAAGATACTTACTACATGATAGAGTTCATAAGCCCTTCATACATCACAAAATATAGCAGCAGAAGTCTCAGTACAAAAATAAAACAAAAGACAACACTCATGGTTAGCCAACAACCCACAAGGCAACCAACTGGGGCAAGAGCCAACCTTCACTACCCACACCGCCCTTGGTAGGATAGTAAAACTACACAACATCACCGTCATCCTCACCTGAAAGATAGTAAAACGAATGGTACTCACAAGACTTACCCAATATAATTAGTATAAAGGAGAATGCAAGCTTCTATTTCAATAGAAGGTTAAATGGGTTTAGATTTTGTATAAAGCTAATTTTAATGAGCAAATGGTAGGTTGGAAGCATAATCAGAATTTCAGGACAGCAAGCATATAATTCTGAAATTGAATCACAAAATGAGCACAACCAGTGCTCTCACCATCATCCATTAGCCACCATTGCCCAATCTTCCATTAGTCAAATATCCACCAAGATATCCATGACTAATAGTAACCATATCGTTGTGACCAAACCAAGCCATGTATCCCAACCATAGAACCCAAGTTTGATGCTATCATGAGTGAGAAACACATCAAGTGTCATCCATAACCGTGGACATGGCTATTTGAATAGTTTTACTCTGATCAGAGGTGTATAACTTTACACACACGAAATGAAGAAGGATCAAATGCTCACACACACATAGGTGTGACCTACAAGTGATTCAAGCTCATAACATGTCTCTTCCCAAATTCAGCCCTACCCCCTAAACCATGTCTAGGCCCTCGACAACTTAGCCATGTGCATGTGTGTGTGTGACTAAGACGGACTTACCATCGTGGGAGATACCCCTGCAAACCAAGGCACACATGAGTACCTCCAGGAGCACCAACCCACATGAATGACTAATGGGCGTAGATGGTCACAACCTCACTCGGGACTAAGACAAGCTGGTCCCATATATGGCATGTGGAAGTACGTATTGTGCTTGAATAGATGTCAACATGTTCGGTCCTTGGCGACCTAGACAGGGCTACTTGTATCAGGGAAAACCACCATCCCGTCATCGCCCTATCACCCGTCCAAGTCAAACATGTTCTCAGATTTAATCAAATATCACATTCTCAGATTTTATACCCATTAAAACGAGTGGAAGTAAGATTCAACCGGTGACTCCATCCATCGATTTTAAATTTTTCTAAACCTAGGCATGGCTAAGCATGTGATTAAAAATAAAACCATCCCAACCAGTGACATCAAAGTTAAATGGTAGCAATATAATGAGGTGGCATATTGTTGGTATTTCTTACGTTCACAGATAAAATACGCAAGTGCACGGAGATACCGCTGTAGCACTTCACCAAGGAGTATTCCAAGGTATCGGATTTCCACAGGGAATGTGTGTGTTTAGCACCTATTCAGGTTTATCCAAGGACACAAGATAATGCAGGCCAAAGGGTAGAGAAGATTTTCTAGTGTGGCACAGGGTCATTTAGGAAGCTTAAGTTTAATCCTATTGCAATACTTCAGGCACTAGCTTGCTCACTGTTACCAGAACGTGCTCTACTCTGTACTCGGATAGGAAGGACTACGGTGATCTTGAGGGTTGTCACCACCTCTACATCAACCTCTAACGTACTGTGGGATATGCAACAAGCACTGCAAATTAACAACCTAGACACCACATCTAAGATATTAATTACTACTTTAGTGTTGATCAAACACTAAAGTAAACACTATTTCTAGTGACAGTATTCCAGTATGCTAAATAGAAACTAACTAAGAAATATACCACACAAGATAAATCTCAATTACTCAACTAGAGTATTCTCAACTAGAGCAAAGTAATTGTTAAGGTACAAAAGTAGAGAGAGATAACGACAACTCCGGAACTCCTCCAACTCTTTCTTCCTCACTCTCTCCCTTATTCTAAGTATAAAAGAATACAAAGAGCCTCTTCTAATTCAGCTCAATCTTGCTGTGTTGTGAATGAGGGAGGAGGGGGGTATTTATAAGAGGAGATGTGAGGTTCATCCAAAGTATCCAAAGAGCATCTTTCTTCTCCTCTTGCCAAGTGTCCTCCTGAGGTCGGTAATTGCGCGGGAACCGGTCACAACCGCCTCAAGAAGTCGGTAACTATGCGCATGTGAAAAATGAGGCTGATTGGGGCCTTTCCTGGGTCGGCCAACCCAAGGGGTCGGTTGACCCCTTGTTGGCCCATATGGCCCTGGGTTTTCTCCTATGCCCTGGCAAGTAATTCCTTGTAATGTTTCTTTCGGAGTCATTTGGATGTGATTTTCTTGGGTTTGTGGGCTCAAGACTCCATGGGCTTGGATAAGAATGTAATCTTTCCCCTCTTTCATGTGTATTTCTTCCCAACTTTGATAGTTTGTCACCTGCATCCAAATATACACCAACACTTGTGGAATTCGTTAGAAATAAACTCTACCACTATGTTGGATGTTGTCACCTGCATCCAAATATACACCAACACTTGTGGAATTCGTTAGAAATAAACTCTACCACTATGTTGGATGTTGTCTTTGTATAGCTTTCTGCAGGTATTGATGGCCTGAAAATGGTCTTTCGTGGCCGTCAACACATATGTGGCAAATAGGATATAAATTAACTTAACCCAATTATAGGTATTTGAAATAAACCGACACATGCATGCATGTAGAGTTCTACAATCAAATAAATTCAGTAAAACATGGATTCAATATGTATAGGTGCTTGCCTTGCTGCTGCGGTAGCTCACTTGTTCTCAGATGTTTCGCCATACTCCTTCGAAGTAGAGTCATCTACCGATAAAGAGCGAAATGCAATAAAAACTAAATAAATATGCATGTGTAGCATGCTCTATAAATCACGAGATAAGCCCAATGGTTAGGGTTCATTTTAACATTGATTTGGTAGAAAGAATCACTCATTTGCTGCCAGTCTTTACACAAAAACATAATAACCCATATATATACAGAACAAAAAGGCATATCTATAAACTATTTAAAGGGAAAACGTATCCTATGCACACAAGCCTTCTCGTGTATATACTGTACACACTAACTAGCAAATTTTACCAAAATATTCAGAAAAATTATATATGTACTTTTAGTAGTATTACATCTATGTGTGAAGTCTCATCTTGAAATTCATTATATATAGGGAGCAACAAAAAGACAAAATTTAGACATATTTATATACTCTCAAAACTGTCATAATTTTTATCTTTTTTATTATGCTTAAAATATAATGAATTTGAGGTTAAAACTTTGCACATAAGTGTAATACTATTGGAAATACGACTTGTAAAATTTTTTCTAGATTTTTTGGTGAAATTTGTTAGTTGGTGTACACGATATATACACGAAAAGGTTTGTGTGCATTACATATGTTCCCATTTAAAGGAGACATAGGCCAATCTCAAATTTGCAATTATTACAAAGATTTCATGACTTCAGTATAATCCATACTAAAGAGTGTAATTCTATGGTTGTAGGAAAATCATTTGGATTTGGAGTTACAACAAGTTAGAGGGTAGGTCTGAAATTTAGTCATAGGTAAAAGGAAAACTGCCGTGTGCTGTCTTATGCATGCTACTAAATCTAAAGCATATAAATTTAAGCAAACCTTAAGTGAACTATTGTTAGGCCGTGTAGGAAAGGAAAAAAATATTTTCATTTTCTGAAAAGGTGTCATTTCTGGATTTACAACAACAAGTTTAGCTGTAGTTCGCAATTCACTTCACTTAGCTCTTTTCTCACTTGACTTTGCAACTAGCTAGACTTCCTCTGAGAACTACTAGCCACAAAGCTGGGCCTTTAGCTTAGGACAGAGGTATTTGGAATGCTGGTGAGCAGCACAACAGCTCAACCCCGATTTCATCCAAACTTGGTCTACAAAAAGATTGACAGGGCTGCGATAGGCCAGCCCATAGTAGGTTCTCACAGGAGGTTAAAACAATATGCATTTGAGTAAAAGATTTGAGGGAAAGCTCACCTAATGGTCAATCCACGTAGGGTGACTGCAAGCAACTCTAGTGAATAGCATGATGGGAGCTTCTACTCACTGAAGTGTGCTCACGAGAGACGATGCTGTTGGCGTTGTAAGGACTGAGAGGGGAATGAGAAGGCCAACTCAGGTTTGAGCCATATGTAATAAAAAATGATCGAAAGCTAAGAACACATTATTCTTTCAGGTGATGCCAAGGTCAGTGCATACCGAAACAACACATGCATGAATGGTCTGGGCTTAATTCCATCGTAGTCGAATAGGATGAGCAGGGTTCGAACAGGATGAGCTACAACCACCTCCTAGCTGCAATGGTGGGATGGATGACCTGTAGATGGGGATATAGATTGTTAAACACGATGGGGAATGTTGGTATTTCTAACGGTCATAGATAAATCCGCAAGCGCATGGATACCCCTGTAGGATTTTACCCAAGAGTATTATAAGAGTATCGTATTTATATTTTCGTAGCGAAGGCGGCGCTGTAAAGATAGAGTTCATATATCCTTAATCAAGCTATAATTACTTTACCATAGTCTAAACAGGGTTAGGGATGATAAATGATAAGGAGTAGTGTGACACACAGGAGATTCATCTCTAATAATGATACACTAAATAGTAGAGAAGAACTATAGAGAGCTAAGGTTCATATGTTTTTCTATATTACTAATGTTTAGTTTATACTTAACACATACATGCTTACAAGGCTAGGACTTAGTTTTAGGCACTCAGGTACTACCGAGAGACCACTCTCTGCTGGTCTGCTAGCGTGGTTATGGTATTTTACGAACTCTTACATTATACCCGGACGTGAAGGAATACAAGGGACGGACAGGGCTGTCACCACCTGTCGCCTACCTCACTTTTCATGGGGCATACCCATATCCAACGACATCTAACTAACCTAAGCACCATGTTTATGTTAATAAATAATTTCACTAATTTCCCTGGGGAGTCCTACCCTTTGGATGAACAAGTTAGAACTAGTACAATCCGTTAAGATCATTGGACCGTTACTATAGCATAGGTCGACAAGCCTAATCAAGTGAAGCATATAAATGAAGTATAATCTCTTCATAGAACACATAGCTAAGAGACTAGTATATGAACTATGAACACTGATATGTAAACAAGATAATTTCTTTATTGCAACTATAGTCTTACAAGAAGAGCAAAGTACTAAAGACATACCGAAATCTTCAGGAAGACTATAGGACCGAAGACTACTCTAAGCCTAATTCCACTATTACTAGAGAAAATACAATATATGTAATAAGAGAATTGCTCCTTGAAGTGTGTGTTGTGAAGTGAGAAGCTCCTCTCCTTTTATAGCCTCCTAATGACGGTTGTATGGCAGTTGTAGAGGTCGGTGTAGCTATAACCGTCATTAGGGAGGGCTAGAATGTTGCCATGTGGAAGGTGGAGATAAGGGGAGCTGATGGCGATTTGGCCGACCCCTGGGCCCCACCTCTCTCCACCGCCTTTCACCAAAGGCTGCCAAGTGGGCCCCTATGGCGATTGAGGATGGTTTGGCCTCACTTTATGTCAGTTGGAGCTAACATGTGGGCCCATCGATCTGTCTGCTCGCACGTGATTCGTCGGAGGTGTGTTTTCTTCCATGCCGACTCATTTCTCCTTTACTTTATTGTTTATTCCCTGCATATATAGTATTTCTCCAAGACAAGTGAAACTATATTATTTGATACTAATATACGTGTAAGACATGTTAGTTCTCCCTTTATTTATTATGAAAGTTGACGGTCGAAATAGGTACTTAACGACCGTCAACAATACCCCCAAGCTAAACCTTTGCTCATCCTCGAGTAAACATAAAACTTAGGTGGTTGATCAGGAGTTGCTACTATGTTTTATGTCACAATAGTACCATGCCTACATCATATCCTTCTACCCACAATTTGAATAAGTTGGCAATATTACTTTACCTCTCTTACCTACATCCCGGGGGGGTTTTAACTTTTCCTTGTCTTGAGAAGTGGAGAGATATAATGGTTCATATAGCACCCTTCACTTGCTCTTTCTTCAACTTTCTGTGGAGAATATGGGTACTGGGTACCCACACGGCCTATATATTCGACTAGAGGTAGGAGGTGGGCTAGATCCATGTATTATGTAATAGAGTATGACTCGATCGTAATGTTGTCTTGTGTTCTATGGCAAGGCCTAGAGTCCCGATTTAGTACTACCATGTAATAGATTAGGAAACTAATGTCGTGTCCGGCTAGGTTTTCTCTTTGTAATCCTACCCCCCAACCTATATAAGATGGGCAGGGAGCCCTCCAAGGGCATAACCACAGACATAACAAAATAAGTCACAATCAGATCATCACATTAATATACACCCTGCGGATACAATCCTTAAACAGGAGTAGGGTATTACCTCTCATTGAGAGGGCCTGAACCTGTCTAAATCCTTATCTCCGCATCTATCTCCTTTTAGGCCTCGTGCGCTACCCCTTTTATTATTGCTGATTTTCATAATCGATAGTTGGCGCTCTAGGTAGGGGTGGCGCCGAGTATCCCGTTGACAAGTGTGATGGAATCAATCTCCAACACCGTTGGATTCATTTTCACCCCAAGTCTTCGTTTCGAATTTAGTCTAGCTAGGGAGATCAATTTCAGCAGGTTCAATGATTTAATCTCTGATATCACCGGGTTTTTTCCTTCCAACTTATCGTTGTTTATTAGATTGATTTCTAATCTCAGATTAATCTCTTGGAATTTTTTGTTGTTGTTCGCATATAATTATGCGGTATTACTGAGGCATTTGATGTCTGCCATGGTCTCTTAGCGTCTCTACGCGGTCAACCAGCCACGAGCCTACTCCTTCGCCGCCATTGCTAATGGCGACATCATCTTCACTGTTGGCCGTCTCTGTCGCAGCCGACTGATTTCTTCACCTCCACGGTTGGTGAATTTCACCGCCGTTGCTGACGGCCACATCGTCTTCACCATTGTCACGCTCTAAAAATCACTTAATTTAATAATACATTCTTTAATGCTTTTTTAGAAATTATTTAAAAGCCTACAAGATAAACTATAATAAATTCTTGATAAATTTCAACATAAAATTGAGCTAGATAAAATTTTCTTAAATACTTTGAGTGCCCAAGTATTTTCTAGATTTTTGCCGAAATTATTTGAGCATTGGAAGTATTTTTAATAAACTAAAGATCATTTAAGCAATTATTTAATTCGAAAAAGGAATCAAAATCCTCCCTTCCAGGTTTGGGCCGAGTCTAGAAAAGTCTACTTTCCATCCCTTTGGATCTTCTCTGTTGCTGGCCTGTTTCTTTCCTCCGTTAAAAAGTCCAGTTTGTGTCCTCCTTCAATCAGGCCGAAGGAAAGGAAGTGCAGCAGAAGTCTAATTTTCTTCCCTATCGCAACAGTTCTTCTTCAACCTCAGGACAGAGCTCCAGCCAAGCCCGATGCCGCCGCTTCCCCTCCAAATCTGGCGCATCCTTTCGTCCGCGCGTCCAATTGGTTGAGAGGAAATATTCCCCTTATCTCCCTCTTCCGTTTTCCCCAAGAATCGCGCTTTATCCCTTTGAATCCGACACGGAATCGAGCTCGGTTCAAGCTTATCTCTCTCCAAACCGAACCCTAGTTTTCCCAGCGACCTTGGGCTCGTTTTGGGCTCAATCTCTCCCTCCTGTGGCTATAAATAGAGCCCTCTCCCTCTCCTCTTTCGGCCGCCACCCCTCCCTCTCTTCGCCGTCGCCGGAAACCTCCTCCCCACGAGTTCTTTCTCTCTCCACCGCCGGCTGCCGCTCCAGCCATATCTTGCCGTCGCCTCAGTCGTTGTCGCACCGCACCGTCGCCACCGTTGGGTTCGCAAGAAGGAGAGCAAGCCTGGCCACCCATTCGTTTCAGTCGAAGTCTACCGGAACGCCGCCGCCACCGACAACCCGACCAGAGCCGCCACTCCAACCTTGCCGCCATCGTCATCTGTCACCGTTTGCCGTCGCGCCGCCCATCGGTAATCTTCCCTCGTCGTGCTCTTGCCGCCGGTGCCTTCCGTTTTCGCCGTCGTGCCCTAGATCGCCGGTGACCATAGGGTCCCGAGCCGATGATGATGGCGGCGAGGTTGATATATGAATTGACGATCAAATAGTCGATCGGTTGACAAGCCGATGTAACGATGTTAGCCGATGTCAATAGGGTTTTGAACAATCGGCTATATGTCTGATGTAGTTTCTGTTACTTGAATAAATAATGATATAAAGCTTGAAAAAAAAATCCAATCATCCAATGATAATATAATGAAGTAATGAACCAATCGGCTTTGCTATCATCAGCTAAAACCAGTTTCTATTTAATCCTTATAAGCCGATGCAATGTCCAGATAACTCATCGGCTGAAACCCCGATGAAACCTTTATTAGCAATCAAAAAGCAAGCTAATTCTTACAATTCCAAATACGACTTAGTAGGTCAAACCCAATTAATGCATCACTAAGTATGAAAGGAAGTTAAGAGCTAAACAATCGAGCTTTTCATTGATTTTCAGGGTGGTCATGTATTAAATTTAACCAAGACAATAAAATCATCAAAGAGAAATTTAACGCATCAAATAAGATTGGCTAACCCTCCAATGAAATATTAGCATGAACCTATCGGCTTAACAAGACTTAGATTATCAACAACAATCTAGTAGGTCGAATCTAATCGATGCAGTACGAGATTGTATATAATAATCTAACAATTAATGAGCCGATAAACCTGTCTAATGTGATAGATATAACAAATCTATCTAAAGCATCATTGTGATTGTAAAGAAATATCAGCTAAGACAGAAGATCAGAACTAACCGAAACAGTCTAAGCTAAACCGATGTGTCTCTAAACACAATGCTATTAAAGATAGAATCAAAATATCAAGTAAGTAAATATATCAACCGAACCAAAGTGATCCAAAAGGTCAAAGCGATGCAGCCTTGAACAACACCAATATAGCTGATACATTCATTAAGGCTAGGGAAACATAGGACTTACCCCTTCGCCGGAGATCGAAAGCCGATACAGCCCGCGTCAGGTGCCAAGTTCCACCGGTTGATAAGTAAAACCTCGGAAAAGAAGATGGCGACGCACCAAAAGTAGATGTATTGATCGTTACGATATATTACATAGACCCCGGGTGTACATATTTATACTCATGAGTAAATACTATACCTTATTGGATAAAACACAAATATTCCTAAAGATAAAGTAAAAGATACAAGTCCTGGTCGGACTCTAAACAATCTTTCCTAAAAATAAAAGGAAACTAACTGACTTTGCCTAATTAATAGATAAATTATCATACCACGTCTTCCTTGAACTCGGCCTCTTATAGATAAGCTTTCTTTAATTGAATAATTTCCTTAACCGAATCTGCTAAGAATCCGACTGCTTACGAGTGATAAGTTTCATCGGTCGATTCCAGGACTCTGAAGCCGATACTGATTCTAGGCCGATGATAACTTTGGGCTTTACCAAATTTTGGCGTAAACAATAGGTTCTAGGGTCAACCTAGGACCCCTAGACACGTCCCTAATGGACTCCAACACGATACACGGCCCAATAGGACTAAAGACGATGACGCAGCACCCGGATAGATTTTGGACGCTTTCTTGTTTCAACGATTCCTGTTGACTAGGAAGGAATTTTAAGGTGAAACCAGTTCCATTGAAAAGGTGATATCGTTAGCTTTTCATACATACGTAGAACATCGAAAACGGAGTCCGAATGAAACCTATGCGACGATTTTAATGTGGCCTATTTCTGGATGATGAGGTGGGCTTGAACTTGATATGAATTGGGCCTCCATCTCCTAGCCTCATGCATATTCAAAGGGGTGATGTCCTCATCTTGTGCCACTGGGGATTTGGATGGACAACTTGTCCTCCTGTTAGATCATAGTTGTACTTTTGTGGGAACGGATAAATTGAGGATATGTTTGGATCTCTAACCTACCAATTTATTGGCAGCGACAAAATCTAGGCAAACTTTTGCACAACTAATGAATTGGTAAGGTAATGCTATCTGGTTCATATTTAGATTGGGACCAATATAAAGCCAAAATTTGATATTCTAGTGAAAAATCTTCTAGAATTTAACGAAATAAAACATGGGTACAACCAATTGGTTTGCCTTAATCCAAACTAGCACATTTACAATTATGCCTAATAAAGTCACGTTTTGGTATCCATCTAAAATGGCCCTGAGCTTTTTTAGGATTGAAAGTCTGCAGGTCTTTCCGTTCAGCACTCAGATCTTTTCCGTTCAAAAGAAAGTTTTTGATTGATTGGTCTAAATAGTGAACGTGAGATTACTTTGAATTGATGCAGAGTGAACGCTCTATGAGCCGTATCGGTGGCAGTCTTGGATTGCCAGCGTCTCGATGCGGCAAGGTTGTGCTAGTGCTGTGAATTTTTTTTATTTCTAACTTTTTAAATTTTTAATTTTAAAAATAAACCCTTTCAACATTTATTTTCAAAATCTAAACCTTTTGACCACATCATCCTATCTAGCTTGACAAAACAATACTAACACGTCACATATAGCGGATGTGACAGTTTTGTCTTCACATCAGTCAAGATGATATGGCCAAATAACAGTGTCACGCTAGCCAGACCGACATAGCCAAATAATCTTATCATGCCAGCGAGACCAACGCAGCATGGCAAAAAAAGTTAAGATCTTGAAAATAAGTTTTGAAAATGTTTATTTTTAAAATTAAAAATTAAAACAGTTTAAAAAATAAAAAAAAATCTAGTGTTGTACACTTGTACTAGGTGGTACCTTTTTTTTATCTCAGTTCATATTCTTGGCTTCTACACAATTTTATTTGGTCACAAAACAATTCACACCGTGCGGTCTTTAGCTATCCAAATGTCTGATAAAGCGACATCTCTCGTGATTTTAAAGGATTAGCAGCATCCATTCTTAACACATAGCCCATGTAGGATGAGCTTATCAACCAATGTAATATCGGTCAAAAATTGACAGCAACCCTACACACATTGGACGCATTGCCGAGGCTCGCAAACTGGAGGACTTTTTCGTAAAATTGTTCATGAGGAACCTAGATCGAATTACACGCAAACTGGAGGATTTTTTCATAAAATTTTCACCATGCCTCAATCTCAGCCATCCATACTTAATCCGACGATAAAAAAGAGGTTGTCGTGGCCCGCGCCTCCATCGTCCCAGGGAGCGGGCCTTGAAGAAGTTAATATCGGTCAAAAATTGATGGCAACACTACACACATTGCACACATTGCCAAGGGTCACGACGATAAATGTTGACCTCATCATGTTTGCAACTAGCTCATAGATTGAACAAAGAAAGAAAAAGAGAGCCTTGCTCCGGGGCAGCCTTTGCACTCGGGGGCAACCGCGTGCCCGGGACATGGTATGTGTCCGATGCACCTGGGACCACTCCCAATCCCAATTCACATGTTTTCTTTTACTTTGGACGAGCTTTTTGAACATGTCGATGAACATAGCCCGAAGGAGATGCACCAAGGTGCAATCAATATCTTCAGCACTTTGAAGATATAGATCTTGTAGGTCTCAGAATCTCTTCTTTGACACCTTGAAGATGTAGTTCTTGTAGGTCTCTTGAAAATATAGATCTTGTAGGTCTTTTGAAGATTTAGATCTTGTGCTTGTCTTGAAGAAGTACAATACCACTATTGCCCCGAAGACCCTGGAGAGTTGAGGACCCTCGTCCACGTTCCTCCGACAGTTATACCGTTAGGAGGCCCCATTTTCGAAACAACTCCGAAAGTGTAACCGGCAAAAAGAGAAGCAACAGCGGAACTCGGCATAGTTGGATCCAATCCACAAGCAACGGCTTGGGATTAGGAAGAAAATCCTAACCTTCAACTTCACTTGCTCTTTTTGGAGAAAAAGGGGAGAAACAACAACGGGTGAGTACAAACGTACTTAGTAAGCCACAGGTAACATGAGTATGACTATAGAACTGGAAGGTGAAAGGATAACTAATTAACGATTGAATTAGATGGATAAGTAACTCCAATGGTTGTTATGCTTGTACTAATGTAATCTAAAGACTAAAAACTGTTGATGATGTTTATAGGAGTTAATGCCACTTAGTTGGTGGCAATTATATAGAAAGAAAGTATTCAAGTAACTTTAGAAAGTTTTTTGGGGTAGGAATTTTAATGTGTTTGGAATAGATTTTCATGTGGATTTGAGAAAATGTTTGGGAGGGATTCGAAGAAAATATTATTTTGGATCCATTGAACTCGGAGACACAGACCTCGGTGCTTTGCCCCCTACCTGGTGCGCTAAGTGCTAAGTGTCGTTGTTTGTTACCGGCAATACATGGAGGATTAGGGTCTACTCTCTTTCTCTTTTTTTTTTTTGAGAATATGCCGATATGATTTTAATAAGGTGCACATTCACAAAATATTTTAATTAGTTTAGATTTTTAACGTTCACAAAAACCAGAACGTTACACATCAACATGTCACCATTTTTTGTACAACCAAGAAACCAGTTCTGGGGTATTAAAGCTTAATGTGGCTAGGACAAGAGGGGTGCTCAGTTTTCTTCCTTGGGCTGCGGCATGAAGCATGATAAAATGGGCCTTATTTTCTTCCTTGGGACTTCTTTAGGATTGATTATACTCCAATACGATTGGTCAGAATATGGATGATTATGTGGAATCTATACTAATATAAAAAAGAGGAGTTACACTCTTTGTTAGCTTCACCTAGAAAAATCTATACAAATTAACCGCAGCTATTCTCAGTCGTCTACTCCTATCATCCAATGGTCCAGATTATAAGGTCCACCACGTGTCTTGCGATCCAACAGGTGAACTCACCCATGACTCATTCAATCGCACCTGGGCCCAGGCTAACTAATTACTTCCTCAAACTTCGCCCCTCTCCTTGATGCACTCATCGTGCCTGTCTGGATCCCTCGGTCCTTTTTAACTTTACTTGGTAAAGTCACGGTGTGACTTTCGGCCAATCTCCACCTTTCGACTCATCCGACGGAGGGTGTCTCCTGCAGGCTGCTTTCTGGCCATTAAATGCCATTTGATTGTTGAGATTAGTCCGGTAACTGAAAATTACCTGCCAATCTGTGTGCTAAGTTGCTGATTCCAAGTGAAGATTAATTAGTGTAGTCAGCATTATCGAAAAATTTAGTGTAAGCAGTAAATATGATTAGTTTGGTCGCTGGAACGTATCGACTACTTTTGCATCAATTGATATGTTCCACGTATATATAGCAATGTACTTTTGTTTTATATAGTTATTTGCTTAAATTTTTGTTGTTAATAGAAAAAATGCTCGTGCGTTGCAAATCTTTCTTGATCTCTCAAAATTGGTTGAGGGCTTTTGATCCACTCGATCTTTTTTTTCTATTTTCCCTTAAATCAGAGTGAATCTGTAAAACTCGGAATAAAAACGACCGGGGAAACTCGCCGGCCAGCTATCATCGGCGACTATTAAAGGGAGATTAAATCCGGTGAATTTAAGCCGAATTAAAAGAAAAAATCATAAGAAAAATGATGTAGGAGAAGCGAGGAATCGATTTTTGCAATCAATTAGAGAAGAAAACGCATGGGGAGGCAGATTGACGTGGTGGCGACGCTAGGGTTTGGCATGGACAACGACAGGAGGTGTGCGCATGCAGTGGATCGGACGAGATTGACAAAAAAACCGACGAAAAAACTAGAAGAGAAAAAAGGAAACCTTATGTATTTTTTATTAGTATATGTGTGTGTGGGGGTATTCCTCTTATTTGTCCGTGTGATGGTTTTGGGATGTCATTAATTTAATAGGTTTCAAGTAATTTGAAGGTCCTTTCTTTCTGTGTGAATATCAACTAGTATTTCATATAATAACAAATTACAACCTTTATTATTTTTAGTCATCAAAATAAAAAATAATCTCATGTAGTTGTCGGACTAATCTCATGTAGTAGTAGTATTGTTTAGATTTATTACTCATTGGGTAGAATCAGCAATCAAATGACATTAATGGCTAGGAAACATAGCCCAGAAAAGACGTCCTCCGTCGGATGAGTCGGACGGTGGAGATGGGCCAAAAGTCACACCTAGATGTCGATGGTGATGTATAATTCAATCTTTTTTTTTCTCATCAGCTATTGTAACGATTAGGTGCTACGGCTATAAAGGAAGCTTTAGGCAGCGCAGTGTGTTAGAATGCAACAAGTAGCGATCTGAATGTTTATCTGTGTTGGGCTTTTGGCTTCAGGAATAAGAAGGAACTCGGGGACTTGGAAAAAAAAAGAGAATCGAGGATCATGTGTCGACGACATATATTACACGTACGGACTTGGAAAAAAAACAAGGAGGATCGAGGATCATGTTATGATTCAATAGAGGTAGTTTATAATTTTGACCTATGTCTATCTTATAATATATATTGTGGAAAACAGGATTACTAGTTATACAGTCAAATAGAAGTTATACCGCCACTGCACAAGTACTCCTTGAAACTTGGATTTGTTCCCTGAAAATATGTCATGGAATAAGAGTACAACAATAATCATATTACAGTAGGTCAATTCTTGTTTACAGATTACAATGTGACCTTCAAATCAAACAATTCCGAAGCTGCTTTACATTAATTACATGATCTTTTGCATCCAAACAAATAGGGCAGGAAAACAATATCGAGCTGGCAATGTTGTCAGCCTGATCTCAGTAAATTCCAAGGCTTTTACAGCTAACAAACACTAGCTTTTTGTTGCATCTACATCTTACAATGAACGGAAGCATTCTCCTTCCACTACAGCCCGACTGATAGCAGCTTGTTTGATCCCTTGTTTATCAGAAAGCTTACATTGTTATCATCAACGCCCGTGATAGCAACTAGTAGAAAGGATGTTACTCGCTCTGGCATTCAGAAAGAAGAGAGTTTTGTCCATCATTAAACATCTTAACATGACAGAGCTTTCCTCCAGTTTCATCGGCAAATGTTATCTTCTTTCGTTTTCTTGGAACTTCAGAATGAGAAACAGCCTTCTTCCCTGCTAATGTCTGGCATTGAACATTTAAATTGATAATGTCAGTCGAGTTCAGGAAAACACTCAAAGCTCCAAAGTTAGCATACAAACTTAAAAGCAGATACCAACCAGTATTTTACAAAAGCGGTTGCAATCTTTGTTCATTATTGTCAACCATTTCCTTGTTGTTCTCTCCACCTCTAATGCATCATCAGAGGCTGCTCTGATCTGTGCAAGAGAATTGTAAGGTTGCTGTCAAATACTTTATCAAGGTAGATTTGCGTCACTCTCAGCTAAGACCAGATTGGCAGCAAACAAATCTTATAGGCTCAACTCTCAAGTCTTCTCATTTTTCATATTTTGAACAAGACCACCAGGAAGCTACTGCTCATCATGGTTAATATCAATTTCAACAATCCTATCATATCAGAGTTAGTTCACGATTTATTATGGCAAATAAAGTACTACTCCCTCTGTGCTCCCTCTGTTCCTCATTATAAGATGTTTTGGCCTCTCTATCCCTCGTCTAGATTCACTAACATCCATATAAATTTGGACACATATATGAAACACATACATAGATCCATGCATGAATCTATTCAAAACCAAAAATGTCTTATAATGTGAAACAGAGGAAATAACTTTTCTGAAAGTTAGGAGTAATCACGAGTTGAAAACAGATGAAAAGTTACACCTGCACTATTAATAGGACAAAGGTATAAAGTACGTATGTTAAGTACTGATAAGCCAGTCAGGAATATGATTCCTTTTTAGGAACAGTCTATTTGACAACCCTGAACTTTCAAAGACTAAAAATAACCCTGAACTTCTAAACTGTGCACTCGTTCAAACCTGAACTACTATAATTATTAAGTATAGAGTTGTTTTTTGGACATTCGTGAAAGTTTGCGGTTATAAGATGGGACTTAATTCCTTGTATGACAGTATAACTGCAGATTAGTCCGTGGTGATTGTATGCAACAAGACTCTTGTACCGATCCTACAATATAATAGCTGGTCTACAAGCTTAGATAGGTATTATGTGATATTTACATAAAAATAACTAAGACGCTAATGAAGTGCAAACACAAATGCAAACTCTTATGCTTTTTTTGAGGGAATAATGCAAACTCTTATTGTTTACGGGGTATCTGAAATTTCCTGTGGAACTTTGGATATCAAAGGATTCTTCAACCAGTATTAATATTTGAACTAGAATTATTATACTGAGAAATATATTTTTGTGCTCCAGTGTCTAACAGTGTGACTTCATTTCTTTAGCTAATGAAAACTCAATTTTATACTTCTGCCCTACCTATTAAAGTATGTACGGTGTAACTTCATGAATCATGATTACTACAGCCTAGCTATTTTCTAGAATCATCAATTAATCACAGAGCCACAAAATTAACTGCAACTCAAAATAGTAGGGTCAAATTCCATTTATTAATATCTCACCTCAGCAGTGTTGAAAGTATGTGATTCTGATAACAAACTTCCGTCTACTATACTTTTCATGTGCTTCAAGCTTCTCATAAGTTTGGATGCAATGTTTTCTATATCATGCATTTGCCTTTGTGAAAACTCGACAGCCTTCTCGGCGTCCAATAAAACTGAAGAAGCTTTCATGCAAGTACAAGTAGTCTTTTGGGGGGATGGGGATTCTGTTGCCTTCAGAATTCCTTTGCTTGTAGGGGAGAGGGAACTCCTGCCATTAGGTCTCCTCGTCTTGCCACAATCTTCAAGAAGGATCTTTCTCTCTGAAAGAATAATGGCCGCATCAATAACAGGACATAGTATTAACTACTCTAATAAAAAATATTAGAAACACTACAAACAGCATAGATTGCTTACTGAGCCTTTGGACCCCGCACAAATCAATACCAGTCAAAGCATTGCAAAGCTTCTCCTGAGAAGTCGGGGACATAATCTGAAAAAAATAAAACAACAGAAAATAAGTATGGCAGATTTATTCATACATTTTTGTTGCAAGGTTAGGTTAAAACAATGAGAGCAGACCTTTCTCTTGGACAGCAGTTTTTTTGGAGCATGCTCTTCAAGAGCTCCTTCATCAGTGAAAGGTTGTAACTTTTCACTTTGTCCATCAGTATCAAGAGAGGCTGCAGTTGAATCCAAAGACCCAGAAGGCATTTCCTGTGTTTCTTCAGGATTCGAGCGCTCTGATGTTACACAAACTTTGTCCAAGTCAGAACAAGATTCCAATAACTGCGGCTGAAGGTCAAATTGTTCTCTTGATCCTTGATCACTGTTAATTTTACAGATGCCATCATCCACTGTAACCTTTAACTGATCTGTATCCTTTGATAACCACTCTGTAACACAAGGAAATAAGAGCTGACCACCATGTGGAGTTTTGGATCCAGTGGGACCTCTGTCAGTGCCCTCACTTACCAATGGGCTTGAAATGATGGCAGCACCTGAGACACCAACAGGAGTTTCAGTTTCAGTACTCTTCCTCTGTGCATGATTATTCAGAGCATCATATACTATACTTTCTAGCTGTCCATCTTGTGTGGTAAAATTGGCAGATTTCACTGAGCCAAGAGTCTTGTTAAAAGCAAAAGTGCAATCCTTAGTTGCATGTCCAACATCCATATGCGGTAATATGTCCTTTGTTCCAACACTGTGCTGAACTAGTGAATCAAATTGACCATCTGCCTTCATCTGAACAACCTCTGCAAGCGATGTGAAGTTGCTTTCTGCACTTCCACATAAATCAGATTGGATGACCACGGATGGAGACCTCACCTCTGCGTTACACTGATCAGTAGAACTTTCTATAGTCTTTGTGCTTTCCAGTGTACTGCCATGAAGAACTCGTGGATACCAGTACTCATCGATGTCTATATGATCTTCACAAGACATATTAACAGAACATACTAAATAATCATTGACAACTGAAGGCTTGTCTTCATCTAAATTTGTTATATTGCCTGATGTTTTGTGGCAGTTGCTCATTTCATCAGTGATATCCAATGAAGAAAGACTGTCATTTGTCTTGTTTTGCAGTATAATGTCATCCAAACAGTATGCTTTGATACTGTTAGCTAGCTCACAGGAATCATCAGAAACATCCTTTAGTTCAATCGGTTGAGGGATGACACCACTGTGTTGTTGACATCCATCATACTCTATTGGCTCCCTATTCAACTCAGCAAACGAGTGCTGAAAGGAGTCCTTTCCAGAACTAGATACTCCAACTTGCTCATCGGAGTAAATATCCTCGTCTTCAGTCTTGATTTCACAAAATATGTCTGGGCTTCTACCACTCATTACAGCACCAGTTGATAATGGTGCGTTTTCCATTTCAGCATATAAAATGTTCTCCCCAACTATTTCTTCAGTATTACCTGAATAAAGAACATACACGGCATTTACAATATGTTTGAAAAAAGGAACCTAAGTAGGTCTATTTCAAGAAAAATGTACTGGCGAAAATAAGAAATAGGTTTTGCAGATTCATCTGCTACATCCAGTTCATTCATATGTTACATCTATACTGGAAAAAAGGTATTTGTATTGAAAGACTGCAGTATGTTTGAATAAGAAAAGACTCACCAGCAGCAATTGTGGAGTGCTTTACATCTGGAGCTGTCCTTTCCAGCTTCTCTGCAGTTGACATTGAGTCATGTGATGTTACCTCAAGTGGGGGTAATTTCATAGGCTCAGTCTCCTCTCTCCTCAATGTTGTATCTTGCAGTTTTACAGCATTTAGAGATGTTGGTTTGCCCATTGTTCTATTTGATTTGGTAGGGGATGTCTTCTGCCGCTTCTGTCTGAAGGCAATAATGGGCTCATCAAGATCAACTTCCTGTTTTGGTACTTCATCTTCAAAGCTTCTCTTTCCACATTGTCTCTGGTTCTTAAAGTCAGGTCCTTCAGAATCAATTTTCAAAGCCCTCCTGTTCTTAGCTTTACACTGAGCTCTTAAATCCTTCAGAGATACATTCTGAAAGTCTTGGTCACCAGCCTTGTCACCAACAGAATCATCATTAAATTCTGGGGTGGAAGGAGATGCAATTTCTTCAAGATCGATGACCTCAGTTTTGACAGGCCCCAAGGTAGGATAGTTCATTTCAGAATCTTCATCATATACAACATTGATATTCTTGAGCCTAGGAGATCGCCTAGGAGGAATCAGGTTTGTCTTTTTGCAAACAGCACCAGGCATTGCCACTTTCAAGTAGCAGACTACAGATTCAAACTTGTATCGAAATCAACTTGGCAATTGTAAATGACAAAAAGTTTCCTGTAGGAATGAAGAAAACCAGGTGTTATGACCAAGTGCATGCACAATAGATGAATAACAGAAGACATATATCTTTAAGATAAACCATATTCTTTTTCTAGATGAAACAGGGTCATATTCAATTAAAGCACTAGAGCGGGATAATAGGCAAATCTTGTCATTACGAAATCATAATATATGCTGGGACATTATCATTAGCTCTCCTATTTCCCATCATAGAACAGAAAAATAAGGTCACATATTATAAAAATAACAGGAAAAAAAGACATAGGAAGAAGCAAGTGGTTTTGAAATAATCAATTTTGTGATTACACAGGAATGCTTCTATTCAGGGGCGGATCAAACTTGGGATATGGGGGTTCTTTTGGGGGAACAAACAAACTGTTACTTGTATTAAGGTTAAGGCTCAGAAATTAAGAGAAGAGCTTCTTCCAGATCTAGAAGAGAAGCTAGGGTTAACGCAAGCAAATTCCAGACAAAAGCACTCCCGGTGGGAGAGAGAGATGAATCAGAAAGAGGATGTGGATGCTCACCAGGATCCCCTCCCCTCCCCTCCCCTGCTCTGCTCGCCAGATGGAGATCGGCGCCCCTCCCCTGTTCAGCCGCGAGATGGCGCAAGGAGCGGAGGAGACGAGACGGGAGATTTTATTTTACCGAAGGGAAGGGGAAGATACTCGAATACTCCACCTTTATCTCAATATTTTTACTTTAAAACTGCACTTGCGAACTTTGAGATGGGTTGCTTCTCTTCTCTGCTAATATTTCGAAATTTTCGGCCAAATTCTGGAAATTTTCTTCCCACGGCTATTTTGAAATGCAACGGCAAGGGAAGGACGCCCCTCCCTCTGGTCACATGATCCACAAAATTCGGGAGGACTAAACATCAAAAGCAGATCTAGCATCCAAACGCATGAACAGATAAAGAAATAGAAAAGTGGCGACTGGCTTGGTCGGCGTTGGCAAGCAAACCCTAAGGACGCCGCTACTGCCTTGTTGGGGATAAGCTAGGTACTGACCTTGAATGTCGGCCGGCGTAAGAGTGGCGGAAAGAAGCTGCAATGGAGGGGAGGGGAGACCCAGCCCCCTAATCAATCCTCCTCCGAGATTGAAAACCTCCGCGTGGAAAACAAGAGAATGGGCTTCGGTTGCCTATCTTACTACTATTAAAATTGCGTTGCGGCGCCCAGCACCGAGTGAAACTGGAAAAAGGATGGGAGGAAGGGAAATTGTGGCGCTTGTTAGAGTCTGGAGGATGAGAGGGTTGGCAGGAAGGAGAACCAAAATTACCCACCTGTCAGCTTCTCCTCCTCGATCAGCTTTTTGTTTTAGAAATAAATAATTCTGCCCTAGTGCAGCAACATCCGCCGCCGTTGAGAAATTTGAGGATATACCATTTGATTCGTGTGACTTTGAATTTTCGCCACCCAATTTGTATGCCTTTGCAAAAATGCCAGTGGAGGCACGAATGTTTTGAATTCTGTTGAAACTCAAAGCGAGAGCGAGAGAGATTGAATGAGAGGAATGAATTCTTATTGTTCAATTGCTTGCATATATATATATATATATATATATATATATATAGGGGAAAAGGTGGCAACTGAAGGGCGCGATGGATGGGAATCATAGTGTCGATTGCAACGAGCACCGAGAGGGTGAAGGGACGTGGCCCAATCGCCATGGTTCCTTGTCGTGGAGTGCATGTCACACCGTGAAGTTCTTCTTTTCTTTAGCTTTAAATTAATTAATAAATGGTCTTAAGAAATTGTTTAATTTAACCTAGAGTTAAACTCTAATTAATAAATGCACTTAATAAGTGAAATTGGCATGGGGGGATTTTTCTTGAGTTCCCCATATTAAAATATATTAATAGGATTTTTAGTGGAATTTTCAGAGTACTAGAAATAATTTTAAACCAATTAAAATCAATTCTCGGTAATAAATAAATCCCAGAAAAACCCTTTTTCTCTTCTTTTTCTTTTTCCCTCCTTTTTCCCTTTTTCTTGGGCCGTCAGCCCATCCTCCTGCTATCGGCCCTTCCTCCCCCCTCGCACGCCTGCGCTCCTCCCGCTGGGCCGGCTCGAGGCCACAGCCCAGTTGCCTCCCGCGCCCCCTCTCCCCTCTGGGTCACCGATAGGTAGGGCCCACCTATCCGGCCCGTCCCCTACCTCCGGCCGGTGAAGCTGGAGGCACCAACCGCCACCCCACGCGTCCCGGCCCTCTCCACCCACTCTGCCCGCTCACCCGCAACAGTCGCCCACCTCTTCCGCTTTTCCCACACGCGCTGCACCCATGAGTGGCCCGGGATTCGGTTTTTGAATCCCAGCCATCTCTCTCTCCCCCGCACACATCGCCGAATTCCCATGTCTCCCGACCACGTTCGAGCCCCCACCACCCCTATAAAGTTCGCCCTCGACCTCCTCTCTCTCTTTCTGCACTCGCCGCCCTCTCTCGTGTCCTCTATTGCGCTCATGCCACCTCGCCAAAGTTCCACCGCCGCCACCTACCTCCAGCCCTCAATCCCGGTCACCCATCGCCGTGTCTAGCGGTGCCATCACGACTTCCATGCTCGCCGCCGTCGCCCGTACCTCGGCCGTCGTTTTCCGCCGCCGTTCGCTATCGTCGTCATCGTCTTCCACTGCGCCAGCCGTCCCCTCCGATGAGAAGCCTCCTTCCCTTTTCCCTTCTTTTTAGCCACTGCCGTCCCTTGTTCGGCGCTGCTGCCGCCCGTGCCATTCGCCGCCGGCATTGTCATCGTCGCCCGCACGCCGCCGCATCGCCATGGACGGCCGGGCGGCTTTGAGTCATGCCCAAGCTCGGCAACCGCTTCTCGCCGCCATATGATCGGGCCCCAACCGATCCGGACCGACGATGGACCATCCACATGGTCCCGGTCCACGGTAGACCGACGCCCTTGAGCCGTTGACGGGTAGGGCCACTTGCAGGCGCCGACCCCCCCTATGACGTCAGCCCTGGGTATTATTGCGCAATAAATCATTAAGGTGTTTTCCGTTTATAGTAAAAACACAGAAAATCTTATAAAATTCATAATTAATTCATCCGAGCTCTGTTTAAGTCCATTCAAGTCTCAGTAAATTCATAAAAATGCCTAGAATCCATTAAAAATGGTTTTGTTTCCTATTTCAATAGACTTATAACTTGTTTTGCATGTGTGCTTTGTATGTCGCGTAGATTCTGGCGTTTCCGAAGCTCCGCTTTATTTTGAAGTTGTTGCAGAGATCCTTACAACATCGGAGCAAGGAAAGTCATGCATGTTAATTGATCATATTGTACCTATTTCGCAAATGTCTCACTTTCTATTAAATATTGCATTTATTTTATAATGTTATGTGGGATGGTTATCTATACTTGGCTATAGCTTGTTCATCTTGTATCATTGATAACTTGGGTATTAATATAATTAGATATTGGTTTAGAAAATGCTTACCATGTGTAGATCAACTACTCCCTCTGTATCAGACTGTAGATCGTTCTAGGATTTGAAATTCAAATTAAGGAAGGGATGAATTCCCTTTTATGCCCCAGATGCCCCTTTCTTCTCCCCTCCATCGCTTGGAGGCAGTAGCTCACAGACAAACGAAGGGGCCGCGTCGCTGGCAGTGGCAGCCACACACCTCCTCGGCATGCTCGTCTAGGGTCTTCGCCAACACCAACCTCCCCAGCACGCACTCCGGTGTCACCTCGCAGCACTCCTCGGCGCGCACTCTGGCGACACGCACTCCGACGATGCGGCACGACACGCCTTGCCTCGCAGCGCACCCACTTTAGGCTCCCAAACTCCAGCATGCTTTGGGCTTTGCTTCTCAGAGCATCTCTTCCTCGCCGTTTCATCAACGTCATCACTTCAAGCTCCATGGCGATACATTTCTTTGACGTCAACGCTCCTCCTCCCGATGACGACGACGAACTTGGAGGAGGTGAAGCCGTACCTGACGAGGAGGCTAGAATCGACGTTGTTGGGAATGAAGGTGGAGGAGGTGCTGTAGTTGACGAGGAAAGAGCTCAGGATGTAGGCAACATTGCTTTGGATGAAGGTTATTCATACTCGCTCCGGATGCTAGAGTATTTCAGTTTTTGGAAGTTCTAAAATATCTGAAATTGTTCACAGTTCACATTTTATTTTTCAGAAGTTCTGAAATTCTGAAATGTCTGAAACGGAGTACTCAAGAGTATTGAAGATGTTGTAGGTGATGTACTATATTCTTCACTATGAAATGTCTTAACTGATGGTGTTCTATGAGTAGGTTCAGTTTTTAGTAATGATGTTCTATTAGTTCACTGGTTTCTAAAAATGCTCTAGGAACAATGTTCCTAAAGCATTGTTTTAGTACATTGAAAATGTTCTGAAAGTTCAACTTACAAATGACAAGAGTTACACAACTGATTTCAGAAATGGAGAAGTTCACTTGTCATAATATCTGTCCTAAACCAATCCTCATTGCAGACAAGCTAATCGTGATTTCTAAAATGAAAAATGTTTGATGTAACCAGGAGTAGCTCATGACTCAATTTGCCAAACAAATACACCGTCAGATTGATTCATCCATTCATTCTGCTCCCATTAATTCACCAAATGCGGTGCTATTAATTTTGGTCAGACATCTATGAGATCAGAGTATACAAGTTGATCTATACATGTTCGAGTAGATGTTGGTATACAAACTGATCTATACATGTTGTAGTAGTGCAAACAACTAGAGTTTCCTTCCGTGTGCCTGTACACTTGTACACAAACAACTAGAGTTTCCTTCTGTGTGCCTGTACACTTGTACACTTGAATGCCTGTACTATTGTGCACATACTCCTGCTGCCATTTGTTTCTTTCCCTATGCCTGAAGTTCTTGAACAGAAATAAAGAGGAAAAGAAAAAAAGTTACTCCATATTAATTGTCCATTGCAGCAGCCTATCCATATTAATTGTCCATCAACTCCAAAATCCTTGTACTCCTACTCTCCCACTCCTAGTAACATGTTAACAGTGGTACATGTTGATTTGACATTCTTCTACTCCTAGTACATGTTGACAGTAGGACATGTTGATCTATAATTCATGTTTTGATTACCTATATTAATTCTAGTACTCCTAATCCTAGTACAGATGCTTATCCATATTATTTTGAATCTTGTTAATCTGATTTAATATAATTGTCTTGTTTCATTTAACTCAGCAAGCAGCACATAAGCATAGTGAATCTTGTTAGTGTGATTAATTCTAACTACCTTGTGTCATTGTTGCCCTTGTAGGTGTTGAACCACCACAAAGGAGGTTAAGGAAATGGTTATATGATGACCAAAGAAAAGTTGTTTATGGTGCATTACATGCGCAGAGTAAAGGTGGGAGATTAAGAAAGGACTCAACAAAAAGGGCTGCTGAATTTTTCAATGCACATATCAGAGTAATTCAAAGGATTTGGAGGCAAGCAAAGGAGCAGATTGCCCTTGGACTAGAGGTTGACGTTACAAACAAAAGAAGTGGTAGATGTGGCGTCAAGAAAATCGAACTTGATCTCACCTTAATCACTACAATTCCTCTAAACAGAAGATTTACTCTGAGGTCACTTGCAAAGGAGTTGGATGTGAGTATTGCAACATTGCACAGGAAATTCAAACTAGGCCAGATAAAACGCCACTCCAATACACTGAAGCCACATTTGAGAGAGGAAAACAAGATAGAGAGAGTAAAATTTTGCATTTCCATGTTAGATCAGAGAACTCCAAGGGATGTTGATCCTAAATTCAATGACATGCAGAACATTATCCATATTGATGAGAAGTGGTTTGAGATGATCAAAAAGAAAAAGACATACTTCTTGTACCAAGAAGAACCACCACTATGCACTATTCAAAACAAAAATTGCATTGGTAAAGTGATGTTCCTAACTACAGCAGCTAGACCCAGATATGATGTGCAAGGAAATTTGATATTTTCAGGAAAGATTGGTATTTGGCCGTTTGTTAAAGAGGCGAGTTCAAGTTCATCACTTTCCAATGCATTTCATTTATGATTTAAACACTTTATGATGTTATTTCTAAATTGATTTCAGGTTCCAGCAGCTAGAAAGAGCCGGAACAAAGCTAGAGGGACTATAGAGACAAAATCTATCATAGTCAATAGGGAGGTGATGAGGCAATATTTGATTAAAAAAGTAGTTCCAGCTATCCAATCTATGTGGCCACAAGAGGATGCCGGCAACATAATTTATATCCAACAAGATAATGCTATAACTCATGTTCTTCTGAATGACCAAGCATTTCTTCAAGCAATGGCGGCTACTAGACTGGACATTCAGCTGATGCAGCAGCCATCAAACTCTCCGGATATGAACGTGCTTGACCTAGGATTCTTTAGCTCTATACAGTCCCTAACAAATTGCACAAGCCCTAAAACAATTGAGGAGCTCATTCATGCTGTTCGGGATGAATTTGATGGATATGATGCTTCAAAGATAAATAGAGTATTCCTAACTCTACAAATGTGCATAATGGAAGTGATGAATGTAAGCGGAGGAAATAAGTATAAAATTCCACACATGAATAAGCAGGGACTAGAAAGAGAAAGGAGGCTAACTTCTAGGTTATCATGTGATGAGGGTATCTATAAGGATGCGTTGGCCTATCTACAACAAGCTGTTGGAAATGGTTAGTTGTAATACAACAAGCTGTTAGAGTAGTTGTGAACACTATTGTAAGGGAGTACGAAATAGTGGCAGATGCTAATATAAAAGAGCAAAATATAGAACAAAAATATAGAGCATAACTACAGAAAAGTGCAAATACACGGTATATATCAGAGTACTATGACAGATATTTGGAGTAAGAGTATATTCCTATCTTGTTTGGAGCAAGAGTATTTTGAGTACAAGTACTGATGCACTTCTACTTTCTGTGTTGTTTATTTTTCATATGAAATCTAGAAATGCAACTTTACATATATACTCAGAGCAGTCAAATAAATACAACTATGAGTGCTGAGTTTATATACTCAGTGAGTACCTTAGTGTACTGCTCCTGTAATGAGTACAATGCCAAAAGGTTCCAGACGAGTCAGCATAGTACACCATTTTTCCATTTTTTATAAAATGGACTGGTTCTGGGCACAATGTGATCTCCATATCTTTTTCTGAACTGGAGTACTTCGTAGCATAATGCCAACATGCTGCAATGGAATCATGTTAGAAGATGCTGCAATGAGTATCTAAAGACATCAATGAAGATGGTGACAGTGTAACAAAGTGATTCGATTCCCAAATGCACATTTTTTATCAGTTTGCAGAGGGTTTGAATGCAGTAAGAATCAAACACCAGCTAATGAAAAACTCATCGAATCCAATCCAATAAAAATCCGAAGTCTGATGCATCTACTCCTAGAGCCATGCAAAATATGAACGCTGACGCTTTATTGTCTCATCACAGGATCTTTACATTTTAGTGATGTCAGCGCCGGAGCAAGAGATCCCCTGCCATCCCGCGCCGCAAGGGTCACCGCCGCCGCCGGCCAACCAGCCAGTCAGCTGCGACGGGCTATTCCAGGAGGAGTACAGAATCATGGGTCGCAACTCACCGTCGGAGGAGTCGGTGGTGGCTCCCGCCGGCGCCGACGAGACGGCAAGAAGAAGCAGTCCGGCCAATACGGCGGCCAACGCCGCCATTCTTGGCTCCCCCAAACACCAGCTTCCACCCCGACCCGTTCTTGATTCTCCTCCTCTCCAAGAACCCAACTTTGTCTGGCACGGAGCAGGCGGGCGTGGCTCCGGCGCCTGCGCCGGCGCTGTCGGAGAAGACGATGGAACAAGCGTGTGCCCCGCATGCTCGATGAGTTTCTGATGCCACCTCCTCCTCCTCCATCGTTGCCGCCGATGCTGCATGTTTCCCCATGACAACGGAGAATGGGGCGGAGGAGAGTGAGGAAGGAAGGAGGCGGCAGCGGCGGAAGTAGTGGAGATTCCTTGGCGGCGACGAAGGCGAAGGCGGCGGCAGCGGGGGAAGATGCAACGTACGGGAGATAAGGAGGAGAAGGGTTGTTTAGGTATAAAAGTTTATGAGTACATAGGCTTGGCCCAGGACGTCTTACAATCAGAAAAATGTATTGCAGGACCGAAATGACCAACAATCTGAAACAGAGGGAGTATCTCACTATGGGGGGATCTCACATGTAACTTATATCTTGGTTTACTGATGATGATACTGGACATGTACCATCATAGTATTAATACAACTAAAATATGTTTAATTGTGGGCTGTGGACGTATGGTTTTGATAGACGCGCCCATGGCAGTTAAGGACCGATTCGTGGGAAACCCTGAAAGAATTACTGTGCATACCATAAGCCATCGTGGGCAACGGCTGAGCTTATAGTGTAGTTTTTCCCTTTCTGACGTACCAGGCAAGGGTGGGCGTGATGGAGTTTGGATGGGCCCTGCGACGGTTTATGCGGCTTCCGGATTCACCTAGGCAGAAAGGGGGCTGCCTACCTTGGTTTTAACGGTAGAAGCGAACCCTGAAGTGTGGTGCGATTGGTTAGGGAGGGTTATGCGAAGGGTTCTATCACAGTCCCTTTCCGGTGTGCCGTGGTGGTATGCCGGTGCACGGAAATGTGTTGTGGGGTTGTGTCTTGTGGGTATAGTTATACACCTCTGATCAGTGTAAAACTATTTGAATAGTCATGCCCGCGGTTATGGGCGATCAACCAAATTCACCGTAATTAGTCTCACAGTAATAATTTGACCTAATAGAACTAGTGTAGTTCAGGTGATTGGTTGGACCTGTCAACATGGTGTAGCGTTGGACAGTGGATTAATACTGCTTAATTACATTCTAAAGTTTTGCTACTTTCAACTACTGCTCTTAAATGTCTGCTTTATGCAAAAGAACCCCTAGCCTCCTTTGGGTTTACTTGCATCATACTTTTTTTATTGGTATGACTTGCTGAGTACAGTGGGTAATACTCAGTCTTGCTCTATCTCTCCACACCAGAACTGGAGTACTTCTCGGATGAAGGTTACTCAAAGGAGTAGGCTTCGTTGCTACCGTCAAGGATGCCCGTGGGGTGGAGTTGTCACGCTGTGAGTGTCAAGTCTTTCAGTTTAGCTTGTCTTTAATTTCCACTGCATTTGTAAGATTTTTTAATATGTTTGTAAGACGTGGATCTGTGTATCAATTTTGTCGTTTGTGTACCCGGTTCTGGACAAGGGTTTTAATGCATATTTAGCTTAAAATTCTGTTTCGGGAATTTCTAGGCATGACAAGTTGGTATTAGAGCCAACCTTCACTGTAGGATAAGCCAAATAGAAGCCTTAAGAGCCACAAATGCCATATGGTAGGTTTAGGAAAATCTGGATTTGGTTTCAAGACGCTCTACTTAAATCACCTCATAAGTATTTATGGTTGGGGCAGACTAGCTGCATAGGTTCAACAGATTGTTGAGTTGTTCCTCCTAACAGACTGATATGGTTTGGTCATAGAACTCATGAACTACATTAACTTTTTTTTGTTGGCATCTTCGAAACTGCTACACAACCGGATAAAGATAAAAGATATTCGTGGCACATTTTTCAAACTGCTAAACGGTGTGTTTCGTGCGAAAATTTTTTATATGAAAGTTGTTCTAAAATATCAGATAAATCCATTTTTCAAGTTTGTAATAATTAAAACTTAATTAATCACACGTTAAGGTTACCTCGTTTTACGTGAAACACGTAATCTTTATCTTTATCTTTATCTTCAGGAGATTCAAACACCACCTGAGACATTCTAGACTCATGGTGTTGTGGTTGCTAGACCTTGATCTCGAGAGCGACAGCAATCCAGTCAGATATGCAATCGATATGTTAGTTTGCATTGTCAGGCTGCCTGCTACAAGGTTTACAACTTACGGATCATGTAAGCTAACATTTACCCTATCATGATCAATGTAATGGATGCAATACAGCTGCAACTGCACTATGTTATAACACATAATCGAATTGATCTACTTTATTAAGAAATGATTAAGTTATCTACCCAGCTGAACCTCTGTTAGGAAAAACTCGAAGATTTAAGATTGGCGCTAGCCACATATTGCATCTTATAAGCGACCCCTATTTGGCTAACTAATATTCTCTCTTACTCGTAGCCTCTCTGAACATTCCTAGTTAGGGTCACCTGTTATTTGAAAATGTACCGTTTTGATTTAGTGATTAATGGTTCGGTTTTGATCCACATTAACTGAAGGAATTGCAATGGTGTTAGGTCATAGACTAGCGAGAAAAGACCCTAGGTACTGAAAATTAACTAGGGGTTGGCTTTCACTAGTTTACACCCAAACGCTTGGCTCAAGTATCAACAATGGGTCAGTTTACTCACGAATAAACAATCATACTCCACAAGCAACAATCAAGTAACAAGCAAACACTATTCAAGGCTGACACAAAAACAAGCTACTGACATTGTGCCTACCCTACTAGTCACAGAGCTTCCGTTGTACATAACTGCAAGCTATAATTCCTTGTTATTTTTACCAGCTTGCGGAGCTACAGAACCTCTAACCTTCATAATTTTGGGTGCAATGCTAAGGGGTTGTGCTTGTGCTCTACTGAAATATGCGGAAGCTCTAGGTGTACTGGTTTATCGTCTCCTATGTTAGCCTTGATCCTTGAGTTTGCTTAATATAGGCTCAGATAACAGGGTGTAGTTAAGTGTGCAGGTTGTTCCCCAAAGCAAACTGACTAATGCTACTACTATTCTGAACATGTATCTTGGGTGCAGCACTTTGGTGATATGCTCACGCTCTACCTAAACTTTCAGAAACTTTCAGAAACTCTAGGTGTGTAGTTTCCTACTAAGGGGGTGTTTGGGACTGCTCCGCTCCAGTTTTTGCAGCTCCGCTCCAGCTCTGTGTTGCCAAACACGTCTAGCTCCACGAACTCCGCTCCGCAAAAAAGGTGGAGCTAGAGGCCAGCTCCATGTTTTTCTTGGAGTACCTCAAGGGGTACTCCAGTTTTTGGAGTTTGGTACTCCCACATGGAGTTGTGAGGTAATTACCCACCCTGCCACTCATTAATCACGGATTTTGGGACTCCCACATGGAGTTTCGATTAGAGGCATAATGGACCATTTGCATGGAAACAACTCATTCCTAGAGCTAGAGCAGAGCTGTATGCCAAACAGTATCTCCTGCTCCACAAACTTCACGGTGGAGCTGCTTCATGGTGGAGTTCGTGGAGCGGAGCTGCAAAAATTGGAGCGGAGCAGTCCCAAACACCCCCTAAAGTTATTTTAGTATGGCTAGGTTCAGAAGACACAACTGAGGTGTAGCTATTGGCTAACTCCTAGGCTATGCTACTGGGGTTTGAAACCCCCTTTCAATTGCAGGTGGTTAACCTAGCACTTATTATGAACAAAACATATTGTGGTTAAGGCATGTCCATAATTCTAAATTCTTTTAGATTCAAATCTAGACCTTTTTGGACAGCAACAAATATAAAAAGCACCATCTATAGACTATATAATCTAGCACCAAAAAGAAGGGCACAGTGCAGAAAAGTAACAATTTTGCTTTTCTAAAAATTTGGACATAACACAAGCCATAAAAAACCATTTAAATGCAGTTGCCACATATGCAGAAATGGCCACATCCTATATAATGCCATGATGCATTACAAGAAAATCCAATAAAGATCAACAAGGTGAGTTCACACTACTCTACAGCCCTGGCAAGAAGCCTAAAAAGAAACAAGAACCAAAACCGTTCCTACTAAGGAATAGTTGGAACCGAGAACTACCCGCAAAAGAAAGGGAAAAACAAAGATCCAAATAAGCCAACAAACATACATGGCCATAATAGCTAATTTTATAATTTTCTAGCGAGTGTCTCTCAACTCTGAGAGTACCCTTAAATAATTTATTTGGTGTATTTTCATTGGTCGTATATTTTACTTTTAAGAACGCTGGAATCTTGAATTTTTCTTTAGACTACCAGACAGCAGCTATTTCATGAATGTTTAGAGGGGACTATAGAAGAGATAAAATTTTGGTGATTTTTGTGAGGCTTCCTGATACAACTGGGAATCTCCAGAAAAATTGGCAAGGAAAAATAATGAGTAGAACTTTCTGTAGAAATTATTGAATGGCAGCTAGTCTAGAATTCCTAGACACATCTTTTTGATATTTTGAGTTTGGAATTGGAGTCATAAACTTTTGAAATTTGAAGAAATTTTTATGGTGGGTTCACGAGGCAAGTCACTATTTAGTCCACTTTATTACAAAATTTTACTTGTTTTTTGTGAAGTGCGAGTAAATTTCTTACACTTGACATATCGGCTTTTATATTGAACTAACATTTGAAAGAGAGAAGTAGAGATTTATTTTGCAAATAAAATCATAGCAAGGGGTTGAGATTAAAATGAGAGTAAGGTGAGAATGAACACTAGAAAGAGATGAGGAGTAAAAAGGATAACACATCCTATTATGTTCACAAATAGGTCTAGTTAAATATTTTCCAATGCTTTTTCAATTGACCGTACTAAACTCTAGTTAAATATGTTCACAAATAAGTCAGCGCTGCTCTAATACTAATCGTTGTGGGCACCCCAGATAATATATCATCCAGTGTCCAACATGACCATCATATATATTTGGATGAGTGGGATCCACACGCATAAATAGCCACTCATCCTCAGTGTATCCGTGGTCGCGGTTGACACCTTTCAATATATTAACCATGACGTCGAGTAGTATTCAATGGAATAGCTTGCTAGTCAATTTCAACCTAAAATATGCCCGTCAAACCACTCGAAAACGTCAATCAAATGTGTTATATATCTTAAGGGACTTGAACCAAATGTTATATTCCATGATCATCTCAATTACTCAAAATCCTTACTCATGCTTAGCTAGCCCCAGGGAAAGCGACTAGCATCACACTTTCATCACATGCAATTAATAGCACAACAAGTACTTAATAAAATAAAAGGTGTAGCAAGATACATACTACACGATAGGATTCATAAGCCCTTCATACATCACAAAATATAGCGGTGGAAGTCTCAATATAGAAATAAAACAAAAGGCAACACACATGGTTAGCTTACAACCCACAAGGCAACCAACCGAGGCAAGAGCCAAGCTTCGATACTCATACCATCCTTGGTGGAATAGTAAAATCACAAAACATCGCTGTCATCCTCACCTGAAAGATAGAACATGAGTACGAATGGTACTCGCAAAATTTACCTAATATAATTAGTAAAAGGGTAAGGCAAGCTTCTATTTTAATAGAAGGCTAAATGAGTTCAGATTTTTTATAAAGCTAATTTTAATGAGCAAATAGTAGGTTGGAAGTATAAACATTTTGCAATTCATCGTAATCTGAATTTCAGGACAGCAAGCATATAATTCTGAAATTGAACCATAAATAAGCACAAACAGTGCTCTCACCATTATCCATTGGCCACCATTGCCCAATCTTTCATTATCCACCAAGATATCCATTAGTATTGTATTAGACTTCGTTAGATGATCAAAATAGCCGTGGGAAGAAAATTTTCAAAATTTGGCCGAAAATTTCGAAATATTAGCAGAGAAGAGAAGCTACCCATCTCAAAGTTCGCAAGTGCAGTTTTAAAGTAAAAAAATTGAGATAAAGGTGGAGTACTCAAGTATCTTCCCCTTCCCTTCGGTAAAAGAAAATCTCCCGTCTCATCTCCTCCGCTCCTTGCGCCATCTCGCGGCTGAACAGGGGAGGGGTGCCGATCTCCATCTGGCGAGCAGAGCAGGGGAGGGGAGGGGAGGGGAGGGGATCCTGTGAGCATCCACATCCTCTTTCTGATTCATCTCTCTCCCACCGGGAGTGCTTTTGGCCCCGTTCAATTCTGCTACTACCAGAGATAAAATTTCAGATTATCGTGGCACGTTTTTCAAACTGCTAAACGGTGTATTTCGTGCGAAAATTTTTTATATGAAAGTTGTTCTAAAATATCAAATAAATTCATTTTTCAAGTTTATAATAATTAAAACTCAATTAATCACACGTTAATATCACCGGGCTGCGTTCGATTCTTCTAAAAGAAAGAGATAAAGTTTCAGATACTCATGGCACGTTTTTCAAGCTGCTAAACGGTACATTTCGTGCGAAAATTTTCTATATGAAAGTTATTCTAAAATATCAAATAAATCCATTTTTCAAGTTTGTAATAATTAAAACTCAATTAATCACACGTTAAATGTCATCTCGTTTTACGTGAAACATTTTATCTTAATTTTTATCTTCATCTTCAGAAGATTCAAACACTACCCTTGTTTTACGTGAAACACTTAATCTTCATCTTTATCTTTATCTTCAGAAAATTCAAACACCACCTTTGTCTGGAATTTGCTTGCGCTAACCCTAGCTTCTCTTCTAGATCTGGAAGAAGCTCTTCTCTTAATTTCTGAGCCTTAACCTTAATATAAGTAACAGTTTGTTTGTTCCCCAAAAGAACCCCCATGTCCCAAGTTTGATCCGCCCCTGAATAGAAGCATTCCTGTGTCATCACAAAATTGATTATTGCAAAACCACTTGCTTCTTCCTATGTCTTTTTTTCCTGTTATTTTTATAATATGTGCACCTTATTTTTCTGTTCTATGATGGGAAATAGGAGAGCTAATGATAATGTCCCAGCATATATTATGATTTCGTAATGACAAGATTTGCCTATTATCCCGCTCTAGTGCTTTAATTGAATATGACCCTGTTTCATCTAGAAAAAGAATATGGTTTATCTTAAAGATATATGTCTTCTGTTATTCATCTATTGTGCATGCACTTGGTCATAACACCTGGTTTTCTTCATTCCTACAGGAAACTTTTTGTCATTTAAAATGCTGCCGGTGGAGGAGGCGCTGGCGGCCGTGCTGTCCGCGGCGGCGGCGAGCGCGGCGGCGCGCGCCGCCGAGGCCGTGCCGCTGCACGACGCGCTCGGGCTCGTCCTCGCGGAGGACGTCCGCGCGCCCGACCCCCTCCCTCCCTTCCACGCCTCCATCAAGGTCAACACTTCCTAGGCTCCTACCCTTCCTTCCCCTTTCTGCTCCCCTCCTTCCCGCTCCCGCGCGCCTGAGGTGCTTGGGTTGACACCTTCTGCAGGATGGGTACGCCATCGTGGCCACCGACGGGCCGGGGGAGTACCCGGTGATTACGGAGTCGAGGGCCGGCGACGACGCCCTCGGCGTGGTCGTCACCCCCGGCACGGTGGCGTATGTCACGACCGGAGGTGAGGTGGCTCATGCTATCCCTTCCGATGCTGCGCTTGTTCTGCGGTGGTTATTGAGTTACTGATTGTGGTTTCTCGGGCAGGTCCGATTCCGGATGGTGCTGACGCCGTCGTGCAAGTGGAGGACACGGAGCAGCTCGCCGGCGCACCGGATGGGTCGAAGAGGGTTAGGATATTGGCGCGGCCAACTCAGGGACAGGATATACGCAATGTGTTATGCTAATAAGTTTCGTTGCTTGCTTAATGCTTATCCTTACTTGCTTTATTCCCTCCCAATTGCGTTTGTGCGACGATTTGATTGAAAAAAAAAAGCTACTATCCATGCTCTGCTCTTCTGCTATGTCAACTGCACCTTAATTCAATTTACATTGTTGATGTATTTGAGTGGATTTACTTGTTTATCTCCTTCAATGGAAGCAACATTCTTGTTTGTTATTATAGTTCATGCAGAGCATTTGGCACAGTATTACTTTATCTGTTAACTGATCAGTTAGTTATTTGGATAAATAATCCATAGGGATGTGACATAGAAAAGGATTCGGTAGTGCTGAAGTCTGGTGAGCACATAGGTCCTGCAGAAATTGGGTTACTTGCAACCGTGGGAGTAACTACTGTCAAGGTGAATAAGTCTTTCAGTTGCCCGGTCACTGAGTGCAGAAGAGAATCTTGTGCAACTGATCATTTTGAGTATGAATGTGCAGGTATATCGTCGACCAACCATTGCTGTATTTTCTACAGGGGATGAGTTAATGGAACCAGTCACAGCATCTCTCAGTCGTGGTCAGGTTATTCCCACTATTTCACAATGTTTGCATCCCTCACCTTTATCTGCATTTCATATTCACCGAAATGTGTACTTGCTTTGCAGATTCGTGATTCTAACCGGGCTATGTTACTTGCTGCTGCTGTTCAGCACAAGTGCAAGGTAGTTGACTTGGGTATTGCAAAAGACACTGAGGAAAGTCTTACGGAGCATATGGATGCGGCTCTAAGTTCTGATGCTGATATCATTCTTACTTCTGGCGGTGTTTCCATGGGCGATAGGGATCTTGTCAAACCTTGTTTGGCAAACATGGGGAAAATTCACTTTGAAAAGGTATCTTGCAATTCTTCCAAAATTAGGTGTGTACCATGCAGATGTATAGAAGTACAAATCAGGAATTATAATATGCTTTTCTTGTTTCCAGCTGGATAACCTATTAAAACAGTTATCGCTGGAAAATCCTTTTAGTCTTTGGCACTAATATATTTGTAAAATTTCAGTTATTTTAACAGTTTGCTGTGTTTGCACATACAGATCCGGATGAAACCAGGAAAACCATTAACATTCGCTGAGATTGTAACAAAAGATACATCAAAGCCATCTAAAAAGGTTCTTGCATTTGGGTTGCCTGGAAACCCAGTGAGCTGTGTTGTTTGCTTCAATCTCTTTGTTGTTCCTGCAATATGTTCACTCTCTGGCTGGTCAAATCCTCATCTACCAAGGTAGTTATTGTCATGCATAAGCGGTTAGCTTTGTTATTAAGTTCTTTATTCCCATTATATATCATTGAGCATATTGTCTTCACTGACATGACTGTTTCTACAGAGTGCACGCACGCCTACTGCATCCTTTAAAAGGAGACCCACATCGTCAAGAGTTCCATCGTGCAGTGATCAGATGGGTGCCTGATGATGGATCTGGTAGACCTGGGTAAGAGCTATATTTTAATATGATGTCTTATATTTGGCAACACTGTAGGTTATACCGGCTGATGAAATTGGTTTTCGCAGATATGTTGCTGAAAGCACGGGCCAACAAGCTAGTAGCCGCCTCCTAAGTATGAAATCTGCAAATGCTTTACTGGAAGTACCATTAGTTGGGCAGATGTTGGAAGCTGGAACATCTATGCAAGCTATACTTATTTCTGATATGACCAGCTCATCTTTTGACAAGCTACCTACTGCTTCAAATCCATTGCCATCTCATTTATTTCCTTCTGCAAAAAGTGTTTCCACAGATTTGTCTCAGGTTCCAGCCTCACAGAATACTGAAGTTAAAGTAGCAATTCTGACAGTGAGCGACACTGTTTCATCGGGTGCAGGCCCTGACAGGAGGTATCTCGTTAAGTGCCTTTTTCTTCATGATTGTTGCTGAAAAATTGTTGTACTTTTGCTTGTGATTGGGTTTCAGATTGAATCAGAAAAGGAATAAACCAATATAAAATCTTACCTTTTGAAGTGCATGCATCCTGATACACCTCTTTGTGTTGAGTTGCAAAGGGGTCACACCATGATGCAAAACTAAAGAGTCGAATTACTGTTTTTTCTTCACATAAGAAGGTGATGCATCTCAGTAAGGGCTCCACATTTCACAGTGCTATTATTCTTTCCATCGGAACAGTGGATCAAGCAAAAGCTTTACTCTAATTCTTTGTGCTGTGAGCTTAGCATTTTTTAGAACACATGTGACTACATTTTCATGAATACTTAAATCACTGTTGTTTCTTCTCTGTAATACAATATCATCTGTAGTGGGCCGAGGGCAATATCTGTAGTGAATTCTTCATCAGAGAAATTGGGTGGAGCGACTGTTGTTGCTACTGCTGTTGTTCCAGATGATGTGGAAAAAATCAAGAACATTTTGGTAAAGTGGAGTGATATTGATCGTGTCAGCCTCATCTTGACGTTAGGTGAAAAATGTTTTCATTCTTTAAGTTGGCGAATTGCACAACCCTTATTTTTACAGTGAGATGAGCATCAACTTCCTTTTTATAACGTATATGCAGGTGGTACTGGTTTCACACCTAGAGATGTCACACCAGAGGCAACAAAATCTGTGATAGAGAAAGAAGCACCCGGCCTCACATATGTCATGCTTCAGGAAAGCTTGAAGGTGATGACTGACATTTTTCTATATCCTCTTGTTCTTTGGTTTAATATGGAAATCCATTATCATCAACTTTTTCTAGAGATAAGAGATAACAACTAACCTTACAGATGACACTGGAACTAAACTTTAGGTGCATTTCATTTCAATAGATTTTAGTACCCTAACTTAGTCTTTTAATCTGAGCTATTGGACTTATATGTGGTACAGGTGACACCATTCGCAATGCTGTCTAGAGCCACGGCGGGGATCAGAGGATCAACACTTGTACACACCATAGCTCAAACCTGGCAATTTCTCACCTCGCACTGAAATGTTCACATGTTTATATTTTTTCAGATCATCAACATGCCCGGGAACCCGAACGCTGTCGCCGAGTGCATGGAGGCGCTTCTTCCAGCACTCAAACACGCCCTCAAGCAGATAAAGGGTGACAAGAGGGAGAAGCACCCGCGCCACGTCCCTCACGCTGAAGCTGCGCCTGTGGACCAGTGGGATCGGAGTTTCCGAGCCGCGTCGTCCGGCAGGGGATGCTCGTGCGAGCCCTGATCGGGGCCGATGAGAATTTGGTCCTCGCGGGTAGCGGCGTTCACCTCATCAGCTTGCCAGTTCCTTGGTTAGCCCAGGCGCGTTCAGCTCGGAGCTAAGCAGTGACGATTTTGGTTCTGTTCGCTGTTTGTTTTTCAGTTTTCCGAAGCTCACGAACACCAGTGTGTGACAAATAAAGTGGTGACAGTATCTTTGATCTTGTAACTTCAATCTTCTGTATACACGGCACCTGATTTTACAGGATTACAGCGTCATACGGTGGGTTCTATTGTGATGAGTTACTGTAATTTTGTAGTACAATTCAGCTGCCTACTTCGCTCGAATCATAACGAAGAACAACAATGCAGTAGCGGTAGCATCATCTTGTCCAAAACAGGGCACACAATCATACTCGCTGCAGTTATGATTTCACAGCATCACGGGGAAGTGGTACAGCGAGGCGACCATGTCCTCGGCGTCCCTGCAGATGTAGACCACCTTGCAGCCGGCCGAGACGGCGTCGCCGCCACCGGTGACCGCCTCCGGGAGCAGCGGGTACGGTGTGCGTGTGGACGAGGCGCGCGGGAGGAGCCTGTCGAGCTTGGCCTCGTGCCAGCCAATGAAGACGTCCTCCACGTACGGGACGCAGTCGTGCGGGTTGAGGTGGAGCAGCGGGTGGTCGCCAGCCGGGTAGGCGGCGCGGGTCATGACGGCGAAGGCCAGCGCCTTGAGCCACGTGGTGCCGCACTTGGGGTAGCTGGTGAGGACCACGTCGTCCCGGTGCGGCGTGAAGCGGCGCTGGAAGGCGAGGATGCTCGGGGCGTTGTGCTCCGGCAGCCAAAACCTCTGGTAGAGGCGCACGGCGAAGTACTGCTGCTCCCGCGGCAGCGCGGCGAGGTCACCCAACTCCTCCTTGGGAGATGGAACGCGCGCCGCGGGGACGACGTTGTCGTCGACGTCCTTGAACGGGACAGGGCCCGTGACGACGGCGGCGGCCACGAAAGCGAGAATTAAGCGAGCAGATTGAGTGAGTGACCGAACAAGCATAATTAATCTCTTAATTAACCCATTATATAGGGAGGGAAAGGGCTAACGAGCGAACTTAAAAAATAAATAAAGATGATTGGTTATTATGCAAAAGCTAGTTATTCGTATATTTCAAAATAAATATATTAAATGTATATGTGAGAGATAAAGAGAAGAGAAAAAAAATAAATATAATCTTATAGTTCATCTATTATATATGTTAACTATAATATAAACTATATATAAACTCATAGTTTACTCTGTTATTAAACTTGCTCTGATGGGCACGCGAAGAAACGAATCTATCGGAGTGCGTTTATTTCTTGTTTAGGATTCTTGTTTTGATAGGTTCACGTTTCCTTTTCTGGTAACTGGCGCGTGGCCCTTTACTTTACGTACTCGTGGCCCTTTACTTTACGTACTTAGTATTTTTTGTTTTGGTGTTCATGATGCTCGACGAATATGTGTTGCGCCTTTGAAACATAAAACGGTTTCAATAAAAAAAACACCAATTAGAAGAACAAATGATTGATCCCACTCTAATTTCATTTAAGAGTTCCAAACAGTGTAATAATCGATCTAACTTAAATACATAAGACAAATCTCAACATGAGAGCCCAACATAATATACTAAAACTATAACAATCCATGTTGCAAGAAATAACATAGTAATGATCTTCAAAACCAAAAAAAAAAATACAAGCCAGTGTAAAGAGGGATGCTAGAGCACGGGATGCCAGAGCACGGGATGCCATTGGAACGGGACAACTTAATAAATCCAATCCTATCCTCCCACCTGTTGCACCAACCGTACGCTAAGTTCCCACGTCACAAAAGAGGCAAAGCAGCGCAGCTCCCAACTCCCTACCCGCGTGCAAGCGAAGTAGCAACACTCATCGGCTCTTTTTCCATCGACCACAACGATGGTAGGGGAAGAGGGAGCACATCGAGAAGAGGAAGGAAGAAAGGGAGACGACGAGACAGTGACAGGTGACTTAGTGCTTAACCAGACGACGACGACGCTCGCCTCCCTTCGCTTTGATACCTAGTACCTAAATATGGAGTACCGATACTTGGTACCTCAACAATAGGGGAGGAGTTAGGGAGCACGTAGAGGAGACAAAGGGAAAAGTGGAAAGGAGTTGCTAATAGTAGGTGGCTCACCGGCCAACCAAATGATAATTTTGTTTGCCTCTTCCCCTTGCCTTGATACCTGGTACCTTGGTACTGAGTATCTGATACGCTAATACCAGATTCTCGTACCTAGGTATCATGCTTGATACCTGTGGGTATTAGTTGAGGACGAAGCGTCCATTGCATACCTGCAAGCAACATCAACGAGCTAACGAGAAGCACGATGGCTTCGAGCGACGCCTGTGTAACAACCTTAATGCTCCATGAAGCACCTTGCAATCACCCCTCGTTTGCTTTGCCAACTCCCAAATCACTCTCGATGCCAAGACCGTTGCATCCTCGCCAGTGTCACGGACCTCATCGCGCTCGGACTCGCACCCTTCTTTTCCTCCCTCTTCACCGACCTAATCGCCGTCGCCGTCGCCTTCCTCCTCACCAACTACTTTGATTCCGATGGCCCCCAATAAACTCACCAGTCTCTAGATCTGGTGTAGGGACAAAGAAAGAGGAAGGAAGGACGAACGACGATCGAGGAGTCAAGGAAGGGGAAGGAAGACTGAGATTGGGTCGCCGCACGGTGATGGGTAGGGTGAAGGAAGGGGAGAGAAGGGCAGTGTTCGGAGTAGTGGGGAAAAATCAGATGTAATGCATCCTCCATGCGGCTTGAAGAATACGAAGCGACCACGCGACATGAAGAAGACCTGGTGACCCATTTTATTGTCTATCCGGTGTTTCCGTAACGGCAGGGGATGTGTAGATTTTCTCCAGTGCAAACTGGCTGGGCGTTGCCAATTTACCATAAGCAAGATGGATAGGCGAGCCAAAAAGAATAATACGAACAATCTGCGTTTCAAGAAAAAAACATAACAGTGATCTTCAAAACTACAAAAATAATGGCAAGCCAGTACACACGTACTGGCCGTTGCCAATTTTCCATAATCAAGATGGATTACAAGAAATCGAAAGGTGGTACATGCCATATTTGCGTGGGTCGCTAGGCCTACAAAATAATGAAGTGCATTGCCCTCTGCTAGGCTGCTAGCACAGAAGAATTGATATTCTGTATGGGCAAACCTCCAGCTTATGTACGCTGGTGATCCGCGGGCATCTTGCTACCGTGGGAATGCGTTGTTCAATGAATCAGTAGAAGATGCAGTGGTTAACATTGCCGCGATATGCCACACATCGCCTCACAAGGATGTC